>QANY01004802.1:1047110-1151765 GCA_003255025.1 Datisca glomerata | reverse complement strand
CCCCCCCCCCCCTTACATGGTAATGCCCTTTGAGGTCTTATTGCAACTGGGGCATGCCTCTTATAACTTGTCCTTTGTTTCTTTTAATATATTTGGCCTTTATAAAAAATCATGGAGAGTCACCAATTTACTATATTTTAACTCAATTATTGTAAGACATTCTCTATTATTTAATACATTTAAACTTATAAAAAATTGACACATCTCAACTGTAAGTTCAGACTATCGATGTAAAATCTTAGAAGTTCACCTAATTTGTTTTTCAAACAATGAAAGATAAATAAATGAATATGTAAAAATAATTATTGATTAAATGCTAAGATCACTATAATACATTAGGTTTAGGAGTTTCTGACTTATAAGTTCAAATTTAATAAATTTGTAGTGCAATATTAAAATTAAGGTCCAAATATAATAAAATACTAGTGATGGAGTCGTTCTAATTTGATAACTTGAAATGGTGTAAGTCTTAAAATAGATAAATTAAAATGTCAAACTAAATATATAAGATATTAATTTTTGGTTGTATAAGCATTCTTGCTTCAGTGATTAAATGACCATAAGATAAACTCTTGGTGCAAGGGTTCGAATTCCACAATCAATTTCTCATTAATTAATTTATAAATAAAGCAAAATGTAAGATCAGTAGGATCATGTAGGATCCTACACGCCCACATTATACCGATTCCATACTCAATCCAGATCATTTAGGAATTATTAGATTGTAGGACCATACGATCCTACAATCTAGATCGTGATTCTAACAACCATGTTTATATCCATTAAAATATCTCTCTTATCTCTCTTTGTATATCTCTCTGTATCTCTCCATCCATCTCTCTCTCTCTCTCTCTCTCTCTCTCTTCAAAATGTTGGATCAATGGCTAAGAAGCACGGTCACCAACACGCAATACAGATACGAGACGATACCAATACGTTGACACACCATTTTTAAAAAAGTATGATACGAGGATACGTTATATATATACATATATATATCTGTGTGTGTGTGTGTATTATGCCATTTATAAGTTTGAATATAATGCTATTTATAAGTATAAATATAGTGTTATTTATAAGTAAGGATATATATATATATATATATATCTATATATATATATATATATGCATGTAAAAACTAATTAGAATATCAATCATATCAAGAAGATGAATGAAATAACTCACTAGTTGGAGATGCCACCAATTAATCGAGTTAATTTTAATTTTAGGAAGTTTTAAGTTTAAGGGTTTTGGAAATAAAAAAAATATGATTTTATACCATTTAAGTTTAATATATTTTAAAACCTAACTTTCTTTCTTCTCTATTTTCTCTCCTTACTCATTCTTTACATACAAATTAAAATATTGTTCATTTTATTTTCCACCCTTCATATTTTATAATTTTTTTTTTCAAAAACGTGTTAGAAAGGTGTTGACACGTGTTGACAACTTGTCCTGGTTCGTCCGACACATGTCTGAAAATATAAAAATCAGACATGATTTTGGTGTGTCGGACACATGTTGGAAGTGTGTTGGTGTCCCACACCGACACTCTGTGCAAATAGAAGTGTCGGTACTTCTTAGATCAGTAGGATCGAGTTCCTACGCGATCCTACATGGTCCTACCGATTATTTAGCAATCCTACCATGATCCCACATGATTCTGATATCATACTTAATCCAGATCATTTAAGAATTATGGGTTATAGGATCATAGGATCCGGGTCACGATTCTAAAAACCATGTTTATATCCATTATAATATATTTTCTATCTTCTCTCCTTGGATATCTCTCTATCTCTTTCTTCAAACTTCTCTCTTTCTCTCTATATACACATACATATACACACGTGTATATATATNATATATATATACATATACACACGTATATATATATATATACATATACACATGTATATATATATATATTACACAAAGTATAGATTGGGCAATCGTATACACGAGGAGGTAACTAAAAACAAGCAAGCAAAGTTAGTGGACAAATGAATTTAGAGATAAAAAATGTGAATAAAAGAGAAATAAAATATAATTCTGTGATTGAAAATGATTTTCAGAAGATAACACAAACTAAGAAATTCGATATGACGAAAAGACAATCATGAAAAGCGGTAATGTGACGACAATCCATTATATACTTCATTTACCTATTTGGGTTTTGATTAACAAAATTACTCAATTAAAAATTTTACATTCCAAATAATCAATTGAAAATAAAAAGTTGAAGAGCATATAAAAAAATTATGCATTGGAGTAAATCAATTTCTTATATTTAGGGTTTGTGAAAATGAGATCATCTTATAAGAAGTTAAAAAATGATAATATAACATAGGCAATCTTGCAAAGACTACTTATAATTATAAAATTATATCATCCGAAATTCCACATAAAAAGAGCTTTACTAAATTTATATGAAAATTGACAATACAATTTTTTTAACAAATAATTTGAAGAAAAAGATAAATAAAAGATAATCTACTCAAATTTATAAACTTTAAAGAACATAAAAGAATCAAATTCCAAATAAGAAACTACACATATAATTTCATCTATAACCGTACCAAAGGAATTTAGCCTATCTTATTAAACATTCTTCACAAATTCTAAAAAAAAATAAGTACAAGACAAAGAAGAAAAACAGACTAAATTTCACTATCATTTTACTAAGGAAAATATTTTTTTCATAACATAAGGCGAGACCCCTATTTTATAGTGTTTTTTGGCTGCCAAAATATTCCAAAATTCACCAAAAATAAAATTAAAGAAAAAATAAAGAAAAAATGTTAATATGAAATAAATACAATTAAAATGACTTAATTTGGAGAGTAACACACTAAATACTCATCCTAATAGACCCTAGCATAATTAATCAAAGGAAACCAAAAAGGTAACCGCGTGTCATCATTTAATTCATTTGTATGCTCTGAAGTTGAAGAGGGATGCATGGAGGAAAGAGAGAGCTTCGGATAGACCGCGCCTCATGCCTATAAGATTAAAAAAATTGTATGTTGATATGATGGACTTTGGCCAAGAATAAAGCAAGGGGAACCTTGAAGAGAAAGTGAAACCGGTGGTTTGCCTTGGCTGGTTAGAGCTCAGCTCATCTTGGTGGTGTAGAGCGCGACACGTGGTAGAGAAAGGAGTTACTGACTCGGAACGGCTTGGGTTTGGGCTCTGATTTGGACTCCTTATTTTGGGCTTTTCTTATAAAATTTTATCTTTTATGTTAAACTTGGCCCAAGTACGTATTTTCCTGAATAATAATTTAAAATAAATTTAAAATAAATATTTTCAAATTATAATATTTTTATATTAATTACATGAAAATATATAGTTAAAATTTTAATATAATTTGTTAATTTTAAACAACTTAAGTGCATTTTCAAACACTTATCATATATACAACATATGTGTGTGTAACCGCACACACGTTATATACACTCTATAATAAGTGTGTTATATATTGTATATAACACACATATATTTATTTTATTATATATGTCATATAATTTATGTATTGTATATAAATATGCAAGATACGTGCACAATGCCTATGCCAGGTGGCTGGCACGTAATCAACTATTGGCAGCAAGCTAGAGAAGTGATTGTCGACGGATGACAATGAACGAATATGATATAGTAGCTCAGACGAAACAAAACCAACAGAATCAAGAGAATATTCCTTGGCAGCAAGATATCCTCAATTTTCCTAAAATACAGCAATTGACTAGGAATATTCTGAATTTTTTTGTAACTCATTTTTATGTATAAATAGGGGTCAACGTTACCCCAAAAGACATATCGCAGAACATTCATTGAGTTTGCAACCTCTCTTATTCTCTCTACGTTTACATTTGTTCATTCATACTATAAAATAATTTATAGTTTGGTGCTCTCATTGAGAGACGTATTAGAAACTCTAGAGTGCAAAGCAAGATTTCTAAAATTAGATCAAAGACGGTTCTCAATGATGACAACGAGACAGATCACATTAATCAATCCTTGCAGCCTTCAGAGATTCAGAGAATGATATAAGTTATACTAACATGAATGGATAGTATGGAGAACCGAAATAATGATGCCTTCTGTAGCGCGGTGGTAGTCTATGTAGGAGCAGATCGCTGCTTTACAATGAGATGTAACGGAAACACGAGTAGAGGTGAGCCTGCAGGTGAACACGGAAGAATGAGAAAACTTGACAAATCAAAGTGCGGAAATGAATTATCAGTCCATTAGGAAAACTAACCCAGACAGAAGCCATAACGCACAAGATGACGTCGAAGTTTAGTCTAGGGTTTATAGGATCTCTCTAGTCTGATTTTTTTCTTTTTGCCTTTAACCAGCCGCCTTTCCTCAGCCACTCGGGTGTGTCGTTCATTTATGATAACATTGGGAACGCTTTACTTAAAGATTATGAAATTCTTGCATGTCTACTGTTGAAGTGAAGAAGCTGAATGTGTTTTTGTTTTCTACACTCCTGTGTAAAAGTGAAAAGTATCGAGAACATTAGCTTTGTTTCTTTGGCCTTTCTCATTTTGTTGGGCAATAATGGTTGTGTTTTAGGCCTTCTGTCTATATAAATTGGGTACGCCCCTTCTATAGCGTAAATAGTTTCATTCGACTTAATATATTTACCTCTTAATTAAAAAAACAGGGAGAAAATGAGAAAGTAAAACATCCAAATCTTCCTGGAATCTGATTCATCTCAATTAAAGGGTTTCGCATTACCTAAAATAGAGGTATATCTCAAGATCCCCACAATCTCAAATATTCTGACTTTTCGTATAACAAAGAAGAGAATGTTGTATAAGACAAAAAAGAGAAAATTCCAATTGAGGTAATCTTAAATTTTTTGTAAAATGGATAATCTGATAACAAACGGTCCCTAAAAGTGATAGATGGTCCTAATTAACATGAATTCATATCTATCTTGAAAAAAATGACTTCCATACCTGCAATTTTAACTTAAATTCCCTTTGTACCTGAATATTCAATTAATTCAATAGATTTTTTTATTGCTTTGTGAATGAAACTCTATTCTTTAATTGTTCAGCTATAAATTCTGCAACATTATTTGGATGTCTATAAGGGTATTCAATCCTTGTTTGAGCAATGTTGTGTTTTCCTTTTAAAATATAATTCTTTTTGTACATTCTTCTATAGTTCTTTGGTTCTTTGAGACTCCCTTGTTTTAATAACTTTGAGAACTCCATATTCATTTCAAGTATTGCTCCATTGGATAACTTATATCAAGATATGGGTCAAATAAATATTCCTTTTAGGTGGAATACGAGCTACTACCCAATCCATTGGCTGAAATATCATTAACTCTATGTATTTTATCAAATTTCTATCTGCGATTCGTTGAGGCATAAACTTCCCTCACTTCCTTTTTATATAATTTTTGAGAAAAGAAAGAGGTCAATAATTTTCATATTCATTATTCATCATATAGTTATATGAGTGGATGATCTAAAACCTAGTAAAATAAATAAATCTTAGAAAACCCATGTGCTTACGAAATCTTATAATGCAAGAGAGAACCCCCTTTCTCTAGAAGAATGTGCGTTACCATTAAGGTCAGCAATGGGTCAGGAAGGACATCATAGAAATATATGGCCCTGGCCCGGGCTAAAGGGCCAGGCCGACCTGTCCATTTAGTGAAATGCAGTCAAAGTCTTGTCCATATGCTCGGACTTATGGAAGATTTTTGGGCCAGACCAAAGGGTCGGGATCGAGCCTAGACCAAAGTGTCAGTGGTTTAGTTCATTGACGCTATCTGGAAAATGCTGTTTATTTTTCCATTCTCTTTATTCAAAACAATACTTGGTATTTTTGTAATTGAATGAAATGAAGTAAAAAGTAATGAAAGTAAACATAAAAAATAATAAAAATTATAAAGGAAAAATCCTCCGCACCCAAAAATAACAAATAAATTTGAGAGAGAGAGAATTTTTTAAGAATAATAAGATTAATTGTTCTGATTGTATTAAATTTTTTGGGTTGGCAATTGGTCTCTATTTATAGGCTCTCAATTAGTTATAAAATTTAACCACATACCTCTATAATATAGATAAATAGAATATTCTCATAGGATAGAGTTCATTAATATTAGATTAAGTTTATCAACACAAACAAACGGTTAAAAATAAATCGTACGATGGAGTATGATGGAATCAATGACTTAGGTTGACTCTTCCGGTTCTGCCATGGTGGCAATCTGCGCACTCCCTCCTAATTGGTCATGTTCTACTCATGTGAGCGCAATAATAATTCACACATGTTCATTTTCTGCTATTGCATTTGGTATTACATAGTAAAAATAATATGCAATACTACATCAAAACATCTCTAAAAAAGGGCTCGCCATCATTGCACACTTCCCATCAAGTCTTGCTTTTTAATTCAGGTCACGCCTTTTAAGGCAATTTTACCCTCATGACATTTCCTTGCTTCACTCATTCCTTGGTCGGTTCATCTTCCCGTTCCTGGGACTCCGTGCGCACTACTCAACTGTTGGTTTTGGTAAGGTACACCGCTTCTTTTGCCATCTGCCACGTTTCTATTTGCAGCGGCTTACTTTTTTATTATGTCGGTTGTGCCATGTAAGTCACGCCTTTACTCAAGCGTCTCTTCAGTCACTCGTGCCTTTTTGAAAATGTCTTTTCATCTTCTTGTTATCAAGTTTTTCAAATTCATTCTTAAAAGTCTTCTGGTCGCAGCCTACTTAAACTTTGTTTCTCATTCATTTCTTCCCACTCACCATTTTTACTTTAATAAGTTTTCTTCTCTGTAGATCCTTCCTTTTAACTGGTTTTTGAATGATGGTGGACAAGGGAGCCCAATTCAAACCTCCAATCCCTTTAGTTAGGACCTAAGTTGAGTTTGATCAATTCATAACCTCCCACCAAGAAGCCTTTCCACCGGACGCCATTTATGCATTAGGAGAGAGTAGAACCACTAGAATCCCATGTAGACCACCCTACGAAATTACCCTTAGCCTTTTATACATAGCATTAGGTTTTAAACTCCCATTTCCCCCTTTTTTTCGAGAATTTTTCCACACCATAAGTCTTGCCCCTTCTCAATTTACTCTGAGCACCTATAGAGTGCTTCTTGGTTTCGAGGCTCGAAATAGGAGGTATAACTTAGGTTTAGGGGTAAATTATCTTTGACGCTACTACATAGTTAAGTGTCAGGATGAGAGCTACTACCTTGCCCTTCGTCCGTCCGAACAGAGAAGGAAGTTGATAACCACGATCCCGAAAGGAGACAAGGGATGGGAGCGGGATACCATTCTGGTTGGAAGGAACTGGGGTAGTGATGGCCGCTGGACAATTCTAAAAAAATGGGCAATTTTCAATAAGTTGTCGGAGCTCCGGTTCCCCATATTTATTTAGTCTCTTTCTTATATTATTATTACTTTATTTACTCATTTTCTTTGACTAACGAATTTCTCATTTTTACAGATTACAAGAAGAACAAAAAACCTTACATATCCAAGGCATCCGAGGAAAGAATCACTGCCTCTTACCGTATCCAAGAATGAGATTGGTCTGAACTTCTTGACCCAATAAGAGAAGTCAACATTATCCTTACCCCAGCTCCAGTTCCTGTGGCGTCAATGTTTGCTCCAACATCCTCGTCTTTTATCTCACAAGGTATCTCTATCCCTCATTTCTGTTATGCACCTGTCGTTTCTATTTTGAGTAATTCTATTTCTTCTGGCTCTGAACGTGAAGACGAAGAAAGAGAAACCTTACTTCAAAGGCTTGCTACTAGTGTCGACATGTCAGGGCGTTTCCGTAGCAACATAGTTGGGGTAGTTGAGGACAAAATGAATGTTCATCTGAGGTGGGACACACCAAGATCCTTTCAAGCAACCCATGTTCCTCCTACTCCTGTCATCCTTACATTCCTCAGGGAGAGGATCCCCAGAGCGTTCGGCTTCACCTCCACCTCATCTGCAGCTAGAATAAAGAGAATTCGTTCCTACGAACTCTTCCGATTCTCAATGTGGGAATGAAGAATCTGCCTCTTGAAGATGAAGGTGGTTCAGTGAGTTCCCTTTATCCCTACATCTGTAAGCTTCCCGAATGATCCTCATTCTACTCACATTATCCTTCGCAGCTTCCAATCTGATGCACATATGGCAATTACTTGCAATATGAGCATCTGAAACCAACTCTACTATTTGAGCCATGGCCTGATGAAGGTACGCACATTACTTCTTTCCTTTGTTTCTTTAACTCTTCTTTTCCTCACTCCCATTTTACTCATACTCTGTGATTTTCTTTTAGGCTGTTGTTTATCACAATTTTCTCTAGGAATACTACCTTTCCCTGGAGTATGAAATGGTTGGTTGGAGAAAGAAGGTAGCCGACTGCCAAGGCTTGCTCGACTGCCTTCTTTACGAGAATGAGAAATTGAGAAAGAGTGAGTCTGAGCACTAGAGTGTCATTAAGAAGTTTGCTCAAGAGGTGGCTACTGCAGCTGAGGAGTACTCAAGGCTTGAGGACTCTTTAAAGGTAACCAGAGAAACCTTAGAAGAATCTGAGAAGTTCTTTGTTGCTTCTGACAAAAAAGTTAACTACAGAAGAGAAACTAGCTGCTACTGAGTTGGCTAAGGTTGAAGCCGATATGAGGGAGAGATAAAGTGAAGACGTTTTTCAAGCCTGTTTGACAAGCCGAGAAAATGGTATACTATGCTGGCTACAGAGATAGGTTGGCCAAAGTTCCTCCCTAGGTTCCTCTTGATGATCCCCTAGAGGTTCAAGCTGAGGTAAATTCTTCTACGGAGGACACTAACATCAATGCTTCTGTTCCCGCTGCTGCAGTTAATACTTCTGACTATCTGCCGAAGTTACTCCTAAAGAAGAAACATAGCCTTTTTCTTGTCCTTTTAAGTATGTATTTTTCACTTTCTTGTTTAAGGATCTATTGTAATTTTCCCAAATTACCATTGAGATGATCTTTTTTATCTTTTAACACGTTACTAAATTTACTGTTTGTTTCTTTTCCCTTTCTTCAAGCTCGTTTTTTCTTACTTCAACTTCATTCCTTTTTTAAACTTTCCTTCTTCCTCTCAACTTCCTTTTGCCTTTTCAGTCAGTGGGTCTTATTACCTTTAGAAGACGATATTCGTAGATAACAATCTCTATAGATTTAAGTTTTTTCAAGCTCATGGGCCTATTTTTTTAGAAGACGATGTCCGAAGTCAACAATCTTCATGGACTTAAACTTTTTCAAGCTTAGGGGTCTGCTTTCTTTAAGACGATGTTCGTAGACAACAATCTTCATGGACTTAATCTTTTTCAAGCTTAGGGGCCCTTTTCCTTTAAAAAAATGATGTTTGTAGATAATAATCTTCATGGACATAAGTTATTTCAAGCTCAGGGACCTGTTTTCTTTAGAAGCCGATGTATTTAGACAACATTATTTATGGATTTGAGCATTTTCTAGCTTAAAGGCCTGTTTCCTTTAGAAGTCGATGTCTGTAGATAAAAATCTTCATGGATTAAAGCTTTTTCAAGATCAGGAGCCCGTTTCTTTTAGAAGATAATATATGTCGACAACAATCTTCATGGACTTATGATTTTCCAAACTTAGGGGCCCCTTTAGAATAGAAGCATACGCTGGCATTTATTACATTTCTCTATGAAGGATATCATTTCCTCATGCATTTTTGGCCAGTAATACCCATCGTTCAACAATTTTTTTTGGTCAAAGTTCTTCCGCTTGAATAATTTACACATAATCCTTCATGTATTTCTGCTAGTGCATACTTGGCTTCTATCGTGGAAAGACATTTGAGATACGGACTTGAAAAGGACCTTCTGTACAATTTTTCATCAATTAAAATGTACCTTGCACTCTGTTACTGAAGCTTTCGAGCTTCCATTTTGTTAACTAAGAGCTCTCCATAGAGTAGGTATTGTACAATACTCTCTCTCCAATTACACCTGTCATCCCTTATTGTGACTTCAGTCTCCACTTGCGCGGGTGCCTTCGTACTAGGTTTGCTTAAGTACTCGACGAAAATTATTCTTTTAAAAGGGAGTTGAACTGATGATCTCAAATTTTCTAGTGCGTCTGCTATGGAGTTTTCCATTCTAGGCACTTGGGCGATCTCATAATTTTTGAACAATTGTACCATTTCCTTGGCATACTGCAAATACTCCACCATTCTGCCATCTTTGGCATTGTACTTTCCTGAAATCTTAATATTTACCTTAAATTCATTCATGAGGTGTAGTCTAGCCAATAACGCCTCGTACTCTTCTTCGTTGTTTGATGCTTGAAAACTGAAGGATAATGCTTATACAAAAATTACACCATATGGGGTTTGGATGATGACTTTCGCTCCTGCCCCCAGTGATTGAAGGCTCTGTCTACGTATAAAGTCAAGTTGCATGTCCTCATAAGTGCAATTAGCAATGAAGTCTGCCAGAACCTGTGCTTTTATCACGGTGCGTGGTACGTACTGGATTTCGTATCCTCCGAGTTCCATAGCCCACTTGGTAAGTCTCTCGGTTATTTCTGGGAACTAAAGAAGGCTCCTTATGAGGAATTCTGTTACCACTTTAATTGTGTTCACTTGAAAATAGTGTCTAAGTTTCCTTCCCACAACAATTAATGCTAGCACCAACTTCTCCATTTTCCCATATTTGGTTTCCGCGGCCATGACTCTTGCTCATAAAATAGACTGGCCTTTGATATTCATTTTTAGTTCTGACAAACACCAAACTAATAGCGGTTTCTGATACGACAAGGTAAAGTAATAGCTCCTCCTCTGGTGACGGTTTAGGTGGTAGTGTGGGAGAGGCTAAGTACTCCTTGATCTTTTGTAATGCATTTTCACACTCCTCATCCCACCGTTGCTCAGAATTTTTTCTCAGCTTGGCGAATAATAATCTACATTTTTCTGTTGATCTTGCTATGAATCTATTCATTGCAGCCAACTTTCCCATTAAACTTTGAATCTCCTTCATGGTCTACGGTGATTTCCATAATTACTTTAACTTGATCTGGATTAACTTCTATCTCCCTACTATTTACCAGGTGTCTGAGGAATTTTCCTACTGCCACTCCAGAAGTACATTTTTTCAGATTCAACTTCATGTTACTTTCCCTTAGAGTAAAGGAAGCCTCCTTCAGGTTCTGGATGTGGTATGTTCTCTTTTTCGCTCTTAGAAGCATGCCGCCAATGTAGAATTCCACTATTTTTCCAACCTGCTTCTTGAAAATTTTATTGACTAGCCTCTGGTATGTTGCCCCTACATTTTTTAGGCCAAAGAGCATTATAGTATACCAAAATATCCCAAAGTCAGTAATGAAAGACGTCTTTTCTTGATTATATTTGAACATTTTCACTTGATTATATCTGGAGTAAACATCCATGAAGCTTAAGAGTTCATGTTTGAATGTTGCATCCATTATCTGGCCAATTCTTGGCAATGGGTAATCATCCTTCGGGCAAGCTTTGTTTAGTTTGTAAAGTCCACATAGATTCTTCATTTTTCATTCTTCTTTTTTACCATAACAACGTTTGCCAGCCACTTTGGGTAACTGATTTCCCTTATGAACCTGGCTTCTAGCAACTTCATCACCTCCTCCTTGATGGCCACTTTCCTTTCGGGTGCAAAAGATCTTTTTTTTGTTTCACGGGTTTCACAAAAAGATCCACATTTAATTTATAACATATTATATTTTCATCAATACCTGGGATTTTCGCCGCATTGGTGGCAAAAATATATGCATTCTCCTTGAGGAACTCCATAAGCTCCACCCTCTCTGTTTCACTCATCCCCGCAGCGACTGTCATCATTTTTCTGTTCCAAGGTCCACGGATTCAGTTCCACTCCCAGCCCCATATCTCAAATTACTCTCGCCTGGTTCATCGTCATTCAGTTACTATTGCTCACCTTTTTCTTTCTCGTTGTTATGAATAGGCATTCCCTTTTTCTTTGCAGAATAAAGTGTTGTCATTGTGTAGCATCGGGTTAATGCCTGATCTCCCCTAGTAGTCTGTACTCCCTGCAGCAACAGATACTTCAGTATTTATTAATATGTTGATGAGACAACCTTTATTTTATGAATCCACATCCTTCCTAGAATCGCGTTGTAGGATGATGGCGTGTTGATGACCACAAATCTATAATAGAGTTAAACGGGTCCGCATGCACAGGGAATGACAGAATTCCTTCAGAGTATGTTATGGTCCCATTGAAACCGATGAGCAGTTGCCCGACATTACAGAGCTTTGGGGCGTCTATTGCCATTTTCTCAAGGGTTAAATGATGGAGTATGTTTACGAAATTTCCGTCATCCATTATAATCCTATGTAGCAAACAGTTACCGATCTGAATAGAAATTACCAACGTATCCTTGTGTCCATCATACCGGTTGCTTTCTTCATAAAAATGATCGGCATATTGCCATGTGTCCCTTTATGATGGTCGTTCACTTCGAGAGTAAGCTTTTTGCAGTACATTTTCCTCTCTTTCCTCGATGTGCCTTCAGATTCCGTCAAGGCAATAATTGTATCCTTAATCCTTAATGGTTCCTTTTCTCTAGGACGCTCTCCATTCATGTCCCTCCACAGTTGATCCATTTTTACGATGAACTCCTTCAAATGCCCATCCTGCATAAGTCTTTCAATGTAATCTTTCAACTGGTAGTAATCTCTAGTTTCATGGCCAATGCTATAGTGATAACGGCAGAACTTATCCTTGTCTCTTTCATTTGGTTCCCTCGCAAGCGAAGGGGGCCGTCTCAGCCATGGCTTGTCCTTGATGGCTTCGAGAATTTGATTCGCCAGGATAATTAGAGGCATGTTGATTTTTTCCTGGGGATCGACCCCTCCAGCTAGCCATGATTTTTCCCCTTCTCTCTTCCATCTTCTTTTCTGATCTATCAAATTCACGCTTTCCCATTCTCATACTTTCATCATCTCTGCGTTGCCCAGAATTTTGTTGTTCCGCTAACTTCTGCATACTCTTCCTTTCTTCCTCTAGGGTTATGTATGTTTACGCTTGAAGGAAAGTTGCTACCATTGTGAGAGGTTTTTTTGGTAGATCCTCAAACAATTACAAATTCAGGTCCAAACCACGTCTAGATGCTAATCTTGCCACATGATCATCATAGTTCTCCACTTTTTCCATCTCGTCATTGAAATGATGGGTGTAATCATGTAACGACTCTCCTTTTCTAATTGTGATTGTTAACAGGTACTCTGAGTCTTTCATCACCATCCAGTCAGTGGAGTATTGTTTCGAGAACACAGAAAACATTCTAGTGAAACTACTAATTCAACAAGGGGGTAAAGAGAGATATCACTTTAACACCTTGTCGTCTAGATTAGTTGGGAACATCCTGCCCATCAACTCATCCTCGTGTTGGTGTAGTGCCATTACTTGCCTAAAACAATGCAGGTGATCCATTGGATCTTTCTTCCTTTCGTAGCACTTAAACTTGGGGGTGTCAAACTTTTTTGGCACGGGGACATCCAAAATCTTCGGGCACAACGGGGACCGAGTCAGCGTCTCCAAGTCTATCACCCCGACAACTCCCAACTTCCTCATCTCAAGCATATTTTGTTCTAGTATCTTTTCCACACCCCGTTCCATCATTGGTTCAGTAGGGTCATTTTCACCTCTAGCCTTTTTCTCGTAGTCGCGTGAGGTGACTTCAATTTCCTCCCAGTGGATGTTTTGGCTGGCTACCATGTCGGGTTGCTTAGCTACCCATTCTTTCCGCACTTCATCTTGTTGGTTTTATTCCTCCCATTCTCTTACCACGGTCATTGGGCTTACTTCTGCTTTAGTTTCCGCCATATTTCGCTGTAACGTGACAATATGGTCTTGCCACACATTTCATAGTGCTTCGCTATTGCCATGTTCCATGCCTTGCATCCCAGTTAAGATAGTCTGGATTATAACATGCACTCCCTTAGGCTGTGCGGGTGGATCCATGGGGTTGATGGCATCGTTTCCCGCATCCCATGCAACGTGCGATCTGGTACAAAGCATTTTGGGTTAATATCTTGAGTTAATTCTTAAACTCTCAATTAAAGTACCAAAATGTAAAAAAATCCTCCACATCCAAAAATAACAAATAAATTTGAGAAAGAGAGAGAGAGCATTTTTAGTGTAATGAGAGTAATTGCTCTGATTGTATTCAATTATTTTAGGTTTACAATTGACCTTTATTTATGGGGTCTCAATAGTTTTAAAATTTAACCACATCCCTCCACAATAGAGATAAATAGAGTATTCTCCTAAGATAGAGTTCATCAATATTAGATTAAGTTTATCAACACAAACAAATGGTTAAAAATAGACCGTATAGTGGAATCAATGACATAGGGTGACTATTCCCATTCTCCCACGGTGGTAATCCTCACACTTCCTCCTGATTGGTCATGTTCTACTCATGTGGCCGCATAAAAGAATTCACACATGTTCAAAAATATATTCTTCATTAGAAAATATTGAGAAGTATTGGCACATACTTATCCGTCTATCATTTAGAATCACTCAAATACAATTGACGATAATCACTCTTCAGGAGAACTATAATTTTCATATCCGTTTATCCAAATAGTCATTCCATTTTGCAGTTCTTCTGATACATTTTTCTCTTGCATTCGCGTATTGGCTAGATCTCAATCGTTTAGAGAAATAAGTGCTTTGATGGTTGAATGGGATAAACCATTTCTTATGTTAGATAATACTCATCCACGGGCACTAAAAGAATATTTAAATGCGATCGTTGAAACTGATAGAATTAGTATGTCACGAGCAATTAGTTGAAGCATGGGAAAACTATGTCATTTTTTTCACCAATCTAAGATATTGAATTTGTCCACTTCTTCTCATCTACTAGCAAAAGTTACATCAAGATGTTTTTTGAAGTCATTTGCTCCATTAGATGTTGGGGTTGACATCGACATTCTTCGACTTTTAAAAACTATCAACGAAACTGTATTTTTTGTTGGTGGAAGATGAGCTTGGTGGTGTGGAAGTTGGAGTGGACGAATGAGGAGGAATTGTAGAATGCTTATAGTACTCATATATATAATAAGGCTTAATCCAAAGTAGTTAAAATATCATTACTGTAAAATTATCTCTAGCCAAGATTCTAGAGCTTCTTTTTTATATCTAGAATCAATCATAATACCAAGAAAAAAATATAACATGTATATCATAAAAATATTTATCAAATGGTCTCATTTTAATAATGAGACTTCTAAAAATAATTAAGTTTTTGTAATTAGAAAATATAGAGCAAATATTCAATAATTCAATAATAATGTGACAAACACTAGGAGTATATACACTACAAAAAACTTTTGTGGGTGTATTAAAAACATTAAAAAAATCTCTTACAACCTTCGACAATCCAGTCATATTCATTAGGACGTTCAATATTACAATATCATGAACTATTACATACTTCAACACAATATATATTTATAACATCTTTCTACTGTGTTGCTAAATTTAACATTTCACAGGTAGAATTCCACCTATGTGGTAAATTAGTTCTTATATTTTTCTTTCTCTATGCAATCGTTGGAAACATTTAAATTATAATTCATGTCTAGATTGAGAAGAATTAATAATACGAACAATATTTCTAATTTTTGAAATTGAATCAAATAATAAAGATAAACCATCTTGGACAACTAAATTCAAAATATATGCACGACAACGAGTACGATATTGATTATCTAATGGAGATGGAATATGATCATGCAAATAATTTTTCAATCATGTCACAATTACTAGCATTATGAAAGGATAATGGATTTTTTTTATTGAAATCACACTTTCAATTCCTATAAAATAACACTACATATAACATGGCTAGTACGAGGAGAGTAAACCATAGTAAATAAAATTATATTCTTACATAACATCCAATTATATATATATATATATATATATATAATGTACAGTCCAAGTAAGAAACTCATTTGATTACGATATGTCCACATGTCGGAAGTTAAACAATTTTTTCCTTCATAATCTTTGAAAAAAAGAACTTCAAGACTTTCTTTTTTGTAAAAAAGTTTTCATGACTTCTCTTTTTAAAGTAGAAGCCAAAAAACTACCACATTGAGGATTTATACCCCTTTGAATCGTACTGGTAAAGTCATATTAATGAGTAAGTGTAAATGAATACTCGGTCCTAATAATATAATCAACTAATATTGTTTAGCACGTGTTTCCTTATAATTCCATGTTGACACGTTACCATCTATGCCCCTAATTTAACTTTGGTGAGGTAACATATTATTCATTGTCTTATTTTTTTATACCAATACAAGTTTGTTTCATGTGTCTTTTTAAATGACTTGTACCTGACCAATATTCAACTTCATTACTACAAATTTGACTTTTAATGATGGTAGCAAAAACATAGATGGGAGTATTTGTTAGTAGTGTCGTAATTGTATTATTAATTGCTTATCATCTTAAATTGTTTGGTATTTCACAACGGTAAAATTTTAAAACGTTGTGACAAGTTATCTGATATATTTCACGAGGGTAGTTTTACAAAATGTTGTAAGAGAAAATGATATTTTACGATAGTATTTTGAAAATGTCACAATATGTATCGTCGTAATAATTTGATGTTACGATGGTTAAAATGCAAAAGGGGGAACTTATATCCTTTTCTCTGTTCAACATTACCCTCGTCTCTTTTTCATTCTAACATAGAGAGAAGTAGCGAAAAACTGAGAGAAGTCCTGCCAAGAATAGAGAAGCCGAGTTCCATAGCCTCGTCACCATAGGGTCAATCATCACTGCCACCACCGTCAACACCTCAGTTTCACCAGTCTCCTTGTCTCCTCAGCTTCATCATCGTGGCCACACCATCTCGTGTTCACCTCATCGTCACTGTTAAAAAATTTAGATCCGGGGGCATATGATGGGTCGATCCAAACCGGTTATAAAAATTAATGATTGATAGTTTTTCATGTGAAAAACAACCAATAAAAGTTAATAAAAGAAACTTTCATTAACTTCCATAAAAGAAGAAAACCAATTGACAATTTTCTAGAATTAAACAAGAAATTCGAACCTTTTAATAAACAAGATAAAAATCATTCATCCAACATCAAAATTAAGTTTTCACATACAAAATCAAGGGTTATTCGGTTGTGGAACAAGTGAAAAGTTCATTTTCGTGATTTTCTACGAGATCCGGCACGTAATTTATTATTTTGATTCATTCTATTACGTAATCAAGTAAGTGTTCTTGATTCCATATAGATCAACATTGGTATCAGAGCATGAATATATGATATTTTTGTGCGTTTATGATTGTTAAAAAGTATTGTAATTTGACTGTGAGTATCTTGGACGATTCTGACACCGTAATCAAAATTGCAACATCTATTGCATTTATTTGACTTATGACAGTTTCATTTTTCCTGTAATATGGTGGTTTTCTTATGCATTAGTTAAACTATGGTGGTTCTCTTATGTACTAGGGCATTGTTTTCCCTTTTTCCAACATGAAAGTTTACTAGAATTTGTCTGCAAACTTTTTATGCGTTTTTTTCCTATTGAAAATCAATTTTTCATCTTCCGAAAAAGGAATTTTTTATTATTATATGATGGGCTTTCATTAAACGGTTTTTATTCTCAACCGTTCATCATCACACCTTTTCAATATATATTGTTTTTGGATTCATGCAATATGTGCAATTGAGTACAGGACTTCACGTCAATCTGTGTTGAACAAATAGAGGCAGTAGGAGGTTCTCTACCATTTAATGTAGATTTTAAGCGGTAGGCTTCTATTGAATGATATTCGCATGATTTTAAAAAATACAATAGTGGCGTGTATATATCTTTACATGCTAGTTTGTTTGGATAATATAAAATCTTGTTTCTAATTTTATTACTTAATGTTTTTTTAAATTGTGATTAAGTGATATATTTGTGTTATGTTAAGATGGATTGAGACCAAGATCATGATGGATCGTATACTTTGCACTATAAACTCTGTGAGTATAAAATGAATCTACATCACAAGACGGTTAAACATGTAGCACATTTGAGTAAAATATACGAAGAAGTGCAAAAAATGGCATTGAAGTTGAGATAGTTATATACAAAATTCTTCTCAATTTCTTACCAGACTCATGGAATGCTATTAAAAAAAAATCATGGAAAAACATTCCTCGATCAGCTATACGATGGCAATTTTAAATCTTCGGAGTGCAAGGATGGATCTTGGCTCAAACAAGAAGGGGTATACACTAAATGGAGTCTCATGTTCAAGTGTTAAGTACATTGTGATGTCCCATTTCTTTTCTACACATGATGATTGTTTTTAACATTGTTTTCTAACTAATTAAGTTGATATGTTTAATATAGTTCTTTTATTTATGTATATACTCTTCATGGTATGATATTAACTGAGTGGGAGTTAATGATAAATAAGATTAGTGTATTCTCATGTGTATGTTTTGGACATATAACTAAGTATTGGTGATATGATATTTTGTGTGAGAGATGATTGTAAGCACCGCGAACTTTCGATTTTATATTCAATATCACATCATCATTGGACGTAGCTGAGTTTGCCATAACTTTTAGATGTGAATGTGTGTTTCCTTTTGCAGTGCTAGTATTTATATGCATTGTTGTGTTTATATGTTATAGTTAATATGGCTTCCGCATTCCAAAATATAATAGTTGAACTAAAGAAGGGTGAGAAATTGAACGGTGATAATTTTGATACATAGCATCAAAAAGTTCAGTATATTCTCGAGGAACAAGAAGTTCTGAAAATCCTTGAAAATAGTATGATTGAACTTGAAAATGGTACTTCTGCTCAACATAGAAGAGATCAAGGAGCATATCGTAATTGGAAATGAAAGAATAGTATCGCTCGCATTACGTTATTGAGTTGCATGCAAGATGATCGATGTGCGAATTTGAGAAGTTTGAAGTTACCGAAGATATGTGGGATGCTCTAAAAGAGAAATTTGGTTTGATTTCAGCAACAAAACTAAGACAGCTCATGATCAAATATGACACTTATGTGAAACGTTATCATCACACAATAAAAAAACATTTGAAAGAGATGTCAAACATGATCAGAGAGTAAAAGAGTGTTGGGCATGCACTAACAGACGAATAGAAAGTTCAAGCTGTCATTCGTTCCCTCCCTCAAAATTGGGAACACATGAATGTCAACATGATGCGCAATGAAAATATAAATTTTTTTAATGATATTACGCGTCATGTGGAATTAGAAGATGAGTGCTTGGAAGCTGCTAAAACTTCTACTCAAGCTTATCTTGCTCAAACAAGTTCCCAAAAGAAAGGTTTTAAGAGAAAGGAAAATTCCAAATTTTTCAATAAAGGAAGAAAAGAAAAGGTGCAAACCTACAGTACAAAGGCAAAAAACTTGAGACCAACCGTCATATAATAGGAAAACTCGGTGAAAAAAGGAAGAACAAGAGTGAGATGAAATCCTATAATTGTGGCATTTTGGGTCACTTTGTGCGTGAATGCACTGTGTCTCCTAGTGAACCCAAGAAAGGTAAGGTACTTTCTAACATTACTTCTTACCATTATTATGTTTCTAGCAGTGTGTTACTTACTGAATCTTATCATGTGTGGATTGTAGATTCAAAAGCAATCAACCATGTAGCTAGAGAGAGGGGAGCATTTATAGAGTATCGTCAAGTACTAGTGGGAGCAAGATGGATATATGTAGGAAACAAGTCTGGAGTAAAAGTTAAAGGAATTGGCACTTGCAAGCTTGAGTTGCATGCTGGTCAAACTTTATTCCTACATGATGTCCTTTATGCTCCTGAGATAAGGCAAAACTTAGTCTCTGTAACTTTTCTCCTAGGTTTGGGTTTCAACATTAATTTTCATTCAAGTAGTGTAAACTTCTATTTAGATAATCAGTACTATGGATCTGGTTTACAAATGGTTTTATTGTTTTCGACACTAAACATTATAATGCAAGTACTGACTATTATTTTTCTTTAATAGCATCATCTAATAATAATGTGATTGATTCTAATATATGACATGATGGATTAGGTCATATAGGGTAAGACAAAATGAAGAGACTTGCTAAGAAAGTTCTATTAGGCCCACTTGTAAATATTGAGTTGCCTATATTTGAGCATTGTCTTGCTGGGAAAACAACTAGAAACCCATTTGGAAAGGCAAAATGAGTTGATTATCCATTGTAATTAATTCATTCTGATATTTGTGGTCCTATGAATGTGAAGACGAGACATGGAGCTTCATATTTCATCACTTTTATTGTTGATTTCACGTATTTTAGTTGTCTATTTAATCTCCCATAAATCTGAAGTATTGGGTTACTTTAAACGATTTATGAGTTTGGTTGAAAATCAAATAGATAAAAGGATAAAAACATTAAGAACATACCGAGGCCGTGAATATCATTATGATCAATTCAAAGAATTATGTGATGAAAATGATATATTTAGACAACTAATTATTCATGGAACTCCGCAACAAAATGGTTTTGTAGAACTAAGGAATATAACTCTCTTAGATATGGTAAGGTCAATGATGGCACAAGCAAGCTTACCCATTTCATATTGGGGATATGTGTTGTTTATCGCTACATATCTACTTAACCGTGTACCTTCAAAATCAGTAACTTCCACCCCGGATGGGCAGAAAACCTGACTTAAATAATCTGCGACCTTAGGAGTCAGCAACTTATGTTAATAATTCTTGTCATAAGCATGGTAAACTTTGACCGAGAGGTAAGAAGTCCATTTTTATAAGATATCATGAACACTCCAAAGGATATGTGTTCATTGGTGAACAAATTGACGGAAGTTTTATTGAATTTGAATCAAGAGATGCCACATTTTTAGAGAATGAATTTCCTAGCAAAAGATCTGAGTCTATATGAGATAGAAGATCCTGACACTAATGCTACTATGGATCAGACATTTGAAATAAATGAGAATGTGTCTCATCTCCTTGATCCGAGTGGGAGTAACATTTTGACCAATGATACAAATCTACAAGAAGATTATTTACAGAGAAATACTCATAAAAGTATTCTTCGTCAATGTTTTAAAATCAAGGGAGAAGCTTTTGTGATTGCTCCACATGATGAAAATGAGCCAAGAACTATACAAGAGGCTATTTCATCAGTTATAAAAAAAATCATTGGTTAAAGCAATAGAAGAAGAAATAGAGTCAATGAGAACAAACCATCTCTGAGACTTGATAGATATTCCACCAGAGTGTAAAACTATTGAAAACAAATAGATTCTCAAAAAAAAAAAAATGCAAGGAGGATGGATCTATAGAAAGATATAAGGCACATTTAGTAGATAAGGGTTACACTCAACAAAAAGGAATAGACTATAAGGAAACTTTCTCACATGTTGTTAGATTTGTGTTTATATGTCTAATTTTGGCTATGTTGCCCTGTTGAATTTAGAATTACACTAGATGGATGTAAAAATTACTTTCTTGAATGGGGAACTAGATGAAAAAATTTACATGCAGGAGTCTGAGAATTTTGTTGCAAAAGGCTAAGAGCGCAAATCATGCAAGCTCCTAAGATCAATATATGGCCTTAAACAATAATCTAGACAATGGTATATTAGGTTTCATAAATCCATAACCTCTTATGGTTTTATGATGATAGATGAAGATCATTGTGTATACGTTCAACATGCTGAGGGTAATTTTATAACTCTATCATTATATGTAGATGATATCTTTTTGGCTGAGAATGATAAATTTTTTGTCGTTACCATTAAAGAATGGTTGTCTTCTCATTTTGAGATGGACATGGGTGAAGCAACATTTATATTAGGTGTAAGATATATCGAGATCATTCAAAAATTCTTCTTTCTCTATCGCAAGAATCATATATTAAGAAAATATTTGAACGATTCTATATGCGAGCTTACAAAGCCATCAACACTCCAATAGCAAAGAGTGAAATATTTAGTCAGGAAATGTGTCCTAAAACTTCAGAAGAATAAGAGAGCTTGACCAGAGTCTCATATTCGAATGACATTGGAAGTTTGATGTATGTTATATTGTGTACACGCACTGATATTTGTTATGATGTTGGTTTAGTCAGTCGTTATTAATCGAATCCTGGACAAGCTCATTGGAAATATGTTAAAAGGATTTTGTGGTATCTTAAAGGTACACAAATTTATGTTTATGCTATCAGGGAAATGACTTACATCCGCGGGCTACTTAGATGCTGATTGAGGCGGAGACCCTGACGAACGTAAATCAACGTCTGGATATGCTTTCTTGCTAAGTAATAACGCCATATCTTGGAGTAGCAAGAAACAAACATGCATTGCGTTATCAACTATGGAAGCATAATTTATAGCGTGTTCGGCTACAGTGCAAGAGGCAATTCGACTTAGAAGGTTTCTCCAACATTTACAGGTTGCTTCTAATGTATCGAAACTAGTAACTATATTTTGTGATAGTCAAGCAGTCATCACTTATACTAAAGATCTGAAATATCAAGGAAAAATAAAGAATATAAACACTAAGTATAATTTGTATGAGATAATATAGTGTAAAAGGAAGTAGTGATACAATATCTCTCTACACATCGAATTATGGCTGATCCTTTGACAAAGCCAATTCCTGTAGATATTTTTCTAAGCCATGTCAAATGTCTAGGATTGCACATATTGTAATATGATGTGTAATTTCCAGTACATTTTGTATCTATGTTATTGATTAATGAACTTAATGTTTTTCATTATTTTCTTTATTTGTAGCACAAAATACACACATCTTTTTGGATAAAATGGAAATATATGTCGACGGACATAGACCAGCTTACTCATACAAGCAGTCACCTCAGGTGCTTGAAGAGCAAGCTAAGATGAGACATTGTATGCTTAAACTATTCAGAAAGTGTGAACAAAGTGTACTTTGATCATGTTTTCACCTTGACAAAAGGTCAAGATGAGGTTCAAATATTAATTTTATGGATCGACATGATTTCCACAATCATGTAGCCTGGTTGGTGAATGGGATGCAAGAAATTATTGAAGGCGCTATGAGAAGCGAGCTAGTAAGATCTTGAGCAAGGTGTGAGTTATTTTTAGGTGCCTGTGACTGAGCTAAGATCCTTATAGTTGTTCAATATAAGTTATAATAGGCATACACTCTTTTTATGAAGAGAAACTTACTATAGCATGTGTTCATACCACATGTGTTTTTTTGCGACTAAATAAGGGAAATGTGAGATGGAATCCTTGCTCTCATATTCTATGAGTCATTTAAGGTACTTTGA
Organism: Datisca glomerata; assembly: GCA_003255025.1. NCBI lineage: Eukaryota > Viridiplantae > Streptophyta > Magnoliopsida > Cucurbitales > Datiscaceae > Datisca > Datisca glomerata. The sequence continues at coordinate 1,128,428 of QANY01004802.1, read as the reverse complement.
AACCTTATATTTGTGTCTTATGCGAATTTCGACTATGTGAAGTGACACATAAATCTCACTACTTTAACATGTCACCTATGGTTATGGTAATTCAACTTAATGAAGCATGTCTAGAAAAGTAATTTATTTGAAGCTAAGCTATATATGTAAGAAAGGAAGACATTTTTTTGTCTACATCTATAGTGTGTTCATCGGTCGACCAATTATGTCACCTCGTAATGACTAGTACATGATTGTGAACACATGTTATGATGAAGTCAAGCATTGCTATTTGAGGGATTAGTGATGTTTAGACTTATGTAAAAAAATATGTCTGGGGCATAGCGAGACAAGTAGATATTCTTCCATTTTAGAGCTGCTATATTATCCTTAACGGGTTCATATCATCTAGCTCTTATATGTGCTCGTGGGTCGCACGATCCATTTGCTCGTATGAATTCATTAGTATGTGAATGTTTAATTGTTTGTGATTAAATTCGTTCAATCCTATCGTGTACGAGTGGAAGATGTTGGAAAATTTGGATTAGGGCACCCATGATGGGTCAACCCGAGCCGATTAGGAAAAATAATGATTGATAATTTTTCATATGAAAAACTACCAATGAAAGTTAATAAAAGAAATTTTCATTAACTTCCATAATAGAAGAAATCCAATTGACAATTTTCTAGAGAATTAAACAAGAAATTCGGACCTAGTGATAAACAAGAGAAAAAAGCATTTCTCCAACATCAAAATCATGTTTTCACATATAAAATCAAGGGCTCTTGGGTTGTGAAACAAGTGGGGAGTTCGTTTTCGTGATTTGCTATAAGATCGAGCACGTAATTCATCATTTCAATTCATGCTGCTATGTAACCAAGTGTTCTTGATTCGGTATAGATCTATAGTCATTGCTATTACAAGATAGCCGTCTCCACCATAAAGGTGAGTATCTCTGGAAGAGATGTCGAAATCCCTCCATCCTCTTCCCTTTTCTTGAAGTCGAAGGAGGCAAATGAATGATGGAGAAGTTCTACTTTTCTACAGAAATCCTAGAATTCGAAGCCCGGTTCGTCGCTCTTTAAGGTATATCAACATCTTCCCCTCTTCTCTCACTCTACTATCTCCCTCTAAATGTCACTATTACCAATCTATTTACTCATTGTTAGAATTGAACTTCTTAGTAATTTGAATTGTATCGTGCAGGAAATCCTCTTGACCGATTCTCTTATTGTTTAGTGATGTGTGTTCAGTTTAATAACTTTTTTTCATTGAAGTTTTTGCGTTTTTAAATGAACAAAATTGATATTTTGCTGAATGTTTATTCAACAGTGATTTTCGGGAAAGAATCATGGATTTTGTCACCAATGGTTACAAGTCAAAGATCTTACCTTTACCTGTAAGTTTGCTTTTAGATTTTATCATTAAATTTAAGGTTGTATGCATGTTACTCCAACTCTAGTCCAGACATTGGACTGTAAGCTATAAATCTTGGAACAGGTCCTGTGATCCATATTAGGGTTGATTTATCTTAGGTAGTATCGTGTTTTTCGAATTTAAATGAAGTAGTTACTGTGTATTGCAGTTAACGTAGTTGTGTTACTAATTTTAAATCCAAACGCTTAACGAGTTATCAGAAAATCTCTAACTAGCTGTAGAAAGTCTCAATCTGCATATGTTGTCAGAGGTGAATTGTTACAAAATAAGGTTTAACGTTATTAGTTTTTCTAGAATAAGTTGAGATTGATGAGTTCGGTAAGAATGATGAAAAAGCTACTTGCATTTCAGCAATAGTATATTATTTAATGTTAAAATAGTAAAAAAAAATAAGAGCAATAGTTAGGATTGCAAAAGATTAGTAATTTTAAGGGTTGAATATTTCAAATTCTAAAGTCAAGGATCGAATAAGTCAAATAGTTTTAGTTAAAGAGGTCAACTACAAACATTTATTAGTTCTAATTGATCATCACTCTTTGAAATTGTGTACTTTGTTTATTATCGTTCACGCAGGGTGATGTTGACGTGACTATTGCAAGGCCTCCGTGCAAAGAAATTAGGAACAAAGAATTGCTTGATGTTTTTATCTATGATTTTGTTTATTGCGTTTCTTCCAACTTTCTTGACTTTTGGACTCCATTTTGTAGAATTAAACTAGTCCAAACTGACTTTTCTTAAGTGCAGCGATCTACTGAACTGATGTAGTTTTAGACTCCATTTCATTCACAATTTCAGTTTCGTTTGGGTACAATACCATTGCATAAAATTAAAACATTTTTTCTGTAAATAGGTGAGGAATTTATGTACATTGACTAAACTCAAGAAATAGTTGGTTGATCACTTTTTGGTTTTAGGTTTGTGTCCAATTCAAATTGTTATGAAGCCATGGCTAATTGTGGGGTTAAACTGTGTAGGTTAACATACAGAACAAAATAGAAGTGAAAAAGATGGTGAAATCAACACCGAGAATTATACCGGTTCAGTTCCAGAAGGAACCTACATCCAGTCGCCAGATATGGCAATTCTACTAGGCTTGGAGTCAAACAACTACAAAGCAAAATAAAAGCAATTGAAATTACAGAAGTACAGGTTCGAGAAACCTAGGTAAGAACTGTCTCTCTTGAACCTTTTCTTGAGTTACAGATTCGTGCATTTCTTCCCTCTTCTTGCTGCCTTTCTTACTTGCTTTTGGTGGGAACAGAATCACTTGCCGTTACAGATTCATGCATTTCTTCCCTTTTCTTGCTGCCTTTCTTACTTGCTTTCGATGGGAACAGAATCACTTGCATCCTGGATTTTGTTTCCAAGTGGATGTGTGTGTGTGTGTGTGTGTGTGTGTGTGTGTGTGTGTGTGTGTGTGTGTGTGTGTGTGTGTGTGTGTGTGTGTGTGTGTGTGTGTGTGTACGGGTAGTGTATTGCATGAGTGAACAAATTAGTTTCTAGTTGCCTCAACTCTCTTGACAGTTACATAGAAGCTGTCAAAGTCCAATTAAGCGATAACTAACTTAATTTTGATACACTTTTTACAAAATCTCCACCTTGGATCAAACTTCAGTTAGGACCTCCCAAACCCTAGAATTCTCCAACTGTTCTTCAGACCTTAGTCTGAAAGGGTACTCACATTTATCAAGTTTAGGCAGTGATCAAACTTGATAGATGTGACAGGCTTTGTTATAATGTTAGTAGGGTTGAACTCTGTGTGAATCTTCTCCACGATCACCTTCCCTTCTGAAATCACTTCTTTGATGAAGTGCATTCTTTCTATATGTTTAGTTCTTTCATGATGCATCTGGTTCTTTGTCTGGTGAATAGCACTTTGGTTGTCACAATATACTGTTATACTGTTCTGTTCAATACCCAACTCCTCAGAAATCCCTTTTAACCATAGAGCTTCTTTAACTGCCTCAGTTGCTGCAATATACTCAGCTTCTGTTGTAGATAAGGCCACTACAGGTTGAAGAGTTGCTTTCCAGCTCATAGTACACCCAAAAACAGTAAACGCATATATTGTTAGAGACTTTCTCTTGTCTAGGTCACCTACGAAATCAGAATCAACATTACCTTTAATGACATATTGTACTGAATTTGTCTTTTCGTACTTCAAACCTTGCCTAGGAGTTCCTCTCAAATATCTAAGAACCCATTTGACAGCCTCTCAGTGTTCTTTGCCTGATTTTTCCATGAATCTACTGACAAGACTTGTTGTATAAGCCAAATATGGTCTTGTACAGACCATGGTGTACATAAGACTACCCTCAACACTTACATAAGGGACTTTCTCCATATGTTGTTGTTCTTCATATGTCTTAGGAGATAGTTTAGTGGATAGCTTGTGAGTGGCAAAAAGAGTTTTGGTGAATAAACATTCTATTTTTCAACTTATTTCTACAACTATCCATTCCAAGTATCATTTTAGCTTTTCCTAAATCTTTCATCTCAAATTCCTTATGAAGTAGAGCTTTAAACTCTTTAATATGAGTCTTATTAGATGATGCAATAAGCATATCATCTACGTACAGTAATAGAAATAATCTTGACATGTTCTTGGTATACTTGCTGTAAACACAGTTGTCAAACATACTCCTTGAGAACCCATTTCTTGTCATAAATTCATCAAACTTAATGTACTACTGCCTCAGACTCTATTTCAAACCATAAAGAGACTTTTTTTTAGAAGACATACCTTATTTTCTTCTCCTCTCTTTATGAAGCCATCAGGTTGTGCCATATAGACCCCCTCCTCTAAATTTTCATGTAAAAGGCTATTCTTACATCCATTTGTTCTAGCTCTAGACCTTGCTGAGTGACAAGAGCTAGAAGCAGTATAATAGATGTATGCTTCACTACTGATGAAAAGGTTTCAGAATAATCTATGCCTTTTCTTTTACTAAAACATTTTGCTACCATTCTAGCTTTAAATCTAGGTTTCTCAGCTCTTGGAATTCCTTGTTTCATTTTAGAAATCCATTTAGAGCCAACAACTTTTCCCCACAGGGTTTATTAACTAGAGTCCAAGTGTGATTCTTGTTTAAAGAGTTCATCTCCTCTTTCACTACTTCAAGCCATTGGTTTTTATACTGGCTTCTCATAGCCTCTTGATAATTTCTAGGTTCATACTCATTCAAATTTTCAGCAGCTATGAGTGCAAAAGCAATAAGGTCCGCATATTCATACCTAGCAGGTGGTCTGAACTATCTTCTAATTCTGCCCCTAGCTAACTGGAAATATGATAGGTCCTCATGTTCTTCATGCGTTTCAAACTATTCCTGATGCTCACCATTTGGTCCATAATCACAATCAATAGAATCTATAACATTAGGCTCTTTACTATTGTTCTCAAGCTCCACATCAAGACCAATCTTACTAATCTTCTTAGCTTCTTGTTGATTTGTCACATTTGAGTTGGTCGTGTACATTTCACTTTCTCTAAATGTAACATCCCTGCTTATAAAACTTTTGGACCTATTTTGATCTGACAACCACAGTTTGTAACCTTTCACCCCATCTGGATAACCAACAAACTTCCACCTTCTTGCCGTTGGGTCAAGTTTCCCTTCTTTGATGTCTGCATAGGCAACACACCCAAAAACCTTTAAGTTTGATAGGTTTGGAGATGATCCAGACCAGATCTCTTCAGGTGTTTTAAATCCCAATGTTGTTGAAAGACATCTGTTAATGAGGTATGCAATTGTGTTGGCAGCTTCTGCCCAAAACTTCTTAGGTAAATTTGTATTAGATAACATGCATCTTACCCTTTCTAGGAGAGTGTTATTCATTCTCCCAGCCAACCCATTTTGCTGAGAGGTATGAGGTACTGTTTTGTACGTCACAATGCCCTCATCCTTACAAAAAATGTTGAAATCTTTATTCAAGTATTCCAACCCATTATCAGTTCTCAATTTCTTGACTTTCCTTCCTACTTGTAGCTCTATCATTCTTTTCCATTCTCTAAACTTTTGGAAAGCTTCAGCTTTTGATTTAAGAATGTAAATCCAAACCTTCCTAGAGTAATCATCAATAATAGAGATGAAGTACCTTCCTCCACTTAGAGATTCATTTGAAGATGGCCCCCAAAGATCTAAGTGAATATAACTCAAAATTACTTGAGTTTTGTGAGTTGATGAGCTGAATTTAACCCTGGTTGCATTCCCATAAACACAATGTTCACAGAATTTCAGATTATCCAACCTGTCCCCATTAAAGAGACCATGTTTCTCAAGTTCCCAAACTCTCATTTCACTCACATGTCCCAATCTAATATGCCACAATGTTATTTTATCAACTTTTTGTGTAGAAACTGAGTTTGCTGCAACAATTAAAGTACTGCGTTGAAGCATATAAAGACCATTCTCCTTCCATCATTTCATCATAAGCATAGAACCCTTGAAAATGTTGAGCACACCATTTTCCTCTCTGTAAGTGTATCCATTCTCATCCAGAATTCCAATGAAATAAGATTTCTTTTCAAATCTATTACAAATCTTACTTCTGAAAGTAGTTTCTCGGATCCATCATATGTCTTAATCCTGACAGTTCCAGAACCAACAATTTTACATTCTTTGTTGTCACTAAGTAAGACTTTTCCACCATCATGTCTTGAAAATGTCTCAAACCAGACTCTATTAGGCGTCACATGAAATGAACACCCTGAGTCAAGGATCCATTACTTTTTTGAGTTCTTGGTTGCCATAACGAGGACATAACCACTCTCATATCCATCATCTACAACTGTAGTATCCCCTTCAACAGTCTCCTCGAGATTAGATTCTTCCTTTGGGAAAAAGTCTCCTAATATGACATTCCTCATGTCAGTGATAACATTTCACTTTCTTATAGTTCTTTGCATTTTTGGACTTTGATCTAGATTTACTTCTTCCTTTGAATTCTTTCTTTTCTGATCTTCCTCTCACAGATAAACTTTCTCCACTGGACTCCTTTTGTTCATACTTTCTCTGTAGATCTTTTGAGTTTAAGGCTCCAATTACATCCTCCAAAGTCAGTGTCTCTCTTCCATGCTTGAGAATATCTACAAATGTCTCATATGATCTCGGTAAGGAGTGTAACAACACCAATGCTTTATCTTCATCATCATATTCCACCTTTATGTTCTCAAGGTCCAGACATAGTTTGTTAAATTCATCAATGTGTTCTTGGAGATTCTTACCCTCTGTCATCTTGTAGGAGAAGAATTTATTCTTTAGGTACAATCTACTCGACAAAGTCTTTGTCATGTATAGGCTCTCTAACTTGAGCCAAACTTCAACAACAAACTTCATCTTTGATATTTCACTTAGAACCGTATCACTGAGACTTAGAATTAAAATGTTGTATGCCTTCTTCATGATATCCTTCGTTTTCTCTTTAGAGTAGCTTGCAGGAATTTTACTTTCCCCTTCATGAGCCTCATTTAGTCCTAAGTTCCCTAGAAGTGCAAGCATCTCCATTTTTCATATGGAAAAGTCATAAGTGCCATCAAACTTCTCAATATCATATTTTGTTGAGGTAGTAGCCATTGTAGAAGCTTTTCTTGCAGCTTCTTGAATCTGAGTTAACAATTTTGAATTATCAAGATTCTTTGATTTCAAGTTTATTCCCCATGGTTAGACAACCTTCAGCTTTGATGACATTTTTTATGAAACGATGGCTAATTATGGGGTTAAACTGTGCATGTTAACATGTAGAACAAAAGAGAAGTGAAAAAGAGGGAGAAATCAACATCCAGGATTATACTGGTTCAGTTCTAGAAGGAACCTGTATCTAGTTGTGAGAGATGGAAATTCTGCTAGGCTTGGAGTCCAACAATTACAAAGCAAAATAAAAGTAATTGAAATTATAGAAGTACAGACTCAATCTCTCTCATACTCAGGTTCGAGAAACCTAGGTAAAAACCCCTCTCTCTCGGAGCTTTTCTTGAGTTGCAAATTCATACTTTTCTTCTCTCTTATTGTTGCCTTTCTTACTTGCTTTCGGTGGGAACAGAATCACTTGCATCCTGGATTCTGTTTCCAAGTGGATATATATGTATGGGTAGTGTACTGCATGTGTGAACAAATTAGTTTCTAGGTACCTCAATTGTCTTGATAGTTACATAGAAGCTATCAAAGTCCAATTAAGCTGGATAACTAACTTAATTTTGATACACTTCTTACACAAATCAATCTGATAGAAGTGCTCTAAACTTGGCTAAATCCAATAGTAATACTCTTTGGAAAAAAATATCATGAAACAAATAACATGGCTGATGATAATTATCTTATAGGCCAAATTTGATTGGTTTCCTCATATATTCTATTTTTGTACATGTTTTAGATTATTAACCAACAATAAAGTCAGATCCTAGACGCAACTAGATGCTGAAGATCTTCATAAAATGACAGGAGCTAGATTTTTTTATTCTCTGTGAGATTGTGAATGTTTCTCATATACAAAAATTAATTATTCTTATATGTTAGTCATGTAGATAAATATAATCATGAATTATACTTTCTTATTTAATTCATTTTTCTTGAGTTTTTTTGTTATTACAAACATTGGAAGTGAATATTTGAAAGTTTAATATTTGGTATATGTGTCTTACTCATTTATATTCTTCAAAGCAAATACAATTAGGTTGGGATGAATTTTTATGGTAGGGCCGTCCAAAATAATGAAACAATAGATGACTTTAGATATATAAAATGAAGAGCAGTATTTACAACGGTAGATACTAAGACCAAAGTAGAAAGACAGTCTTTCACGATGGCAAAAAGTTGTCATTGTGGTATATTCAAAACATTCACGACGGTCTTGCCATCTAACACGACGGTAAATAGACAAAGCTTCGTAAAAGGCACAATTATTTATGATGGCATTATTTTCTTATACGACGTTGAATAAGAAAATCATCATATTAGTCTCTAAAATAAATGACACCTGAACATTTTTAACGACGTTTGTTCATTCTACAGTCATCGATTGTGTTGTTATTAATGAAGGGAGCGCCTTTTTTCATGACGCCAATGGATATTGACGTCATTGTAAGTGATACATGTTACACTGTTTTTCTTTAGTGACGTCATTGTAAATTATACATTTTACTACGGTCTTTTCCCTACCATTGTGAAAAGTGATAAAATATTACACGATACTCACCTAGACAGTGGTAATTTCCTGTCATCTATGTCGTTAAAGGTCAATTTCATAGTAGTGCTTTCAATGTTTACTATAGTTGTTACAAATTGCTTTAAATTCACTAATGCCATTGGGATTTGTTATCATTTTTTAGTAAGTTTTACCTACTTTGATGATTGTCTCTTACCTAAACAAAGTTGACATGACGTGCATGCTAGAAGGTGTGTGTTGTGATTAGGTGAGCCCCAAAAGTCTAATTCTTAAAAAAAAACACCATTTTCCTCATTGGTATCAACAAAATTGATATCATTTGATGTCATTATAATTATATAATTATGTTGTTATAATTTAGAGTACAAACTAGTACACAATAATGCTAGAAGTTACTATTAAAATTAAAAATTTCCTGAATATGAAATATAATATTATACCTCAGGCTCAAACCTTACCAACCTTGAATGCTTGAGTAGACTGCTTGAAACTTAATAACTTATAAAGATAAGAAATTGAGTAATTAAGATATTTAGACTAGAAAATTTATAAATTAAGAGCATAGCTTGTAGCAATAAAAATTAGAGCTTGAAATTTAGATAATGCATTAATTTGATGAAAATATATAGAAAAATGAGGTATATAGCACCAGAAAATATGAGAGAATGGTAAAATATTAAAGGGAGAGAATGTATAAATGCATAAATGGCAATAACTAATTAATCCTAAATCCATAAAATCCTGAACTAATTAGATTACTAATTTACTAGTCGGTGAATTGCAAATCTTTTGCAATTGCTCAAGTTCCTTTCAAATATGCCAACGGCACGATTGTAGTCAATTTGAGTACAATGTGTTCATGGGCTTATTCAGCCCAGCCCGTCATCTTTTGCAATTGCTCAAGTTCCTTTCAAATATGCCAACGGCACGATTGTAGTCAATTTGAGTACAATGTGTTCATGGGCTTATTCAGCCCAGCCCGTCAGGCTGCCCCAATTAACTAAATGTCAGTCGAAGTCAACCCTAATATTTTAGGGCCGGACTATAAACAGTCTTGCAACACGTTGTCGCAAGTTTTATAACACTTTAGTTGCAAAAAAAATTATGAGAAAATATGGTATATTGGGTTGAAGTCATTTTGGTAGATTCAATTCAAATTACGCAAATAGATATCATAGAAAAATCTAGGGTGAAATGATCGTCACACATGTTTATTGGTTATTGGCTCCAAGAACTACAAAAGGAAATAACAAGAAAAGTGTTAACTCGATATTGATATGGCGTCCACTCTAATACACACTGACGATCAAGTCAGTGAAGCATTTTTGTAAGCTAACAGTAATGTGAGAGAAATTAATGAATATCATTTCTGAGAGGGGTTATCATCTATTTATAGATCTATTTATAGAGAGATGGAGATATGATCCAAGTATCATCAACGGAGCTAAACGCATGTTCTAGTCCCGTCCTAATTCAGCATGTAATTGACTAATCAACAAGATAGGATCACCTCATTTTGAGCCAAAAAAAACTTATCCATATCCAGTTCCACAACCATTGCACAGAGATGGGGCTCAGGACATGACAAATAGTCATGTATGCAACACGTTGTCCCAAGTTCGGCAATACTTTAGTTACAAAATAATTGTTTTTTATGAATCTTCATATTTTTCAACGAATTAAATCTTAATATAAATAGAGTAATTAACAAAATAGTGCATTATGTTGAAAAAGTTTTGAAAAATATGTGTTTCATCAATATAAATATTTTCATAACAATTAACTAGGTTAGCGCCCACTCATTTGAATTACTATAAATAAAAATATTTGCATCACTGCAGGACATGATAGGTGGCACGGGTTTGAGAGGAACAAAAATTACCGTTGGGTGAAAAATGAAAAAATTTCACATCAATCATTGATCATATTAAATATTAAAATCATACTTACGATTAAGCGTGCTTAGTTTAATGTATTCAATAGAGCTATAAATGATTTATACCTTATGTTATATCGGAGAATTTTGAATTAGTGGAATCCTATTGATTGTCTTTGTGTTATTCATTTTTCGTAGAACTCGAATTAGTCTTCATACCAACAACCACTCGTATAATTTAGAAGTATATCTCAATTAGATGTTGATAAGGAATTGATTGTGCTCTCAAAACAACTGGAGAAGAAAAATCATATTTCCTTCTCCTTTGTGTATTTCGGCTGCAATTAGAGGGAGGGGAGAAACTATGTTTTCTCTGCTCTGTGTAATCAAACGCTGTGTTACGGTTAAAGATTCAACCCTATTACCATCCCTTATACAATAATTATAGAATCGACACATATACCTCTATATGTAAAATTACCAAAAATTCACCCTCCAATATTTGCTATTGCCGAAAATTGCATATCTCCCTAAAGTCAATGTTGTATCCAAATTCATCAATCCAACTTGATAAATTAAATTGATCTCCATCAATTATTTAATTATTTTCTTTTATTTACTAATTATTTAATACTTAAAAAATAACTAATTAATTAATTTGAACATATCACTAATTAAGTGACAACACCCATCACATATGGGTTCGGCAAATATACTTTGGTCGAAAACACATTTTTTTGTCCAACTGTTGTTGGTTTTCATTCATGTCCTTATGAGCTACTCCTGAGACCGAATGGATCCACATGAATAAAGTTATAAGATTTAAATACTCGGTAAATTTAACTCCATAAATTCTCGACCTATTTAATCCTGACATTGTACGACTCCACTATAGGTCCGATGTCGAATCAACTCTCTATTCATACACGTTACATTTTGTGTTGGTGCAAATAAGCTCTTTTATTTCACGGTCCACATAATATTTTGACATATTATCTTTCGTGAATATCAGTAACAAGAGCGAGATAAAACATTACCATTTTCCCTCTAGTTATTATTTCATTAACTACTTTATTAACAGTGATAAGAAAGACATAATAGTGAATTGTCTCATATAATTCACCATGTCTTATTCAATGATTCATTTCATTGAATACTTGGCCAAGTTAATTTATTCACAGACTCATCAATAAAGCATAAGGTTATATTGTTGCATTTGCAATCTCGTCATGAATTTTCATATATGAAATCACGCAACTCCAACATAGTTGAATCACGATCACAATAGTCGAGGTATTATCCAGCAATTCGAACTCACACCTTTGACATATCAAAGATTGTAAGAAACTAAGTCAAGTTTCATATTCACATTAGGATTAATGTAATTATGAAAATACCCTTATAGGTGTAACAATTAGATTTAGGACAAGATAAATGCCTTTGCTCTAAGCTAATTGGTTACTGACCTATTCAACATATTCCACAACATGTCTAGGTTAACCGTTAGAGTCTCCACTTCCATGCTCCAAGCCCGACATTCTTTGGTTCAACCTAGCAGTCATAATTGGACTCGATTACCCAATCGATCCTAAGACTGTGAATAAATTCTGAACTATTTTAGAAGAGTTTGTCTGAAAGACCTCTCTTTCTTTACTCTTAGTACGTTGATAATAGTTTCAGGACTTGAGTAAATTATAAACACATTTTAATTAATAGAAAAAAGTTTCATTCATTCATTCATTAAATTCAGTAATATAAAATGTCAGATAAATAACTAAATAATTATAAATAGTTATTACACCTTACTCTATAGACATAATACCAACAATCTCCCACTTGGGCTAAAGTAGGCGTGTACAATCTCGTATCGCCATGCCCTTCAGATGACCATCAAAGACTTTAATGTTTAAAGTCTTCGTGAATGGATCTATCAGGTGTGTTACTACAACATCTCCACGTTGAACAATCTCTCTAATCATGTGATACTTACACTCTATATATTTAGATCTTTTGTGGCTTCTTGGTTCCTTCGAATTCGCTACAGCCCTACTATTATCGCAATAAAGTGTAGTGGGTTTGTCAGCTTCTGGAACAACTTCTAGTTCAAAATATTTCTAAGTCATACATCCTCTTTTACAGCTCCACAAGCTACCACATACTCAGCTTCCATGGTTGAATCAACAATATAAGATTGCTTGATACTTCTCCATACAACTACTCCGTCGTTCAGAATGAACACCAATCCTGAAGTGGACCTCATAGAATTGTTTGCTTGGAAATCAGAATCAGTATACCCCGTCATATTCAAGCTAGTGCCTAAATACACAAGCATGTAGTTCCTTGTTCTCCTAAGATACTTAAGGACATACTTGACGGCATTCTAATGCTCGAGTCCATGATTAAATTAGAAATGACTCACCACACCCACTGCATAGCAAATGTCTGGCTTAGTGAAAAACAACGCATACATGAGATTTCCTATAGCCGAGGAATAGGGAATCATTTTCATGTCTTCCTCTTCTTGAGGAGTCTTGGGAGAGTGTTCTTTGGAGAGGCTGCTCCAAGCCTGAAATGAAGATATCCCTTTTGGAGTCTTGCATACTGAAGCGATTCATCATTATATCAATATAAGATGCTTGAGACATTGCCAATTGTCTATTCTTTCGATCCCAAAAGATCTGAATACCTAGGACAAAGGCAACTTCTCCAAGATCCTTCATATCAAATTACTTTGCAAACTAAATCTTGACATCAGATAATTTTCTTATATCATTCCCAATGAGTAGTATCATCCACTTTCAAACCCAAAAAAAAAACCATCTTCCTTTCGTGTATCAACTTATACACACAACGTTCAGCCACTAACTGCTCAAAGATGAAGTTCTTGATAGTTTCGTCGAATCTGATATTCCACGATCGGGACGCTTGCTTAAGTGTATAAATCGACTTCAGCAGTTCACAAACCTTGCCCTATTTGCCTTTTTCCATGAACTTGTCTAGTTGAGCCATATAAATACACTCTTTAAGATTGTTATTCACAAAAGTAGTCTTGACATCCATATGCCAGATTTCATATTCGAGGGCAGCAGCAATAGACAAGAGGATTCAAATGGATTTAAGCATGGCCACCAGGAAGAAGGTATCCTCATAGTCATTACCTTCCTTTTGGGTATAGCTCTTGGCTACTAGCCTAACTTTTAATGTTTCTACATTCCCATTCGGACCTCTCTTTTTCTTATAAATCCATTTACAAACTACGGATTTTACCCTTGTGGGAGGATCTACAAGTTTCCAGAGTCTGTTCGAGTACATTAATTGTATCTCAACGTTCATGGATTTTTACCATAGATTTACTTCAGGACCATCCATGGCCTGTGAGTAAGAGATAGGTTCATCATGATCCTTATCTGAGATTGTTGTTAAGACATCTTCATAAGACATGTACCTGTCAGGTTGTCTCATAACTTTCCCACTACGTCGAGGCTCCATAGGCTCTGGCTCATGTTGTGGTTCTTTCCGTTATTGAATCAGAAGTAGTTCTTGATTGGGAAGACGGTATCCTCCCACTCAATAACTCCTCTAGCACAAGAGTGCTTCTCGGCTTCAAAATCCGTATATATTCTTCATCAAAAAAACGTGCATTTGTGTTAACGAAAATTTTCTTATCAGTCGAACTATAAAAGACATACCATTTCATTCCTTTAGGATATCCTACAAACATGCATAATTCTAATCGACTGGCCAACTTGCCTATCTTGAGTTTGAGAACATGTGCTGGGCATCCCCATATTCTAAGGTGGTTTATGAATGAATTTCGTCCATTTCATCTTTCTTATGGTGTACCAGGCACCGTCTTTGACGAAACTTGGTTCAGAATACATGTTGTTTCCAATGCATATCCCCATAATGAATCTGAGAGGGATGAGCAACTGAGCATGGATCTAACTATACCCAACAGAGTTTGATTCCTTCTCTCTACACACCATTCTGTTCTGGAGTGCCAGATATTGTATGCAAAGAAAGAATTCATTCTTCCTTAAGATTGTCTTCAAACTCTCCTAGCTAGTACTCTCTACCATAATTAGATCGTAGCGTTTTGATTTTTTTCTCTAATTATTTTTCGACCACAACCTTGTACTCTTTAAACTTTTCAAAGGTTTCACACTTTTGTGCATTAGATAAACATGTCCAAAACTTGAGTAGTCATCAATGAATGTTACAAAGTATTCACAACCTTCTCTTGCTTGGATATTCAGTGGCCCACATGCATCACTATATACGAGTTCGAGGCATTGAGTGGCTCTTTCACTCTTCACTAAAAAGGGTCTCTTGGTCATTTTGCTTTCTATACATGATTCACATGTGGGTAGTGATCCCACACTTAAAGTTTGCAATGGACCATCTCTTGCAAGTCTTTTAATCATGTCTAGGCTGATGTGGCCAAGACGTAAGTGCCACAAATAACTTAGATCGGTTGAGTCAGACTTCAACCTTTTACTATCCCTTTGTAAATCAATATTTAGTATGGTTGAGTCACGTATTGTTAGAAGTATTGGTTTTACATAAAATAGTGTATTTTTCAAACGTGCAGTAGTAATTAAGAAATCATTTTTAAAAATATCAACATATTTATCAATGAAATTCAAATGGAATTCTTGCTCAATTAAATTAGCTATTGAAATAAGGTTCTTCCCAAAAATTGGTATATAATAAACATCACGTAAAGCCTTCTGATTTCCCTGAAACTCTACAGGGAACAACAAGCATGGTTAGTGGTAGCAGAGTCTACAATCCACAAAAAAATAGAGTCAGCCACATAACAGACCTCAGTAACAAGTATTATACCTTTAGATCTCAACTCCTTGAGATAGTTTGGGCAGTTGTGTTTCCAATGGCTAGCGGCTCCATAATGACGACACATGTCTTTCGACTTGTCGACTTTACAAGCCCCTTACCTTTCAAAACTTTCGAGTTCTGCTTCTTAGCCTTCTCAAACCTCTCTTATGTTTATTTTTGGAGCTAGAGGTGGAAGTTTACTTTCAGTAAAGTTTACCTTTCTAGTCTTCCTCTTGCACTTTAGAAACAGGGTCTTAGCAGCTTGTAGTTCCTTTATCAGCTCAAGAAGTGAATACCTCAACTTATTTATCGAATAATTAAGTTTGAAATTCTTAAAAGTGTTAGCAGAGTCTGAATGATCATATCAACATGTGTCTCACCATTTACCTCAGCACCCATGATCTCCATCTCATTCGGATAACTAATTATCAACATCATATATTCTCTAACAGGAGTTTCAAGTTCAATCCTACAGTTCATGAAGTTCCGCACAACATTGATGACTCTGATCTCCGAGCATTTCAGTGATGTTTAACATCACATCAACGGTAGTTTCCATGCTCTGATTTTGTTGTTGCAACACATTACTAACAGAAGCTAAGATGTAATACTTGACGAACTCATCAGAACGCAGTCAAGAAGGATAAACATCATTTTCCTCTTGAGTCGATTTAACAATAGGCTCAAGAGGATAAGGGGTGGTGAGCCTGAACTTGTTATTTCCTACCGTCAGCACGATATCAAGATTACATTTTCAATCCATGTAATTTTCACCAGTAAGTTTGCTCACGTTTAAGATAGTTGAGAGTGTGGATAACGACATGATTATTGAAAATAATAAATAAAGCGGTGTAAATAAATATTTAATTATTTAGGAAAATATGATACATGATGCAAATACTTAAATATTTAAAAATCCAACAAAAATATTTCTTCCATAATGTTACGATCAACAACGATAGCTTGTCTCATCTAAGGAAAACATCTAAGCTACCTCATATCACTTAGAGACTCCTCCCGTTTGGTTAACACTTCTCAAGATGTCATTACATCTTCCTTAACCAATCACCAATGATTTTGGTCACCTTACCCTATTGACTAGCCCCTATGAGGGATTCCAATATGCTTCGGTCTAATTGTTTAACCAACGCATCGGCTTTTAAAGTTGCCATGAACTGATAGTCCGTCTAGGATTGGTCCTGCCTCACCACTTCCTTTATAAGCGTTAGCTTCTAAAGTAACTCGATGACTCAAAGCAACACGATTTTCAAGCTTCTCCCACGAAAGAGAGGACCACTAGGCTGGCTTTAAATCATTCCTCATGCCACGATCAAGTTTACGTTGGGGACCTTGTGAACATTTCAACGTAAACAACCCTCCCACTTAGTTTTTGAAAAAATGAATTTTTCATTATTTTTTTCAAAAATTATAACTCTTTATTAATTTGGAAAAAAACAAGTTTCAAAAATTATAAACTTTTATAAAATTTAAATCCCAATTTAAAATTTATAACTTTTATAAAATTTGCATTGTATTTAAATTATAACTCATTCTAAATTTAAACTACAATGATGCATGTACATGCTACATGGCATTTTGATATTGACATATCTCTATTCTATATGGAATGCTATATGATTATGCGAGATTAATAATAATGCATTCATTTAAAATTAACTTCCTTATTGGCTCGTTTCTAATTACAAGTCAGAAAAAGAATAGTAAATAAATTACAATAATTTAAATACTAGTTTTGATGACGTCTGTAATTGTCTCAGTGTCCTTCAAGAAGTCTCATCTATTTTGTAACTCTTTACAACAGTGTAGTCACATTTTCAAGCTTTGATCAAAACTCTTTAATTAAGAAAAACTATTTTTCTAATTAAATAATCGTTTAAATTCAAAAGATAAAAAGATAAAAATTGATAAAATATAAAATAATTTTTTAATTCAAAATTTAAAAGATAAAATTTATAATTATCTTTAATTCAAAATTCAAAAGATAAAAGTATAAAATTGATAATTAATTTTTAAATTTTAATTATCTTTTATTCGTTTAAAATTCAAAATTTAAAAGATAAAATATAGGATAAAAGTTTTCGTGAAATATCACAAAGCTTCCTAAACCTAATTGCTATCGCCTAAGGTGTCACAAACCCTAGTAACCACACATGGTCACAATGGCAAGTGGTGGGGCAGGAGGCGGCGTGGCACATCGGCTAGCGGCGGTGACCAGTGACGGTAGGAGTAACAATGTCCGGCAATGGCAACAGCGGTGACGGTGACGATTTTCGACGGCAACATTCCGAGGCGGCGACGGAATACATGGAATTTAAAAAAATATAACTTTTGCAAGAAAAAATTATATAAAATATTATGCCCTAATTTCAGCGTACAACAATTCAAAAATTGAAAAACAAAACGCCTAGATCCAATAGATCGAGATCCATTCATAAAACACATTTAAAACTATTTTGAATCTAACATACAAAATAATATGCAAATATCACAACATCCAATGATACATACATTTAAAAACTAAATATGCGCAATCAATAACACAAGGCTCTGATACCAATTATTGTATCAGATTTTAAAATTTGAGAAAAAAATCAATGAACCACGAACGATTCGTGGGCAGAAAATAAAAAAATTTCACACCAACCATTTAATCATATTAAATATTAAAACCATACTTACCATTCACATGCAACACTATTGTCATTCCTTATATAATAATTATGAAATTTACACATATACCCATATATGTTAAATTATCAAAAATTCACCCCCTAATATTTGTTATTACAAAAAATTGCATCTCCCTAGAGTTAATGTTGTGTCTAAATTCATCGATCTAAATTGATAAATTAAATTGATCTCCATCATTTAATTAATTAATTTTTTATTTATTAATCATCCAATAATTAAAAAATAACCAATTAATTAATTTAAACATTAATTACTCACTCTTCACTAATGATGTGACGACACTCATCACGTATGGGTTCGGAAAATATATATTGGATCAAAACACGTTTTTGGTCTAACCAGTGTTATTTTTCATTCATATCCTTATGAGCTACTCCTAAGATTGAATAGACCCACATGAATAAACCTATAGGATTCAAATACTCGGTCAATTTAACTCTATAAATTACTGGCCTATTTAATCCTGACATCGTACGACTCCACTAAAGATCCGATGTCGAATCAACTCTCGATTCATGTGTGCTACATATTCTGTTGGTGTAAATAAACTATTTTATTTCACGGTCTATAGAATATTTTAACATATTGCCCTTCGTGAATATCAGTAACAAAAGCAGGATATAAAATTATCATTTTACCCCTCTACTTATTATTTGTTTAACTCTTTTATTGACTGTGAATAAGAAAGACATAACAGTGAATTATCTCATGCAGTTCATCATGTATTATTCAATAATTCATTTCATCGAATATTGGCCAAGTTAATTTATTCACACACCCATCAATAAAGTATAAGGTGATATTGTTACTTTTGTAATCTAGTCACGAATTTTTATATCTGTGAATTACACAAATCTAACATAGTTGAATCAAGATCCTAATAGTCGAGGTATTATGCGGCAATTGAAACTCGCTCATTTGGCATATCAAAGATTGTTACTAACTAAGTCAAATTTCGTAATCATCTCAGGATTAAGGTAATTACGAAAATACTATTATAGGTGTAACAATTAGATTTAGAGCTAGATAAACGGTTTTGCTCTAAACTAGTTGGTTAATAGTCTATTCGACATGTTCCATAACATGTTTAGATCAATCGTTAGAGTCACCACTGTCATGCCCCAAGACTACAAATTAGATTCTGAACTATTTTAGAAGATTTTGTCTAGAAAACTCCTTTATCTTTATTTTTCTTACATTGACAATAGTTTCACGACTTGAGTAGATTATAAACATATTTTAATAAATAGAAAAAACTTTCATTCGTTCATTGAATTCAGTAATACAAAATATCATAAAATAATTATAAATAATGATTACACCATACTTTAATAACATAATTTTAACATATTCCCAATTAATAAGATATTTTAGGAATGTCCTTTTCTAATAAAAATTGAAGATATCACTTGATTTGATAACAAGAGTTTCCTTATAGAGCGTAACTTGATTTTACTTTCATTTTTGACAACTCTTTATTCATGCAAACACATTTTTACTTTCATGAATCTCACAATGTATAAATTATATACAATTATTTTATTTAAAAAGAAGATCAAAACTAAAATATTCAATATAATAAACACATACTTATTATCTATCTCAATATAATTTAATTAAAAATGTCAAATTTCTTCTTCAAATCAGCGAAATATTTGTTAAAAAAATACTTTATGCTTTCCTCATTTATTTTCCATTATTCTCCTTTTCCCATTGCTTTCATTTTTTTTTATTTTGTTATCATTTTTTTCCAACAATTTTAACATTTCATAAATTAAAATGTATCATTTATTTAATACTCTAGTTTCCATATACCACTAGTCATTGGTGCACTATAAATGACTAAATAGTTATATAATTATAACCATCTTATTGGTAATTATGTGTATAAAATGAAAGAAAACATAAAATTGTTATATAATACCATTGAATGACAATTAAATAAAATATTTTTACTACATAAATAAAAATATATTACTAAAATAAAATATATACATTGATTAATGAAGTTATCAAAGCTCTTTATAGGGGAGGAAAAAACTGTTGAAATCAGCGGTGATGTGCGGTGGAAGGTGTGATGGTGTATTAAAAAATTTATAATACGATAAATGATCGCATCGTTGCAGATCTCAAAGATGAAAACTCTTTCATTGAAAAACACTTTTTTGAATCGGATCCATTATATATCTATACACTAAATCTAAGATATACAAATATATGAATTATACATTTTGTAGTCTATCAAGCGTCCTTGCAAACAAAAAACTTATAATCTCACGAATAGTAGACTGCGAGATCCACACCAAGATTTTCCAAACCAATCCTAAAAAATAGTAGGACGTGTGTAGGTATGTAGAATAAATCAAAGACATTTTTCAATCTCTAGATATACTCAACACATGAGATCTAGAGATTTTAAAGAAGGACTATTGTGAGACAAAACTCTGACAAAATTAGAAAAACTCACAGAGTTTTTTGAATCACACAATTGCATACTAATAGCAGTTGTAGCACTGAGACCAATAGAATAATATCAATATATATATTCTAGGTCAAGGCTCATCAAATTTTAAAGGGATTTACATAAATTAGTAAATTAATTAAAAATGTGTCATTGTAGTGAGACTTACTATAATTGAACAACAATATAGTGTCACACGACATTGCAGTGTGCCGGGAGGAGCTATAGTACCTCACAGCACTAATGACTCATTGCACCACTGTAGTGTCGTGCCAAGTGTCCACTATCATGCCATGTGGCACTACAACATGCATGTCAATGTCTTATTCAAAATCAGTAATTGACATGTGGCAATCTAATATGTCACCCACCAATTTTTTAAATTTATTATTTATTTTAATCAGATAAATATTTAGATATTAGTTAATTCAAAAGTTAACTTATTTGATCTCTCAATCAATTATCTTATTTGTTAATTAACAGATTAGATAAATCAAATCAAATCACTCTCTCATAATGATTTAATATTATTTAATTTCGTAAATCAAATATTCTATCTCACTTATCGATCAACATAAAATTAATCGATAAAATAATTTTATTAATTAATTACATATAATTATCTCGTAATTATATATTTGCCCTAAAAATTTAATTTTTATCGCAAGCTAGTCATTTTCTCATGTTTTGAATATTCACACCATAAACTGTGTAGTACAGATGTAACTTGAGGACCGTGGGCCCTAATCCTAAACTCAAATAAACTAGATTATTGATTAAAATATTTAATTAAGTAATCTTATTTATCAATTTTATTATTGCTCCACTATAAATATGAAATTGCACTATTAAAGATTACATAATGTATTTACAGAGTATTCTCGTGTAGTCCATTGATAAAATCATTTATTGTAGTTCTATCATCTAATTATTGGTTCGTAAATTAGAACTAGTCAAAATTACCATTTTACCATTTTAATTATATCTTGATCCTTAAGTACCATTAATTCACTAGTGAATGGCTAATTTATAATCGTATTATAAATTTAAGCTCAATAACAATTCAGTTTCAGAATTAACACTTAAGCAAATCAATATATGATCCGTTAGGAAAGCTTGAATTTCAAATCTTGTAAGATCATGTTCCCAGCCATCCATATCACTAAATCTCTAAAATAAAAGTCACTAGCCAGTTTTACAAACAAATCTTAACGAGTGAATCAAAATATCCAGTAGACATGCATATGAGTTCATGACTACTTAAAATTCAGACTGATCTACATATGATCATCAGATTGATGTGTATTAAATTTTTATGATAAACAACAAATTAATAAACATATTAATCTATATCAGTCATGTCATATATAATCTTATTATATAAATTACATTCACTAAGATGCTATCCACATCAATGACCCGGATCTAGATCACGTGTATTCATAATACTTAGTGAACCATACTAGCGACCATTATTGAAGATTACATACTTTATTGATATTGTATACGTACGAGAAAAACAATGTCATAAATGATGAATAAAATTGTTAGCAACAATTTTATTCATCATTAAATTTCATATTAAAAATATGAAATTATATTTTTTCATAAGAAAAATATAATTTCATTAAATTTCATATTAAAAATATTTAAACACACGTTTTAAAGGTACTATGCCCAACAACAATAGCAGTGAACCAATTCATGGTGGATAATATATTGTTAGGAATAAAAGTTAAAAGTTAAGGATGTATAAGTAAAATTATAGATTTTTTTTACTGAAATAGGTATATAATTGTTAAAGTTGACGAAAGCTTTTGATAAAAGAGAAATCCACTCATTGATTATAAAATATCACTGAGAATGAAAGTTAAAAGTTAAGATTAGATAAACAATGAAAATATAAAATTGTTAATCGGTGTACCACATAAAAATAGAAAAAAAAATAGTTCGAAAACAAAACTGAAAAATAATGAAAGAACTAAAGAGAATGGTTTATTTTCATCCTCTGTTTTCATAGCATGATTAAGAATACCAACTAAAAAATTATAATAGAGCTATTAAAGGTGAATAGAATAGTGACGATCATTTGTCCAGACGAGACAAATGGAGTTACAAAACATTAATTGGGGAGTGAGTTGACATGAAATAAATGAAAGTTAATTAGATTATTGAGAATATATAAAATGAAAAATAATAATAGTATAAACAAATCTTATATATATATAATTGTACCATATGTCACTATTATGTAATTTCATGACGTCACGTGAGATTAAATTAATAGCAATTAGTAGATCTATTTTTTATTTACATATTACTAAATTAATGTGTTGATTATAATAAATACGTTTTCATCAATTATAGTTAATTCATCATTTCATCTTCTAAATCTGAGTTTGGTGAAGTGTTCGATGAGTTTAAGATTGACAAAAAAATAGCTCAATAAATCAATAAATATAGTTTATTTTGCATGATAATAAATGAATATTGGTAATTACAATAATGAAATTATTTAATGCCTCATTTGCCTTTCCGTCTTCCAATTTTTTAAACCGGCCAAATATGAAAGATTTGATGACATTAATTGTAGAAATTAACTGATAAATTAAAAAAATGTATAAGTTGAAGCCCGCCTTCAAATTTTTTCATGTTGAGGTAATC
This sequence comes from Datisca glomerata, assembly GCA_003255025.1. Classification (NCBI taxonomy): domain Eukaryota; kingdom Viridiplantae; phylum Streptophyta; class Magnoliopsida; order Cucurbitales; family Datiscaceae; genus Datisca; species Datisca glomerata. The sequence goes on along the minus strand of QANY01004802.1, from coordinate 1,105,301 downwards.
TCTATCCTACTATTTTCTTCTCTTGAAATTGAAATGTGAGTTTCTTTATCCATTCATAAATTATTCTCTTTGGAAAGATGATATAAACATAATAACATGCCTTGTGTGAAAGCCTTTCTAATTCTATGAAACCGGTTATTTGGTGTAGTTGATGAGGAATTTTAAAACGGATCATCTAAAGAAATATATGGTTTAAAGTTATAGATATAATTAAAAGTAATGTAACTAACAAAATAGTATAAATAAAAGTAAGGTGATTAAAGAACAAATCACTCAAATAAAAAAGCTCTCACACAAAAGTGCAAAACTATGAGGGAATTGCTTAAGAAACAATTTTCTTCTTTTGTATATCACAGTGGAAATACTTCATCTAAATAGTCGATTTTTCATTTTAATTTTAGATTTTAAATTTGAGTAGATCCCCTTTGATTTAAATGCATTTCATTTAAATAGTCACTCCAAGAAAATTCGTCTACGGCAATGGTCATTAGAGTCTACGACGACGGTTTATACCATCAGAATCGATACGGCGACGGTTAGAAAACCGCCGGGATCACCGCCGTCGCAATTGAATCACCGATGGTTTTGACAACTGTCAGAGGAACGTCATGATAGAGTCTCTAAAGTGACGGTTATTATGTAATTTGCGAATAGAATCTACCGCGATGGTTTTTGGCGACGGTTATAAAACCATCACAATTTATATATAATGACGATTCTATAACCGTCACTAAATAGGGAGTCTTACTGCTATGGTTCTAAAACTGTCGCTAACTTGTCCTCGGCCAATTTTTTATGACCGTTCTAAAACTGTCGCTAACTTGTCCTCGTCACAAAAAACACTGCTTTCACACACTCCTTCCTATTTCTGCTTATTCCAAAAAATTCATACATACTAACACAATTTTAACAGGGTATATATTTCCACAATAGTCAGAGCAGTATCATTCTATATATTTACAGAGCACATAATTATAAAGCATTAAATCATTAATTAGATATCCAAACTATAATAGATTATCAATACAAATTATCCAATGAGTTCAAAGTATGAAACTTTGAAATAACAAAATATTTCAGAAGTATTATTAAATAACGTTAAACAACAAAAGCTACCCTACTCTTTACGAGAGTCTTGCATAAACTTCATAATTAAGCTTAGCTGGGAGGGTATCTCTGAACATTCAGCCTGCATCTTGTCATATTTCTTATGCATCTCTGAACATTCAACCTCTAACTAAGGTACCCGTGTGTTTTGAGCCTCTAACTCAACTACTCGTGCATGTTGAGATTCTAGCTCAGTTGATAAACGGGTAGAATCTTGCGTGGATGATTCCCCACGATAATGCGAGAACACTTTAGATGGAGTTACCCTGAGTCCTAATGAACGCACTCGTCCAGGATGCTCTAGACCCAATACTTGTGAAAGCACGTCGTTTGGTGAAATTGGATCATAATCAACATCCGGAAGTTGACTCATGCGCTCTTTAAGATTCGCCTATGATACAAAATTAAGACATAGTATCAGTAAACATGTAATAATTATTTAAAAACTTGATATTAATATTAGAACTTATACTCACTAAAACGTTTACAATCTCTTCATTTACATAAGTTTCATCTTTTCGTTCATGTGAGGCTACAAATAGCTCCATTCTTGAGGGCTCTATTTGAAGCTCTTATGTCTCTAAATTGAGAACATATGATTAAATATGCTTAAAATAAAACTGATTAAAACAATTATAAAGTTTAGAATTTACCATTTCTGATCTTTTCGTTGGTATACTAGTACGTCCCAACGTGTGAGGGTGTTTTAGTTTGCTCTATGATCTTCTGTTAGTTGTAGCTTGCTTCTTTATTTATGAAAGATAAATAAAAGTTAATTTATTTCACATACAATTAATCATAGATGTATAGTAAAAAATCATACATTTCCTTCTTCTGAGTATCATTTACGAATTATCACAACAAAACTATCTTTTGAAACAGCATCATTCCAATGTTCTAATGTCTCTTCTCCGTTTCATATGTCGCCATATATTCATTTTTTATTCTGATCTTCTCATCCTACCATCTTGCATTTAAGGATGTCAAAACATATGCTTTATGACATTCTTCTATGGTATATTTTGACTACAAGAGATTAATACACAATTAAATTTATATATGTGTGTGTGTGAACATACAAACAACCATAGACTCACTATTTTTCACGCTTAATACATATGATACCGCGACACATGCCTCCAATCATATTGTATGGGCAAAATATTATGTCGTCTAGCAACGGTACCACAAAAGCTTGCAAACTTTCCTTTATTAGCATCGATGACCTGACCTTGGGCATTGAAAGCCATAGGTATTCTATCCTCGCCTGATCTAGCCCATATAGATGTCAACTATGTTCGTCGTCACGTACGCCGCATAGATGGTTCTATTTAACAAACTATTGAATAACATTTTGATAATTAAATGAAACACTATTTTATTATCCCAATTAACTTGAATAAAAGTGAATAAATCTTCTGTTTCCATATTCATATCATGATGTGGATTTGATCCTCCAGATTCGATAGAAGAGTCAATATCCAATCGAGTATCTGAACGTGATGATTGACGTCTCAATGAGGTCATGGTGTAATCCTGCACATGTTAATCATTATGACTATATCTGACTTAGAAAATATTCTATAACTAAGAAAACATAAAAATATACATGTTTATGAAACATTAAATCACATTATTCAGAAAAGTTGTTATCATGATCATTGTTATAATCATATGCCATGTCTTCAAAAGTCAAACCATCAACATCTACTCGAACTAAGTTCACTTCTTCTAGACTTTGTCCATTGAGAACTTCACCGTTATGATGGATTTCAGTGTCACTTTCCAGCTCTAGCACTCTCATGTCATACAAATCTCTAAGATTTGTATGGATAACTACATGCTAGTCTTTATTCTTTGGATCATCAATATAATATACTAAACGTGCTTGTGATGCAAAGATAAATGGCTCATGCTTTAAATGCTCTCCAGTATGGGTCAAACGTGAAAATTTAACAAGCGTAAACCCATATCGATCAGTCTTTACTCAAACACCTTCAATAGGGTCATTCCAATCACATTTGATAAAATCATTTTGAATTTCTCATAATAATTCATCTAAATAATATCTATAAGAATGCCATAATAAGTCATCTCTCTATCTCCTATATTTGCATAACTTGCTATCTCTGATGTTACCATGACTCCACTATTTTGAGACTTACGAAGGCTATCACTTCCCTTTGTAAGAAAAACAAATCCATTAACATTGTATCCATCATACTTTTTCACCATAATATTTGGACCTTGAGTTAACCATCTCAACTCTTCTGACGCATTATTTCTCATTTTGGTTATCTATTCACAAAAAAAATGTATTCAACATCTATTGAACCATATATAATTAAATAATTCAAATACATCTATTGGACAATATATAATTTATCATGAAGTACGCATTCAACTTCATTATGAGAAGGTCGACAACTACGGTGTTGTCTTTTATAATTATCTACAAATTATCTGTAACTATTTTAGATAAAGTAAGTAATACATTAAAGTAACAACCTGGAAAAAAGGATGTAAGTTTATTATCCAAGCTATATATTGAAGACTTACTTACAAAATGGATCAACCAACTCACAATTAAACAACACAAATCGATGTGCTTGTGTCAATGTGATGCTATCAAGCACATCGGTTGTTGTCTTCTTTGTTGGTCGGCCTAAAATAGGAAAGAGATAAACATTTTATGTTGTTTGCTCATCTATAAAATCATTATTCCTCGTAGGATGATTAAATTTTGTTTCCACTCCATCTAAATACTTTGAACAAAATGTTGTACACTCATCCATAATGTAAGCCTCAGCAATTGAACCTTCAGGATGAGCTCTATTGGGCACATAATATTTTAGTTTACCCAAATACCTAACACAAGTACAAACAACCCATACTGAGCAAATCATTCATTACATGGAATCATAGTTGAATGGTAAATATACTATGTCAATCTTATCTTTCAATTGGGTACATCCATCTATAGTGGACAGGTCCTGCAATTTTTGCTTCAGAAGCCAAATGAACCATGATGGTGTAGAATGCTAGCGGAAATATCATCTCCATTTGACAAAGTATTACGATAATACGTTCCTGAAGTTTATTGATCATGTCCCTACGAAGATTCGTCGAGCACAATTCTTTAAAGAAACAACTCAATTCAAATAACACCGAGTTCACATTTGGTGATAGTGGCCATCTTAGTTCGATCGGTAAAAAATGCTCCATGATGATGTGAGAATCGTGACTTTTAAGACCTTGAATTTTACGATTCTTTGTATCAATACAACGAGACATATTTGAGGCATATCCGTCAGGAACTCTGATACTTTTTAATAATTGGCAAAACATATTTTCTCTTGGATTGACATTGTAAAGGAAGCGTGTGGTAATGTAGATCTTTTTTGTTTTATTGACCTTCAGATGAATAGGATGTTTTACATTCAGGATGCAACTAGACGTGCATTTAAATTATCTTTCGACTTCCGTTGGTAATTTAGATGTGTTCCAATAATGTTATCACATACATTTTTTTCTACATGCATCACATCAAGATTATGACGTATAAGATTAAACTCCGAATAAGGAAGTTCAAAATATATACTATTCTTTTTCCAATATTGAACACCAACTTCCTTTCTTTTTTTGACAATCACTTCCTTTCCAAATTTGACATTTATATCACGCACTTATTCATAAATTGTAGACTCTAATGTTGAAATGGGAGGTGGTCTCTCCTCAATAGTACCATCAAAATTTTGGGTATCGAAGTGAAATATGTGATCATCCTCCAGATATCGTCGATGACCTACAAAGCAATACTTATTACTATGCTTCAAGTGTATATGATGTGTGTCAAATTTACAATGAGGGCGTGCAAGATGTGAATGCGTATTCCATCCAGAAAAGTTGCCATACGCAGGAAAATAATTGATAGTCCACAACAATGATGCATACATTTTAAACATTTCCTTCTACAATGCATCATATGTATTTACACCAACCTCCCACAATTCTTTTAGTTCTTCAATCAATGGTTGCAAATGCATATCAATATTATTACCTACCATCTTAGGCCTAGGAATGAGCGTAGACAGTATGAAATTTGTTTGCTTCATGCACATCCAAAGAGGTAAATCATACGGAATCAAGATTACAGGCCAAGTACTATAACTCATACTCATGTTTCTGAATGGGTTGAAGCCATCACTAGATAATCCCAACCTAACATGAAATGTTTTTGCTTCATGCACATCTAAGGAGGTAAATTGTATAGAATCAAGATTATAGGCCAAGTACTGTAATCGTACTCATGTTTCTGAATGGGTTGAAGCCATCACTAGCTAACCCCAACCTAACATTATGTGGTTCTGAAGAAAAATCTTTGAAGTTATCATAAAAAACCTTCCAAGCATCTGAGTCAGCAGGATGTCTCAAAATATCATCCTTAGTGCGTCCCTCATGGTGTCATCTCATACTTTCACCAGTTTTCGAGGACATGTATAATCTTTGCAATCTGTATTTTAGAGGAAAGTAATGCAATACTTTGGCAGGTATTTTCTTCAATTTCTTCTTTCTTTGAGACAACAATTTGTTTCATTGGTAACCCATCTTGAAATACCATAACGATCACATACTTGGTCTTTCTCCTTTTCGTTCCAATACAACATACAATCATTGGAGCACTCATCTATTTTGTCATACCCAAGTCCTAACTTCAGAATCAGCTTTTTTGCTTCATAAAATGTATTTATAAGTTGAACACCCTTAGTAAATGCTCTATTCAACGATTCAAGAAGGGAAGAAAATGATTTGTCACTCAATTCATCAAAACATTGAATGTGATATAGGTTCACGATAAATGATAAATTTGAGAATTCTTCACATCCAGGATAGAGTGGTTGATTACTATCTTTAACCAAATCGTAAAAGTCCTTAACATCAAAATCATCCCTGAATTCTCTCATTCTTTCATTTACATAATCAACTGGTTGTTGTGATGGAATAGAGTCTGAACCATGTTCATTGTTCGATAAATTACCAAATGCATCATGTAACAAATTATGCATAACCATTATCATCCTCTTGACTTGATAATGGTGTTTCTACATGTGCCCAATTATTAACAATGACCTTAGATGACATATCAATTCTGGATGAAGTAGTCACTACTGACTCCCCGTGAAAATACCAACATGTATAACCACTTATAATCCCATTACGTATCAGGTGTTCACGGATGACGTCACTAGCCTTACGATAACAATGAACACATCAGTAACAAGGACACGATATATATCCATCACTCGATCCTTTCTCAAAGGCAAAGTCTAGAAACTGATCTACTCCATCTTGATATGCCGTACTAAATCTTGGTTTTGTCATCCAACTCTTATCCATTGTAGCTCTCAAAGCTTAAAGACTACCAAACAAATAGAGATATGCATGACAAAACTCATTACTAAAATTTATAAAATGAAAATTGGTGAACTAATCAAATTATGATCCATCAGATCCCAAAGAACCATAGATCCAAAGCTAATTGGTTTCTATATATTGTTTCCCCTTCCTTTAAACAGTTAGTTGTTAGCAAAATATTTTAAAATCAAACTGAACAAACAAACAGATCGCAAGAACAATTAGAACCAAATTTTTCAATGAAAGAAAATGAAACCACGTAAACCAACAACATAATCATAAGAACAACCAGAACCAAAACCAATCCAAATAAAATCCCAAAGAACCAAACCAAAAGTAACACTACCAGACAATAATACCAATAGAAAAACCCAATAAGAACAACCGGAACCAAAACCACATAAACCCCAACATAATCATAAATGCTCACTCTAAGGCCAACATAAAATCGAAAACAACTAAAATTCACAAGTAAAATTCAAAACGAAAATAACTAAAATTCACAAATTCATAAATCTCACTAGACCCACAAAAATTCAAAATGAAAACAACTAAAATTCACATATCTTTCCCATCGGATTCACAAAAAAAATCTCTCTAAACTCACAAAAATACACAACGGAAAGAACTAAAATTCATAAATTTTTCCCATCAAAATCATCATAACAGAACACCACAGATAATCAAATAGGAAAACTGAAACTTATCGACCAAGCAGGAAACCCACATACAGATCGGGGTTGGGCAAGGAGGAGGACACGGGCTGAGCTACCTCTGTTGGGGCTAAGATCACCTGTTGAAGTTCACAAAAGATGAGGATCACAGGCTGAGCTACAGCGAGGAGATCGCCTGTTGTCGAAGATCGCTAGTGCATGGGAAAATGGGGAAGCATGGTTTCTGATCTAGTTGGGTATGGGATAATTAGGGTAATCTATTGCGATGGTTTTAAAAACTGTCGCAATATACACATATTCTAACGATTCACTTAAACCGGTGAAACCGATCGAGTTTGTCTTCCAACTACGAGGGTTCGACCAAACCAACATAGTTGGATGAGGCTCACTCAGTTTTGCCGACGGTTTGGTCGAACCTTCAGGAACCGTACCAATAGAAAACCCAAAAATTAAATGTTTTTAAAACCATATCCCGATGGTTCGACCAAACCGTCTGCAAAACCGGACGAGTTTCTCTTCCAACTGTGGCGGTTCATTTGAAGAGTTAGCGTATCTTATGCAAATCTGAGGGTTTACACAATGAAAATGAACGAAAATTCATACATATTTCCCATCAAACTCATCATAACAGAACACCACAGATAATCAAATAAGAAAACTAAAACTTACCAACCAAGTAGGAAATCCACGTACAGATCGGGGCTGGGCAGGGAGGAGGACATGGGCTGAGCTACGCCAGAACTACCTCTGTTGGGGCTTAGATCATCTGTTGAAGTTCACAGAAGATGAGGGCCACAGGCTGAGCTACGGCGAGGAGATCGTCTGTCGTCGAAGATCACTGGTGCAGTGGAAGATGGGGAAGAAGGAAAAATGGGGAAGGATAGTTTCTGATCTAGCTGGGCATGGGGTAAATAGGGTTATCTATTATGAAGGTTCATACCATCGGTGAAACCGGTCGAGTTTGTCTTCCAACTATGACGGTTCAACCAAACCATCGCAGTTGGAAGAGAAACTCACCCGGTTTTACCGATGGTTTGGACAAACCATCAGGATACGGTTTATTGCTACGATTTTAAAAACTGTAGCAATAGAAAACCTAAAAATTAAACCTTTTAAAACCCTATCCCGATGGTTCGACCAAATCGTTGGTAAAATCGTGATGAGTTTCTCTTCCAACTGTGACAGTTTGTTTGAGCAGTCAGCATGTCTTATGTAAAATCTGACGGCTTTCCTAAAACCGTCATCATATATACAACATTTGTGACGGTTAAGTAAACTGTCGCGATTACTTCTCCTTTAGAATAATTAATGATGATTTAACAAATTGGCGCCATATAACCGTCGCAATATTAGGTTTTTCTTGTAGTGAGTCAAGAATCAATTTCACAAACCTATTATATCAATGGTAAGAGCATTACTCCCACTCAATATAGGTCATAAAATTTTGAGGTTTGCAGGTTTAAATGGGTTAGTAGGAATCTAAACCAAGTTGTTGACGTTATAGCTACTTTTAGTTCTAACACTACTACAATGGGACTTTGATGACGGTGAAAACTCATCATCAAAACCCTTTAATGACGGGGATGCTACTGTCATCTTCCCAGATGACATCTAAAGTATTGAAAAAAATCATCAATATAGGCCGACCGTGAAATCCAGTCAGTTGATGGGGAATTCTCGTCTACTAAACTTGCCGAAATATGGTGCTAGTTGACGGAGATTACCCGTCAACATAAGTTACCACAAAATGAATTTAGATGACGGGGAGTCCCTGTCATCTAATAGCCGAATTATTTAAAAAAATGGTCATGGAAAGGCTAGCCTTTCCATGAAAGCTTCTTTCATTACTAGGTGAATGCACGTGCAATGTTTTTATTTGAAGTAGTTTATAAAAATATACATATAATTGGAGTTATATAGCTATATATATATATAAAGTAAAACATAAGTGTCCACAGGCCATTCCTATTCTGAACAATTTCGAATAGCAAAATTGGTTATTGAACATCAAAAACAAAAAACTATCAAAAATTCAACAGACTAGCAAGCAAGTGGAAAGGAAAATAAATATTACATTAGCCTATTTGCATCTTTATCATTAAAGTGATGTTTATTCGTTAAGAGAGGAATCCTCACCCGAAAGTTATAGAAGATCAGTTGAAGACTTCTAGAGGTTCGTATGTTGTTGTTCCTACAAATGTACAAGCCTAATTATCTGGAAAGGATACCAGTTACAGAATATAATGTAAGATTAGACACAAAGAATTTGATGATCATAAGAAAAATATACAGACACGACCGTTTAAACCAACTGCAATCTCGAAGGACAGTTTCTTCCCTAACGCATCAAGAAACGAACATGTTGGTGAGCTAAGCAGCCTAAAAGAAGATGAAATCAAAGATAATCTATCACACTTCAAGCTATACACAAGAAAAGTGTTCAGATAACATGAGCAGTCTTAGTACTTAAAATAGATCTACAGTGAAGGGAAGGAAAAATCCTACAATCTTGATAAGCCAGTAGAACATTCAAGTCTTAGTACTTAAAATGGAAATTATTTTCGAATCAATAAGAAGATAAAAAAAGATGGAAATAGTTACTCATCAGGATGGGTATAATGAAAGATAAACAGGCTAACAAAATATGATCTTATTGATGTTTTAGCCAAACTCCCAATGCACTAGTGGAAGGTAATACAAACTGAAAAATTAGTACCTCAGTTTCGAACTTTCCATTGATGATTTCCATAGCTTCTTTAAGCATGGATATGTCAACATCACCATTTGGTAATGGTATTATCATATTATCCAACATTATTCTAGTCAAATACGTCTTTGTTTTGGAAGCATAATCCAATACCTCCCTCATCTCCTCAAGTGTCCTGGTTTCAACCTGCACAAGAACAAAAATTTACCAACCAAAATGAATGGTTTATAATGTGAGATCCTCTAATGAATTAAGAAAACAAGCTCGGTGCATCTAATAGAATGCAAGACATACTTACACGATAAATACAAGAAGATTGGACAAGTACCACATGAACACGTTCACACGCACACACACCCAAAGAGTAATAAAACAATTAACAAACTTAAATAGCATGGCAAGATAAACTACAAAATATATCTAACAAAAGGTAATTAAAATTTGGCAATAAAAGTAGCTCGAGTTAGACAATAAAAACATGGTTTTGTCCACAGATTTATTATTTTAAACATCAGGAAATTTTAAACAAAAAATAAAGGAAGAAAAAATGCAAAATGACCCTTAAAGGTTGAGGTTACTACCTCAACATCCAGATTAAGGTTTCTTTGTTCTAGATACGAGTCAAACTTTTTTAACCAATGCATCCTGCTGTTGATATACGATTTCCTTTTATCAATACCATATCAAACAAACTCAATCTGTGATTCTGACCTCCTCCAATCAATACCTAAAAGGTACTAGTTCAGTTAAATTTTGTGGAAAAAAGTAGGCAGAATATATAACTGAAAATATAATCAAGGATGTGATATACACCATCCACTTATCCACCAGACGTAAACCTGGAGAACGATGAATGTCATAAATCTCCCTCACACATCTAACAATAGATTTCAGTAGATTTTTTGCTATGAATAATATGGTTAAAAATTTAAATTCATTGGTTAAAAAAGGTCAAGAAACTTTATGTACTATCTCTCTCCATCACGCAACATTTTGTTTATATGAAACTGAAATTTGTATTGACAAAAAGGAGATACAAGAAAAGGAATAAAGGATAAGAAATGTAACAGAACTCTAAAAAATTATAGCTACCTATACAAAAAGGTTAGAAATCTTGATGAATTAGAAAAAAAGAGATTGAACTGAAATCTTTAGTAGTTGACATCCCAATAAAGACTTGAAATTTAGCTCTATTCCAAATATTTTCCTACACTTCAAAGGAATCTTCAAAAGTTCTTATTTCCCTCTCTCCAAACAAACTAATGGCTAAAACCATTGAGCTAAAAAAGATCACTCAAGAGGTCCTCACAATTAAGTCTTATAATCCAAGTAAGAAAACAACTCAAAATGTATGCAGCAAGAGAAAAATGAATGAACTAGTGTCAATGTCTTCACCAACTCTACCAAACATTATACATGTATGAGGAGACACAAGAGACAGGAAATTTCCTTTGCAACAACCATGAGTGTTAATCAGACATTTTAAATGAATTGTAGCCTTGCAAATCATTATTATAAAAGTGCACGTCCTTGAAGCAAATTATGATTTATGACATATAGGATAAACATTTCAGAAATGTAAATTGTCCTCAACTTTAACAATAGGACACTAGGCTCCCATATTTATAGAAGCAGTCTCAACTCCGACCTCCATGAGAAATAAACTTCTTGGCCATCAACATCTATTTATGGAGTTGTAATAGATTATCCTTCCAAATGGATCCACCCATCATAATACGTGCTCAATGAAATAAATTAATGTGAGCCAAAAAATGTTGCAGGTGGTGGATCACGGTACTAATTTCTTGATTAAATTCAAAAGTTTAAATTGATACATGAATACCTTTGTCAGAGTTTCTATTCCACTCATTCCCTACATAAAATTTAGCAATACTCTTTCAACGAGAATTATATTTTGTGCTCACCCTGCACATGAATATTGGTACAGTTACTCATTTAATTATACAAATACTAATAAAAGATACTCGTATTTACCAGAAACTATTCCATACTCTAGTCTCTTGTTAACAAAACTTTGATCCTTCCTGTTCCATTGGACCTGATATTCAGATGTGCACAAAATGAGCAAGAATACAAACTGTACAAACAATTCCTTGCAAAAAACAAACATTATTGGTACCTTGAGGGAAGGATCAATTTCTTGAAATACCATTTCTGCAAGGTTGATACAGGCAACAACGTCATCCTCCTTTGCTAGAAAATGGGCTTCTACTTCCATGTCAGATGGAATATTGACCATGGATGTCACATCACCTATAAATGAAGTAGATATATTACTCTAAGAATATATGTTATACATGTGATCAATATAAATGCATCATTAACAAGCGTGACAGAATCTATAACAATATTGCAGATTCCTCTGCAAGTGCTAACTTGATTTTCAAATCATAGGTAGGATGCGAGGGCAGCTTCACTGTCATGGACGCAAAAGATGTTCCAAGATCACTTGCTTACCTCAATAGTAAGGGACTCAATGGCTTCACTGTCATGGCGGAAACAGTAAAGAACTCAACAAGAGCAGGGGAATTGTAGTAGACCCATGGCTAGAAATCAGGAACACAAACCCTAATAGACTCAGAAAAACTCAAAATCCCAAAATCAGACAAGTACCCAAATCATAGAAGAATTTGAGAATGAAAGCCTTACCTCTGTTCTTCGAGACCCTAGCTCGGTGGATGTGGTGACAAGACTCGCGACCCTAGCTCGGTGGCTCTGGTGACGAGGCTCACGACCCTATCGCTCTTCTTCAGAACCTTAGCTTGGTGGTTGTAGCGACCAGGATCGCGAACCTAGATCTACTCTTTAGTGGTTATGGTGATGAAGCTCGCGACCCCAACTCTGTATTTCTTGATGGTTGTCACGACCAAAACACAACCACAGCTCGGGGTTTTCTCCTCTTCTGATGGTGGTGCCGACGAGCTCGATAGAAGCTGATTGGTAACCCTTATTTTTTTTTTAGAGAGAGATGGCTTTGAGAGAGAGATAAAGATGGAGTCGAGAGAGACGGACTTGAGGGAGAGGCTATGGAATTCGGTTTAGATTAGGGTTATAAGATGACATTTTGATAATAATGAGAAAGTAAAAATAATGAATTAAAAAAGTAAAAAGATGTTGACAAATTTAAGAATTCCTGTCATTATAGATAAGTATAAGATGACATGTTATTTAAAACCTATCATATTATCGAAAAGTAAAAAAAATCGTTCCACACCTATTTTTCAATGGCAGGTTTAAGAGACATGTCGTCAAAATCATTACCATGCTATCATTAAAACCCATATTTATGGTAGTGTGGTCAGAACTATAGTGTTGGGATTCTTGACTTACCTAGTTTCATTAGTGCTCTTAGTAATAGAGATAAACTCTTTGTAACTAGTGGTTGTAGACCACCTTAATTGGATTTATAATAATATCTCTCTGTTGTTTGTTCAAAAAAATTCTAGGTCATAAAATTGGAAGATATATGAGTTGTTATATTTTTTTCTAAATTGTCTTTTGAGTATACCTATTTTTTTAGCATTATTCGAATAAATTTATGGTATAATTGAAACAACTCTATATTGAAATATTTGTATAATTCCCGTGCATTGCACGGGCTTATCACCAGTAGATTATAAAATTTTGGTTGAAAACAAAATTGTAGAATTACAAGTAGCATAAAGTAAAGTCTTTTTTGTTTTTCAAATTCTAAGTTTTAATTAATAATATAATATCTACAGTAAACGTATTAACATCAAACTGTAAAAGTAATCAAACTTAATGAATTAACTTAAAACTATGAATTTTATATCATATTTTCTTTCGAAAATTATAGTAGATGAATATTTTTATTAACATAATGTAAGAATAGTTCATCATATGTATATATGCAAAAATGATAATTTTTAAGTTTAAGAATTTTAAGTTAGTTATAGAATTATTATTCTATCATTTCACTTATTTTGTAACCACCAATGGTAACTTCCCATCACTTTTATTTTATTTTTTATGTTTGTTTATGGTATTTTTCTAAATTATACTCAAACTTATTCAACTTGCTTAAAAAATTTGTCCAATCTATAATAACTCTGCAGAAATCATTGAAATTCCTATCATGTTCTTGGTTTAATTTACAAACTAATTTTCACAAACTGAAATATGTAAATATATTGTTCATTTATCGTTCAAATTATTTACTTAGTAGGAGGTTGTTCCAATTTATTTTTTATACTCATTTACAAAGATGATTGACTGTAAAACTGAATATAGTGTCTATATTTTGGTAATTGTCTAACAAAGATAGGAGAGATGATGAGAAATATGATACATTAGTAGGGGTGTGCAGCTGATATGAAAACCTATCTCATCCCGTAAAAGTTTCCCGAACAGTAAAGGTGATTTTTATTTTACTTTTAATTTTCACTTTCACCCTTCCGCATTTCTCAGTCTGGCAATCTCCCATTTTCATACACATTATCTCTCTCTCTCTCTCTCTCTCTCTCTCTCTCTCTCTCTCTCTCGGTTGAGCAGTGAAATGTGAACAATGTTTTTCGTCTTCCCTCTCGGTCTCCCTGCTCTCTCGAGTCTCAGTTCCTCTTTCTCCATAGTGAGTGAGTTTTTTTATTTTAATTTTTGCAGTGAGTTTCTTCTTTGTATCTCATTTTGTCTCTCACTGTTGTTTTTAGGTTTTTTTGTGATTTAAGATTCTGTAAATTACGGTTAGAAAAATAAAACTTACATAAAACCGACAAAATCAGCCGACTACGGGCCTGTCAGGATGGCTCGTCCAGTCCCGAAGCATGGGATGAACCATCCGTCCCGACTAGTTTTTTCCCCTCGAACAAGATGGGATGGAAAAAACTCAAAACTCATCCCGTCTCGTGCACATCCCAATAAATTAGAATGTAGCATAATAGTAAGTAAAGAGTTTATCAACGATAAGTAAACTACATGTTTACCCACTGATGAGATATATAAATGCAATTGAACAAGCAAGAGGGGTGGGAATCTCACATTCCATCTTTGCTTTTCACAAGAAGATGAAACGGAAATGGAGATCTCGTGTGAGAGATAGAGAGAGAGAGAGAGGGAGAGAGAGAGTAGGCGGTGAAGTAGAGTTTTTTTTTGTATAACGTATATTAAAGGAAATTATTTAAGAAAATTTAAAAAATATAATAAACAAACATAAGGAAAAAATAAAAGTGATAGGAAGTTACTTTTGGTGGTTACAAAAGTGAAAGAGTAAAATAGTAAGTTCATAACTAATTTAAAACTTTCTAACTTAAAAATGATCAATTTTACATATTATTAAATTGATGGATCATTTTTGCTCATAATATTTTGGAAGAGAATGTTTTATATTCTATTGGTATTCACTTTTATTTATTTAAATGTAAATTATCTTAATACTTAATTAATTGATTAAATTACAAAGTTAGGTATATGAGTAGTTGGTGCAAAGCTGAATATGATGCTTGATGCATTATGAAGTATCCATACATGGTCACCATACAAGCATGTCTGAATTTAGTTCTCCTTCCATCACAACAGTAGCTAATACAGTAGTATCAACTTCAGAAGTTACCGAATTAATTGTTTATCAAGATATTAAAGAGGCTTTTGATAAATGGACCATACTCAAAGTTAAACAAGAGAACAATTTACAAAACTTGTACTTTTGATTTCACCAGTAGAAAGACAATCAAAACTTTTGAATATGCTATTATTCCTTTACAAAATAACGATGATATAATTTATCTATTGCATATTCATGATCTATATCTTTTTATACAAAAATATAAATATTTACATATAGAACTTGTGCAAATTGCTTTCAAGCCTTTGATTTTATTATGTCAAAACACCAGCATACAATGCACTCTTAGAGATGATAGATGCTTCAACTGGAAAGCCTCACTTATGGGAGCCATAGCAACCAGTTTATCTCATGGACCAGTATACTTTAATCTTTATCCTAACTTGAGCGTTGCTCTTTTTGACAGTAATTTAGTCAAAGTTCTAGAACTCAGAATTCTATCACATGGCTATGATTACCTACCAGAATCATCTCATTTCATCATCTTATTTAGGATTCAACTTAAGGTTCTCTCTACCTTAAATCCTTATACCCACAAGGAGAGTGAGCAAGGACATATAGTCCTTTCAGATACTAATCTTTTTAATAGCCATGTAGCTATTCTTCGCATGATACCGTGGGCTGATATTACTTTTATGAAAATTTGGTAAATCTCTAATGTCGTACCTACTAGACCTATCATTAAGCAATCTATTGGAGATATTATTCAAACCCAAGGAGCTAATGTTTATCTTCGTTTCAAGAAACCCTTAAATATAAGCATTTCTAGTATAAGCAACAGAAGTATTCCTCCTTATAAGGTTGATAGTCCCGAATCTTCCAGATAATCTATATCTGAACCAATAAAATCTAATGGATCTGAATTCATTTATCCCTGCTGATTATATCAAAGGAATTCATATATCAGACAATCAGATACCCCATGGTGTTTATGAACCAAACACTAATAGAAGGCCCAATAGCCCAACTGCCAGTGATATGTAATTTAATCTTTGATGGATTTTCTGCCAGAAGTTTGTTAAGACAAATTCTTCACAAGGATTTTATGCAAACTAAGTATCAGAATTTTAGGAATTGGTATTTTTCACACCATAATCCACAAAAACTCTTAGATCTTAAAAACCTATATTACTACTAGTTAGATAAATATCAAAGTCTTCAGTTTCTTCCTGAATGGTACTATCATCTTACCTTATATGTTAAACCACATGATGACCAGCAAATGCAAGTTCTCTCCAATATTCAAAAGAATTGGATAACCACCCTTACTACTAATGGATTTCATAGAAATATCTTCCTAGATGAGGGACTGCAAAAACTCCTCTTTCATGTAGTCCATAGTTTTGATAATTAACTCATTTTCTGTTTAGAGTATGAAATTTCTGTTTTGAATTTTATTGGGTAAAAAAATAAATGGATTTTCTGTTGGAGGCGGAAGTGCCTTTGGAATGGTATCAAAACAGGCATGAGTATGGGTTTTGACGGCATTCAGTAGTTATGGTAAATTAGGTTCATCCCTTTATCCTACCTTTTAGTAAAAAACTCTTTTGAGTCGTGGGATTTTATTCTGATAGTCACATTGTAAGTCTCATTTCCATATCTAAGAGATGAATCGGATAATAAAATGAACCACTAATTTTGACATTGAGATGTCCTTATTGATTGGTATAAGAGAATAGACAGCCTGCCATTATTTGAATACTGTTTGAACTTGAACTGGTAATGTTTCTAAAGTGATGCCAAACTTATCCCATCAAACGAGAAACTAATTTGGGAGATCATTTTTTAGGACTTCGAGACAAATACGGATAAATCAAGTATGGTTGTGTACTGGATTCTGATAATAAAACACATAGGTAAAAGAATCAGTATAATCCCAATAGCTATATTTGATATCATGATTGTGGATGTCAAGAGTCCTGGTAGTAAGAGAGAGGGCTAGAAGTTCTATTTGGGGTCATGAAGAGTATGTTTAAACTCCATGGTTGTTGTTTCAAGTAAAATTGCTTCATAGTTGTATCGATACTGGTCAAAATGAGTGGGAAACTGTATTGATGAGTGGGAAACTGTATTGTAGAGAGATATCTCTTTTTTATTTCTCACGGATCAGTCATCCATTTTTCATCTACTGTTTCAATGAAGAGTATGGTCTCTTCTGAGATACTGTTGAGGATATACTGTTCGGGAAGCCAAAGAATGTCTTTAGCCGATTGGCTAGAAGATGCTTCCTGTTTACTGTTAATACTGTTTAGACTGGGGAATTCTGTGGAATATAAATTTCTCCGGCCTCGGCCTCGGCCGCGACCTTTGCCTTTGTTGGTCATGAACCCTGTAAATATTCACAAGTTAGGAAATCTGGTAAAGATTTCTGTTCACCTTTAGTATATTCAATATCAAAGTCAAATACTGATAGAATACTTCGCCAATAAGCAAATACTTGTTTGGAAGCTAAATTCTGGACACCCTTTTTGAATATTTGTTTAGCTGCTGAACAATCTACTCGAATTAGAAAATGCTGGTTAAGAAGATCATTATGAAATTTGAAGACACATTAAACAATAGATAAACATTCTTCTTTTATGGTTGGATAATAAAGTACGAGTCCTTTCCAAGTTCCTGAAGTAAATCTTAAGAGTTCTTCATGCTGTTTATGAGGATTTACCTGTTTGAGAATTCCACCATAACCTTGATTGGAATATCAGTTTCTACAATTTTCTACCAATTATGATTGGGCAAAGATAAACAATATAACTGCTTGATTTTTTTCTTTGATTTTCTTAAAAACTAGAGTATGTTCTATTGTCCAAGGAGTAGGACATTTCTTAAGCATGTTGTATAGAATAGAAGTATCCTGTGATAATTACATATAAAAGTATCTAATATAATTAAGACTACCAAGAAATCTCTGTAGTTGATTTTTTTCTTTAATTTTATCTGAAAATTTAGAAGCAAATTTTATGCTACGGTCAATAGGAATAATAGTTCCATTAGAAATATTATGACCTAAGAATCTTACTGCAGTAGATGAAAAATGGATGACAGATCCATGAGAAATAAAAAAGAGGTATCTCTTTACACAACAAGTTCCCACTCATTTTGACTAGTATCGATACAACTATAAAGCAATTTTGCTTGAAACAACAGCCATAGAGTTTAAACATACTCTTCATGACCCCAACAAAACTGCTAGCCCTCTCTCTTATAGTAAGGCTATTATTTATTCCATTATGCCCATTAATCAATGGGGAATGCATCTACACACTATCAGGACTTTTAACATCCACAATAATGATATCAAATATAGCTATTGAGATTAAATTGATTCATTTACCTATGTGTTTTACTATCAAAATCTAGTACACAACCATACTTCGTTTATCCGTATTTATCCCGAAGTCCTAAAATCGATCTCCCAAATTGATTTTATCGTTTGGTGGATAAGTTTGGCATCACTTTAGAAACATTACCAGCACAAGTTCAAACAGTATTCAAAGAATGACAGGTTGCCTATTCTCTTATACCAGTCAATAAGGACATCTCAATGTCAAAATTAGTGGTTCATTTTATTATCCAATTCAGCATATCTTGGATATGGAAATGAGACTTACAATGTGACTATCAGAATAAAATCCCACTACAGAAAAGGACAAGAAAGATAAAGGCAAAGCATTATCCTTGTCCCCCACTCACAAAGAGTAATGATCCATTATCAGAAAATAACAAGACTACTTATTAAAGTAAATTCCTACAGAAGAAAATAAGATAAGGCTTACACGACTCCTCTCCATCCAGGACACACAATCTTATCTTTCTCATTCTGTATACTTTACTTTTTATTGTATTTAAAGGGAAACTCACCCTTGTTGAGGTAGATCGAGTTTTACTCAAATATTAGCTTATGCACTCTATCTCAATTCTCTCTCCCTCTTTCTCTCTGAGCAATAATAATTGGAGTTTATATTTTGAAGTCCCCAAGAGTAATCTTCTTCCCCTCGCATTCAATCTCCCACTCCCAACTGTAAGTTGTAATTTTCATGTACTGATAAGCTAGTGGTATTCCCTCTGTGTTTACTTTCATACTGTGTAGGGCCGTCAGGCCACCACCACCACTTTAACAGTAAGTACATGAGGTCATGTATGCTATAATTTAAACCCAATATAACATTACTATAACCTTTAGTATTCATGGTTCATGCTAACTCCAGAGCACTTAACATGTAGCCATTAAGGCTGAGGAAACAATCACTGTTTATACAGTAAGTTTGAGGAACAATCAATGAATAGTTAGTAGGACGTCACCTTAGGTCACGTATTGGTAAGGTCCGTTGAGCAGGGTTAACGTTAAGAACGTTGATCCAAGTAAAGCATTGATAGACGTCCTCTCTAAAAGGAGGACCCCTAATACTAAAAGTGTGAATAGTCAACTTTTCGTATTAGGGGGACCCCTGATACTAAAAGTGTGAATAGTCAACTTTTAGTATTAGGGGGACCCCTGATACTAAAAGTGTGACAGACGTCATCTCTAAAAGGAGGACCCCTAATACTAAAGCGTTAGGACCGTTGAACACCCATAATACTAAAAGTGTGAATAATCAACTTTCTAGCACCTACTCATTTACTAAAATACCCTTTTATTATTTGGTCTATTACATAGGACGATTGGCTTTTGCAGTGGTGATTGGGGATGTTTTGTGTGATCAATTTTGGGTTTTGATTTTTTTCAATTTTCTAGGCTGATTTTCGATAGAGTATCATGTTGTGAGGAAAGATTCTTGCTGATTTTCTATAGATTTTTTTTCGGGATTTTCAGATTTTTCTTCCATGTAGATCCATGAATCATCATACAATGTATGGTTTCACTGTCGGGTGTCTGGTGGGGCTCAGGTTACTTCACATGATTTGGATGGGATGGTGTCTGCGAGGTTTCAGTTCGTGGATTTCTATCTTCGTTCACTGGTCAGTGTGCTATGTTTCTGGATTTTTCTTGTTTCGGGTGAGGTTAGCTGATCTTTCCTCATAACATCATACTCTCGTCGTGACTGATATTTGGACAAAAAAATGTTAGCTGAAGCTGAAGCTGTGATGTGCCCAAAGGGGGTCACTGCTTTGGAAGTACAATATTATAGTAAAGGGACTATTAATCATCATGTTCCTCAAGTTCATGAGGTTGAAACATTAGTTGCTCCGGGTCCGAGTTCAAACCAAGTTCGTGTTTCTGAATCTGTGTCGTGCGATTTATCGGGCATACTGACGGTGAGTTTTTCCAGGTTGATTCTTGCTTGCTTCTATGACAATATGTGTTCTGGTTGAGTTTTGGGTTTGACTAATTTAGTGCCTTGAATTTCACGCTTAGAGATTCGGTGATAATGGTCATTTAGGATTTAGAAAGATCTGGTTCCATTAAATTTACTTATAGATGACAGGGCAGTTCGTTTACGATTGTGAATTTGTTTTAAACTCGCCTGACTAATATAATTCTTCACCGTGTGCTAATTCGGGTTGGTTACTTCTACAGTTAATTTTTTATGGCTATTTTTCTGGGTCAAAATTGTTGATTTAGTTGGATTTTTAGATAAGCTGGGCCTGGTATTGAATCTGAAAGATGGGGAGAGTTAAAATCCCCTCCGCATAATTGGAATTCTCGATCAAATAGAGTTGAATGGACATATAGAGGTTTGTGTGCAAATTGGTAGGCCAAGCAAAGTTTGGAAAACTTTCTGGTTTCCACATGATTAGATCAGCCTGAGTTGTTTTAATGACTAATTATCAAGCTTATGTGGCTTTCTGCTTTACTCTTCTCTGTTTTTGGTGAGTAAACGGATTGGTAGAGAATAAAACAGTGAACAATTATATTACATTGATTGAAAAAAGGAAGAAATTTAGGACTTTTTGTGGCAGGTGCTGTAGCATGTGCAAACACAAATTTTCACTGCCCCGCTCTCCTAAACATATAAATGAAAAATTATATATTTATTCACGTGAAACAAATTAAAAAATTAATGAGAGGAGTAGTAAGTTTTCAGTAATCTCGAGTACTGAATTGCGATTTTTTTCCATGTAGTAATATGAAGTTAAATTGTATTTCTGATTAGGACATCCGAATTCTTTTAAACAATTTCACAGCAGATTATTGTTCTGAGTCTTATGCAGTTTCTTCTGTTTCACAAATTTTGTGCTTTAATGGTTAACCCTTATCTAACTACTTACACCCCTCCCTACCTTCAGGATGTCAAACCTGCAGAACGAATTCAAGATTTTGCACTTGAATCCTCTGTTCCACACCACGCCCCCAGCATGTGTACAGGCGATGTTTACTCCACTGTACTAAAATATTCTTCTATATAAGCGTTTTTTGCTCCACTATAAGCCATTGCACCAAATTATTCTTCTGTAGAGGCGCTTTTTGCTAGAAAACTAGCAACTCTTTGATTTGCTAATATTCAATCAATAATTGATTAATATCCAACAATTTAATAATGGTTTTGACCAGTAATCATCAACCAATAGTAAAAAATAAGAATTTATGTCACGGACCGGTAGTCAATCAAAGGGTTACTATTATTTAATCAATATAAAATAACAGTAGTTAAGGTTTGATGATTTTTCGATAATTGTGAGTTACCATTACGAGTTCAATATATACAAGTGTTATTCTGTGAAATCACTTGAATTTCAAATCATTCACTTACTTTAACTACTCATGCTATGGATGTGAGAGCATTAACTCCATCACTGTGAGCTTCCGAGGAGAAGGAGAAATTGTTGGAATTCTATGAAAGAATATCGGGAGCCTGGATGCAGCCAGTTTCATACGATCAGGTGGAGTTACACAAGATCTGACTCTTGGCTTATGTTGAGATATTGATTCTTTCACACAACAATTTGTTTCTCGTATCAACCGACAACCGTATTTGGAAACAATGATTAGTGGATATTGGTACCATCACTGCGCAACAAGCAAAGGATTGGGGATTCAGTGGTGTGATGTTAAGAGTTCGTGTGACATGAAGACATTGATAGCAATATGGGAAGTTCCCATTAAGCAACAACAATTGTGTCTACCCCTACTTAAGCATGCATATTATGTCAGTGAAGACCTTGTGTGAAGCCTTAGAGCTTACATTAGAAGAGCAAAAAACTCGGGGCTAAGGTAAGTTGAGGGGGGACAGCGTAATTGAGGGTGGGATTGATTGGTTTTGGTGAAGTTTTTTATTTTGGTAATCATAACCATTTTTGGGATGTGTTTATTAATTCTTTTTTAAATTTTCGGTTGGAATGTGTTTTTAGCGGTTTCTAGAAAAAAATTCAAATTTGAATTTTTTGTTTTCTAGTATTAATCGTCTTCCTAATTTTAAGGATAAGTATATGTCAATTACTGACATTAAATCTGACACAAAAAATTTTAAAATAAAAAGAGGGACATTTTAATTAGTTGACTATATATTATTATCCTTCTTTAGATAATTGTTTGAACTGATTGTATATATGTTTTAAATCTATTGACTATACATTCTTAATCTTATTGACTAATTTTAAATTACTTTTAATTTGAAACACCCCTTAAATACATTAAGAACATTTTGGTCACTAATTATTTGATAATTATAACAGCTTGTTATTTTTCTAAAACTCTAAAAACCTGATGTTTATCAAAACATTACCTTTAAACTTTTTTAGATCGTAAATTTCTCCCAAATAAACCACTTGAGGTGTAGATAGGGGCCCAATACACCACAGGCGGAGAGACTTGATTCATAATGAACATTGCGGTTGGGTAAAAGAAATTAACCATTTTTTGAAAAAACTAGATGAAAGAAGAGTAAAATCACATTAGGAGAATTTTTTCTTATGCTCCTAAGGGTGCGTTTGGTATAGTTGCGAGTAAATGATTTTGAAATGAAATTACCGGAATATGATTGTAGAAAAGTATATATCTAAAAGTAAAAATTATTTTTTTGTTATATTTAGGATTGTTATGATTTAATGATAAGAATGTTAAATTACTTTGTTTGTTTTGATGGAATGTGAAAATGAATGTTATATGTATAATTATAAAAATTTCCAATTTTATTATGTTTATGTATGTCTTATTAAATAATTTATTTTTTCTTCATTATTTATTACTTAATTTACAACTGGATAAAATATAATTGTTAATTTATATCTATGGTAAAATAAATATTTTTTTTTTAAATTTATTTTCTTTTTATTCAATTTTACTTACCTGCTTACTAATTTTTAATGGATAAATTGTTACTTGATCATAATGGATACATTATAAATTTACCTAAAAATATTCAGAATAAAATAACTAATTAATAAGATACAAATAAAACAATGAGAAATGATGACAACTAAGAAAATATAAAAATAAAATAAAAAATAAATTAAGCAATGAAAATATTAAATTATTTTGTTCGTTTTGAAGGATCGTTGAAGGGAATGGTGTAAGAATTTATCAATTTATAATTTTACCCATACCCCATGAACTAATAAATAATGTTAGAATTAGAAATAATTCAATCTATCCAAGAGACCATGGATACATTTTTTACCCTACACATATTCACATTAGTATTTCAAAAATAAAAAATGATAGCCATATTGAGTAATTAGTAAACAAATTTTAATTGATCATATTAAAAATATTTTTTAATTGTCCAAATTGTCTATTATTTAGCATGCATATAAAAGATGATGTGAGAGAATGATGGAAGTTAATTTAGGACATATCAAAAGAAAGAATTAATGATAGATGTCGGGAATGGAGATATCGCTCAATTTCAAAGGTATCGAGATAACCTCAAATGATGGTATATTTATATTTTAAACAATGAGATCTCTAAACTTCACTAACACTCAAAATATTCGAATTAACATACTCTTATACTGAAGGCACCCTAAGGGGTTGTTTGGTATAAGGGGATATAAGATAATATACTAGGAATGTGATGGGAAACAAAAGATTGCCTTGTTTGGGTTGACATTTTTTTGAGTTTCATTTTTTTTGAGTTTCATTTGAAGGATATTTCATACCCTTGAATTGAGGGGTAACTTTATTCCTTGCATCTGAAAAAAAAAATTGTTCAAATAAACTCTTCATCATTTGAAAGAAAACAAATTATTCTCCTCCAACTTGTTCAGAAAATTGTTCATCCGAAAAAAAAATTTGTTTATCTCAATCTTAAAAAAAAGTGTTCAGAAACCGCAATCTGAACAAATTGTTCCCCTCTAATTCGTCATCATATGAAAGAAAACAAATCTCTTCTTTGAAAATTGTTCAAATAAACTAAAAAAACCACAAACTCAGAGGAAACCCAAATCTGAAAAATTGATTTTCATGCACAAAGAAAACCCCCAGTAAGAAAAAATCCCCAACTGCAAATCCTGAAGTTGAAACAAAAAAATCAACTAGAGTTGAAGGAGTTAGTCCAGATCTATGAGAGAAATGAGAGAGAGACAATAGATGAATAAAAGGGGAAGAGATTTGATAAGGATAGGGTTTGCAGAGAGATTTTGGAGAAAGTGGGATGGAGGAAGAAGAAAATGGTATCTTTAACCATGTTAAAGTAATATATAAAATATTTTAATTACTAATATATTGAAAATTATAAAAATAAAATAAATAATATATAAAACATTTTAATTAATCCAAGATTAAAATTAAGCAATTGATAATATATTCATAACATTTCCAGTTATTATCAAACACGGTAATCTTAATTTTTCAGATATATACTCTCTCACGATCATATTCCAACAATTTTATTCCAAAAATCATTCTCTCAATTTTATAACAAACTACCCCTAAATGTTTACCTCAATTCATGTTTTTACAAACTACCCCTAAAATGTGTACCTCAATTCATGTTTTTAAGACATTGAATTCACTTCTTTCGGTTTATGTTTCAGTGATCAATATTAATAAATAATAGAAAGTAATACTGAAATGACTTGGAATCTAGAAATTAACAATGGAATCGGAAGTTGGAGAAATTCTTCAGTCTTTTACTGCACGCCTTGGTGTAATCATTTCACATTCTCACAAACAAGCTTTGCCTGAAACGAGGACAACTCCCATTTTTCATTCCCAACCCCCACCCCGACGTTAGTTTATTCTCTCATCACCAATGGGTGACTAGACTACTGGCCCCGTGTTGACCAAAGGTCAGAGTTGGTGGTGGTAAGACTTTTCAATAATCAATAATAATAATATCATATTTATCAAAGTAAAAGCTGCTAATTACTCCCACGCCATAAAGCTTTCTCCACTTGGGTTCAGTCTGATTTCTGAATTTATCAAATTAATAATCCCTGCACCCTTTCTTGCTGTACAGCACTATAACTTATCCAAAGTTTGACTCCCTCCATTGCAGACCACCTTCACCTCAGCCTCTAACTATTCCAAATGACATCACTTCATATAGAATCCACTTTATGATATACGCTTTAACAGATTAAGATCTTCAGATTCTCACCATTTTTAAATGATAGAGATAAAGAGAGAGCGTTCCACCATTTTTGAAAACTATTTCATATTTCTTTCATCTTGCAAACCCAAAAAAGGACTTTTACATTAATCCAAACCACCAAAGTAAAATATCAGCACACTCAATTGATCCATATAGGTACTAAGAGAAAGACTCTAACAAACAGGTAGTGGTTTTCTTTAATACCCACCACCACCATTGAATTCCTTGAGGTAAAGTGAATTAGTAAAGAGTAAAGAAGGTTAAAAAGGTTAAGCCACCAAGCTTCACCACCTTCAGGCTTCAGAATTACATGGAAGGTAAACTAAAACTTAAACCTCCATTTGCTCTATCCCTAACTGGAAAGTCAAGCTCCAACTCCTTAGTTGGATCTGCAGCAAGAGTATAAAGATTTAATCCAGGTCCCATTTTGGAACCTCTGAAAAATCATGCTCTATTTACAGATTAACAGAGGCATTAAAGGACTTCAAAAAGAAAAGAAAAAAATCTTACTTGACTGACTCCTATTTCATTTGTAACTACTAAAAGTTAGCTATCAATACTAAATATCAGTATAAACAATTGCCTAATTGGATCCTAACCGTAGCTAGACTTCCTTCTTCCAGATCAAGTTATCAGCAATCACATCATTTGCTTTTTCAAGCATAGCAACTTTGGCCCGGTTTGCTGCGATTACAATTGCACTTTTCCCCCTGTCATCCTGAGGGATCTCACATATGGATCCTGATCTCAGGTCGGCCGGGGGAATGAAGCAATCAACTGACAATCCCGGAACATTAAAGGCAACCTCTTCAATAGTCCAAGCTTCTTCCATTCTTGTTTTAGTATGACTCATAGCCATTTCACCAAATCTAAAGAGTGTCACTGAAGAGCGCCCAGAGTGAGCAATCATAATACCTTCAACAGGCCTGTAATCATCAAGGAATGAGCTGATTGTTGTTTCCCAGTAAACTGCATCACCCCCATTTGATTGAATTCGGGTCAGATGGGAATCCTCCAAGTGGACCAAAAGTCCAGTCTTCTGGCTGAAATAACCAAACAATACATGCCTTATTATCTCTGCTGGACCTTCACTTCTGGCCTTCAATGTCTGAGGGTCAGCACAAAGCTTTAAAATGAAGCAATCCTCACCGTTGATCTTCTTCTCACCTATGCACCTAGCATCAGCAAACGTACTGGCTGTGGATCTTGGATCAAGGCCCTGAATAAGAAAAACAAAAGACACAAAAGTGAGCAGACGAGCATTCTGATCAAAACAACAATAGAAATAGAATAGAGCACATGAATTACCAATACGGAGCTTTACCTGAAGTGCTCGGCGTAAAGGTCTAACAGGCCCTTTGGCAGTATGTGAACCTAACCAAGGAGTGTGTCTCCATACAAGCTTGCCATTGCATCCAGCGTGAACCTTACTTCCCCCAACCGCAAGCTCCACGTACCACATGTCTGGATTCATCTGCCAGAGCACAAATCCACCAGACTCCGTACATCTGGAAGTATTACGGCTCTTCATCACCCTGGTCGCAGTTTCAATCTCGGAAGCCACCATCCTAAGCTTTCCCATTGCATATGCATTTCGAATCGAGTTCAGTAACTTCTGCCCACCAGATGCCGCTGTGTACTGCTGAAGTATGTATTGGGCTGAAGAAGTTTCCTGCAATCCAACAAAAACTGCTCAATCCAACCAAAACTGCTCAATCATATATTATAACCCATTCAACTTTTGTTAGTTTTGTCAGCAAAAAATGCCCGCTCAATGAAAACTTTTGTCTTCGTTTTAACAAGGTTTTTCAATGACCAAACAAAAATGGTCAAATAAGACTAAAAAGTTCAGAATAAAAAAGCTTAAAACTTAACGTATGATTTACGAATCCACGTAAGTACAGAAAATTTATCTGGAATTCTACAGTTCCGGTGAAATCGACTCAAACCCATCCTTCCAACCAGACCTTATAACTTCAAACTGTATACAGAACAAACCTAAATTTCCTAACCACAGACGAAACAGAAAAACTAAAATCGAGCAAAGCCAGCTTTCGGGGGGGGGGGGGGGGGGGGGGGGGGGGGGGGAGAGAGAGAGAGAGAGAGAGAGAGAGATTACTATGGGGGTGTCCTTGACGCTCAAGTGGGGTAGAGGGTCAGTGGAACTAACGTGCAGCGGGGCGAGAGGTGCACCCATGACCCCCAGCAAAAGCCTCAAATCAGACCTCCTATATGCCATTGAAGCTGTTAAAGAAGGAGCACGAGACAACTGTCCTTTCATCCACTGACCCAGACCCCCTCCTACTCTCTTCGACTCCCCGATTTCCCCTTCGTCAGGATCGGGGCCCTCAATCAACGGCGTCAAAGCCTCCCCAAGCGGCCTCAAACTCCCGGATCTCGCAATCAAAGTCTCTGAATTTCCCACATAGTTGTTATACTGATGCTTCTTCCTCCGGAACAGACTCGGCATCGGTGAACGGCTCCTTGCTGGACTATTGCCCCGAGACCGCGACGGCGATAGCCCCCGTACTACCTCGTCTTTCAGGGCTGAGAAGAAACCCTGTTTCTTCTCCATTTCAGAGGAAAAACAACACAATTTTGCACTAATAAAACAACACGGTGCAGACCAAATCGCCCCAAAAGAAGAATGTTAATAGGAGAAAGGTTGATTGATTTAGCTTTAGTGGGCTTTACTATCTAATAGACCTCTTCATGAGGAGAGAGGCAGTACAGAGAAGAGAGCAAATTTGTGGAAAAAAGCGTTCAAAGATTAACGCTTTGCAGAGTGTGACTACGGGCAGTGGGCGGCTTTTGTTTTGTAATATAACCTTTGTGAGAGAGAGAGAGATAGAGACTGTAATGACTAGATGTAATATGGGATATACGTTTATGATTTTTTATATAAAAGTGACCATACGTAAATTAATCAAGTTTTCAACTAATTATAAATTAATAAAGTAATGTATCCCTGTAGAATTGATCATACAGAAATTCAACAATTTTTCAACTAATTATAAATTAATAAAATGATGTATTAATCTTTTATATTATAATTTTATTAGTCAATAAGCTGATGATATTTGTATGTTAATTAACCAGCTAATTATCTCAATCGGTCAAAAAAGTTTAACTAAAATATAAAAATCTCAATGAAGGTCTTTGCCTTTATTTAACAATAATTTTTTATTTGTTTAAAAAAACAATAATTTTTTTATTGTAGAATTACTCCTAGAATGATACATTAACAGTATATGTTGATATATTGATTAAATTCTAACGTTCACGTAATTAGATAGTGAGTTTAACTCATAGGAGTCAGTTCAATTCACGTAATCTATAATGATCATCGTCATTCAATTGTTGATTATTTAATTACGTGCAATTCAATTGTTGGTAATTTAATTGCGTGCAATTCAATTACTTACAAAATAAGATTATCATTTTTGATTATGCATAATAATTTATTATGTAATGAGTGATAATTAATAATTGTTATGTTTGCTATCAAACTTTTATTATAAATTTGTGTAAATAACATGAATTTACTTAAATGTCATTTTAATTATATATTACCTAAAAATATTTTGACGTACAATTTTAATATGAAATTTTTNTTAATTATTCTTTTGTTAAAAAGACTCAACTTTAATAAAGTAATAAAATGAAATTTTATTAATATTGTAATTAAAAAATAAAAAAAATTAATAAAATGAATTTTAGTTAATATTTAAATAAATTAATAATTTTAGACTAAATTCTAAATAAATAGTTATAATTAAATTAATAAAACAAGAGAGAATAAAAAATGTTTTCACGTGAAATTCTAACATTAATTTTAATTAAATTAATAATGTTAAACTAAATATTAATAAAATTAATTTTAAATAAATTAATTAAATGAGAGAGAAAGTGTGAGAAAGAAGATTTCAATGAGAGTATGAAAGTAATTTTGTTTGATATTAGAATTGTAATGACATCGTAAATTAGGATTGCTTTCATTTTATTCTACAATTCAATTGTTTCAAATGATTACTGTTTTATAATTACATAGAAATTAGGATTACATTTTTATTTATGAATTACTCCAAACAAATATGATAATTTAATTATAAAAGATGATAGTGCGAAACAGACGGGTCACGACATCTTCAATTCCTATTTGATAGTGACTAAATTTTGGTCCACGGAGAGTGAGAAAGGAAAGGAGAGGAAAAAAGAAAAAGTTATTTTTTTACAACAAAAAATAGTTTTTCTCTACTTCCATATATCATTATCTATTTTCTCTTCAGATGTGTTTGATATGAGAATATCTTTGTATAGATACTCAGGATGTGAGGATATCTTCATTTTAAGATGTTTTGATACTCTTGGATCAAGGGATGTATTGATATCTAACATCCTTATAAAATATTTTCTTCTATTAGTAATATTCTTTTATAGATTTTTAAAAAATAAATAAAATAATTTAAGATTCTCATCTTAATATTAAAAGATTATCAATTATTACTAAAAAAATGATCTTAATTTTATGAACATTTTACTTTCTCCAATAATATTCTCACATTATCACACTCAATCTGCATACTAAATAATGCCTATAATTAATTATCTATCAAAATGAATCTTTTCATCAGTCAAATTTAATTATATCACTTTACTGCATATTCAAACTTTCAAGGTA
Source organism: Datisca glomerata (assembly GCA_003255025.1). NCBI lineage: Eukaryota > Viridiplantae > Streptophyta > Magnoliopsida > Cucurbitales > Datiscaceae > Datisca > Datisca glomerata. The sequence goes on along the minus strand of QANY01004802.1, from coordinate 1,074,646 downwards.
ACACTAAAATCCACACTTAACCTTTCGAAATAAAATGTCATATTCATTATTAATAAAATTTTGATAAACATGTTCCATCATCCAATAAGCAAGTGCAATTTGCGTATGCAGTGAGAATTTTCTGAAAATTTTTCATTTGAAATGACATGAACAGGCGAACATCAATTTGTTTAAAATCCGCATGAATTAAATTAAATTTTTTATTTATTTATTTTTTATCAAAAAGAAGGGGAGAAAATACCCCAACTGAAAAATCCTTCATTAATAAAAGATAAATACATAAATTCAAGGGGCATATCCCACAGACGGATCCTCAACTAGAAATCAGACGAAAAATTTATTGGCTAGTCTAGTTAAAATCTTAACTGGGAAAAACCCCTGAGGGTAAAATCCAGAAAAGAAAAAAGAGTACTAGCCAATAATATATTAGAAAAAAATGAAACTAAAAATAGACTGGAAATTATCATCAAAAGCCATTAATACAATTTCATCCGGGGACGTCATACCCAATCTAGAACAATCGTGAACAGGCCGGTTAACCTCTGTGGAACAATGAGAGAATGAAGTATTACTGAAACCCTTAGTGAGGTGAAGAATATCAGAAACAATAGGTGCAATATCACGAGACGTTTGATTCTTGTTGTGAATATCGTCAATCACGCATGAAGAATCAGAAAAGGTTTTAATAAAAACTTTATCCATAAAATGAGATCGATCAATTGCCCAACGGAGAGCCAAAGCTTCCGCAGTAAGGGCGTTTGAAACTGAATCTTTGTTGCACATGCCAGCAGTAAAGAGTTAACCTCCTGAATCCCAAATACACCAGCCAAATCCAGCCCTGCAACTATATTCATTCCAAGATGCATCGGTATACAAACACCAAGCACTTGTAGAACTCGGTTGCTGAGAAGGACTACCAACTTGAATCACACCAGAATCATCCACCATAACCGATTTGAAGTTCTTAAAGGGTCTCGATGTCATACCAACAGCTTTGATTGGGTAAAAATAGTACCTTTAAAGCACGAGTTGTTTCTACATTTTCAAATACGCCACAACCCAAAAACCAACCACTCCAATAAATTTCCATGGTCACTTGATTTACGAATCTTATCCCCAATGAAATTCCAATAATCGACAAAAGATTGCTCCGGCAACTTACTCGAATCCAGATTAAGAAGGCAAATGAACCAAAATCTAGAAACAAATTGACACTCGAAGAAGATATGGTTAATATTTTCATCCTCCTTACCGCAAGTAATGCAAGTACTATCAATATTCATACCACGTCTGACAAGATTAGATTTACAGGCCAAAAATTTATTCAGGAATCTCCAAATAAAATCTTTAATTTTAGGAGGAACTTTAAGACGCCAAACCCACTTCAACATCTGTTTATGTGCCAATTTTAAACTAGACTCACCATTACCTTTCTTATTGCGACAACCATTATTCTTGAGGAAGCAAGTAACTTAATACCCAGTTTTATATGTACAATTACCATGCGGAGATTTATGCCAGATAAGGACGTCATCAAGCCCATAATTACTAATAGGAATCTGGCAGATGATCACGCTATCCTCAGGCCTAAAATATATTGTCCACCAAATTCACATTCCATCTATGCGAAGCCTGATCGATGAGCTCATAAACTCTGTTAATACCTGGAAGCTTAGGAGTTATCACTTTGAAGGTATACGGACGGAGGATCCAAGCATCATCCCAAATATCAAAATTCCTATCATTACCCACACTCCATCTCATATCATTCTTCAGGATATTTTTACCATCGCAAAGACTTCTCCAACCCCATGAAGGCCTTCTACCCAGTGAAACATTAATGAAGTTTGAGTTTTGAAAGTATTTACTTTTAAGAAATCTAGCCACCAAAGATTCATGATTAGTAATAATTCTCCAGACTTGCTTACTTAACAAGGCCAAGTTAAAAGTAAATAAATCTTTAAAACCAAGACCACCCTCCATTTTACTCTTAGTGATTTTATCCCAGGAACCCTAGTGAATCTCAGAATTACAAGGACAAGAATTCCACTAGTAATTAGCAATAAACGCACATATTTTCTTACACATAGAAATAGGAAGTTAAAGTAGGACATAGTATAATTCGAAATAGTCATCGCCATAGATTTAATAAGAATTTCTCTTCTAGCAGGAGAAAGAAGCTTCTCTGACCAACCCGTAACCTTATGAATTATCTTGTCCACGATGTTCCTGAAGACTTGCGTCTTGAGACACCAAAGACCATGTTCACTCCCAAGTATTTTTCCAACGAACTGGATATTCTCATACCTGCCAAATTAGCTAGCTCCTTCTGTCTGGCAATAGAAATATTATTGCTAAATAACACGAGACTTTTCTGCTTATTAACCTCTTGACTAGAAGCTTTCCCGTATTTATTATGGATATCTAGTAAAACCACTATCTTAGCGTCATAAGCTTTACAAAAATACAGGGAATCATCTGTAAAGGAGAGGTGGGACACTGCAGGACCACCAGAAACTGCTCGAAAACTAGTAATCAAGCCATGATCAACAATGTTATTATTCATATTAGAGAGAGCCTCAACACACATAATATATAAGAAAGGGGAAAGCGAGTCTCCTTGTCTCAATCCACGACTCGGTTGGAACTGATTGCTAAGACTACCATTAAGAGAGATATTATAGGTGACCGAGATGATGCAAACCGATATCCAGTTAGTCCAGGAATTAGAGAAGCTGAGTTTCTACATGATTTCCAATAAAAATTTCCACTCAACTCTGTTGTACGCCATGGATATATTAATCTTGATAGCCATATCGCATTTCTTACCTTTTTTTTGGATCCTAAGAGAGTGAAGAATTTCATGAGCGATAATCATGTTGTCAGTGATCTGCAGACTAGAAATGAACGCACTTTGGCCTAAACCTATAATCTATCTAATAGCTTTTCTAAGACGGTTAGTCAAAATCTTAGAAATACTTTTATAAGCAATATTACAAAGACTAATAGGGCACAACCGAGACATAGATCTAGGGTAATTAACTTTAGGGATAAGAACAATATGCGTATGATTAATACCAGAATGCATATGACAAAATTTAAAAAAATCCCGAACCATATCAATAATATCTGAACGGATCATATTCCAATTCTGATGATAAAAAGACCTCGTAAAACCATCAAGACCCGGAGATTTAGAAGGGTGTATTTCTCGAACAGCAGCCGTAATATCCTCCTCAGATACCTCTTCACCTAGCAGCAACTTGTCCTCATCATTAAGACATCAATCACTGTTATCCGTAATATGGGAGATCATGTTATCATCCGGATTAGAAGAACGGAAAAGGTCCTGAAAATAAGAGAGAGCAATGTCCTGAATAGAGTTTAGATCAGTACGTCAATTTCCATTAGCATCCTCAAGACCAAAAATACGGTTCCTCCTTTATCTAGTTGTAACACAGGCGTGAAAGAAAGAAGAGTTTTTATCCCCATTTTGGAGCCATTGGATATGAGCCCAATCCTTCCTATATTTTTCCTCACGAATAACTGCCTCCTGATACTGAGCTTCAAGTCCTCTAATATCGGAAAAGTTAGTATGCTGATGAGAAAATGCGTTCTGTAATTTCACCTTAGTCTCTTTCATAAGTCTGTTAGAGCTGGTCAGAGAATTTTTCTTCCTTCAATGGATCAAATGGTTTCTAGTATTTCTGAGTTTATCCGCTAAATTTCTCCTAACCTGATCAACACCATCTCCCAACCATCCACACGAGATAGCATTCTTACAATCATCAAGATTAAACCATCACCTAGCATATCTGAAAACTTGACTATACTTCATTTGCTCTTCAGTGGTTTCAAGGAAAATAGGCAAATGATCAGAGCCTAAAACAGTCGGGTGATAAAGCCTGGCCATCTAATACACCTGCAGCCACTCCGGATGGGTGAAACATCTATCAAGTCTTTCCTTGATCAGCGTGGTGTGATCACACTTATTTATCTAGGTAAACGGAGGACCCCCAAAATCAATATCAACCAGGTTACACACATCAGCAAAATCGGGGAGAAGCTTCAGCATACACGGGTCTCTGTCAATACCACCAAACTTCTCACTAGCACTCATAAGATCATTAAAGTCACCCATAACAATTCACATCTCATTACACCGCCTTCAATTTGTTGATTGAGAATCTCAATGACGTGACTCAAATAAATGATAAAAAGACGCCACACTTTACCCTTAACAACATCGGATATACGAATTTCAATGAAAAAATCCCCATGTTTCAACAATTAACAGAATCATCATCCATCCAAAAAATGCTAAGCCCCATCTAGTACCCACAGGGTCCACTACAAGCAAACCAGATGCATTAATAGTATATTTAATATCCTCCACCATTCTTGATTTATTTTTTGTTTCAAGAAAAAAAAAATGAAAATCAAGGGAATGAGTTCTTACTAACCCTCGCAATGTGATAACAGTCAGTGGGTTCCCCACACCCTGACAGTTCCACCCTATCAGTACAAATCTTTTGAATAATAGTATCCTCCTTTTGTTTTTTTTTGCTTCACGAGTTATATCATATCTTCAGACACACTGCCAATGCCCTCCATTTCTGTTTGGCGCCATGCAAGCGCCCAAAAGAACTTTCCCCATGCAACGTACTTCCGGAATCATTTTTAAATTTCAAATTCCCTCTAGCACGCCCACCACTTTGCGCTATCCTGCTGGGCTTGCGGCGATCTTTACCTTTCCTGGGTCCACCCTTATGGGTATCCTCTATCATTGGGCCAAGGTTAAATGGGTCGCTGAATGACCCAATGGATACTTGAACCGGAAAAGACTCGGACCTATATGGGTTACCACTGAATTTAGCACTCCTCCAACATCAACGTTAACCAGACAGCCAAACCCAGCTTCCGTTGACTTCCCATTATCTTCTCCCACAAAATTAGTCACAAAATCCTCCATAACAGCCTCCTCCGAATTTTCATCTCTGATTTCACAAACCAAGTTATCCTTTGTATCATCCCCCTCCAAGCAATCCCTTTGATCTCCCATAGGTCCCTGAAAATTAGCACTATTTCTAACCGAATTAACTTCGTTTTTACTCCTTGTAGGATCATCATTAACCGAAACCCTTATCATCTCCCCTAGAATCACTCCTTCACTAATCACTTTATCCTCCATCTCCTATTTGTTCAGTCAACGAGCGAAATTGGATCCTGAAAAATCCTCCCTATCATACCTGTCAAGATAGCGATTTGCACTAGAATAGCTTCCCGATTTATCAATCGCCGCAAGGTTCACCATGGACTAACCCCCTGATTTCTAGATCGCCTCAAGCTTCACTGTCTGCTTACTCGAAGGAGACTAACGCTGCACAGAATCAAAACCTAAGTTGTGTAACGAAGAAGAAGCTCTGCGAAAATCCCCCTTTTGATTTTCCTGTTTCCCCACTTAGATCTGTAATAGGGGTTTGAGGCCTTCAACCAATTCCCATATTTCTTTTCAGATTCCACCCCTAGTCTTTTATCCTCCCTCCTAATGATGCAATGAAAATCCTCATGGCCTAAAACCTCACAATGATAGCAAAATTTAGGAAGACATTCGTACTTACACCGAATCCAAAAAATTTCCCCATTATGCCGAATGAAAACTCCTCTAATCAAAAGCTGATGAATATTAATTTCAACTTTGATACGGATGAATTTCCTTTGCTCAAAACCATCCCGTATAACTCTTTTTCTACATCGATAACTTTCCCTAACCGCCGCCCAATGGTTTTGCCAACTTTTTCACCTTTGCATTCTATCGGTAATCCATGAAGTTGGATCCAAAAAGCACATAAAGAAAATTCTGAATTTGATAACTTCATTCTCATCCTCCATAGAATAAAAAGAACAAGTTGATCATCAAATAACTAATGGTCATTCTCCATAACAAATGACATATTATCCTCCTCTTGAATAATAATTTGGAAAATATTATTTTCAATCTCCAAAAATCTCACACCCTCTTCCAAGTTTCAAGCTTTCATCAACGATTCTCCAAATCACAACTTGTTGATCCTCTTTTACGAAAGGATATTAGCCATAATGCTCAATGGTCTGATTCGATTTCTTTACAAATCGAATTTTCTGAAATCTCAATCTCCTCTTCCTTAATTTTGGTCATGGCTAACTTATTAGCCGTCTCTTCCACTACTGAATTCATGTTATGAAGAGCACTCTTCTCAACATCTCTCATGTTGTAAGACATAGAGAAAGAACCAAGAACAAAAAAGGATAGAATAAAAAAAATGTAAAGGTTTAAGACAAAAAAGAAAAAGAAGAAGCAGCTCTCTAGATTGAAACTGTAGAGAGAAAACATCCTCATGTTAAAAGGAAAACTTTTCACTCAGAGACATCGTCTTCCACAATAGTGGAATCTGATATAAGTTAAATTGTTTATTAAATAAAAGAAAATATGCATATATATTCTCCTTTCTAAATGTAGACTGACTTGCTATGAAGTGAACAGCGTTGCTTTCCTCAGCAAGAATGAAAAATGTGAATGGAATTTTCTTTCTTCGGTTTATTAAAAAGAACGAAAAGAAGACAATGGCATTGGACAAATGGGAATTGGCCATGTGGAAAAGCTTAAACCATTTCGATATTAGTGGGCCAAATCAATTACTTTTGACCTTTTCACATTCTGCTCTTAGCTTACAGTCCCAGCCACGAAATTTTAACGGAAGTAATTGATGAATGTGTTATGATATTCGTATCACTTTTATAGTTTAACTTAATTTAGTATATTATTAAAATAAAATAAAAGATTCAAAAAAATATAAAGAAAAAAATCATCAAGAATATCTATTATAAATATTATTAAAAATAAATGAAAAATAAAAATTCAGAGTATTCAACCATTAAATTGGAATAAATTATATTTGACAAAATCTTTTATTATTAACTAGGAAGAAAGTTATAGCTCGAACATATATTTGGCACCGAAAATTCTAGTGTACAGTCTCTGTACAGTACAATACTAAGGTAATTTTTATGTAAATTTAAATATAAAATTCATACATGTATATATGTTACGTTTAAATGTACACAAAAATAATTCATCTATCGTACATGAACTGTACACTAGAATTACACGTTTGTCAAAAGACAGAAGGATTGCAGGAGATAAAAAACCCGGAGCGGAGCAGGATGATGAAAAATTAAAAATCATTCTATGACTATTTAAGCGAAGAGCTATCAAATTTTAGCTGCTATATTAGAACAATTCCTTTTAGATTGGATTATTTTTTGTTCCTCACATTAGACTTACATTTAGAAGGCCTTACATATTGAATTAATTCCTTTTAACTGCTATATGAAACTCATTTATGTGTAGGGTGATATTATGTTGACTGAGATTCAAATAAAATTTTAATTGATTAATTGATGTGTTAATTATTAATATATTAATTAACATATCAATGGTATAATATTAACTCATGAATGAGAGACACATTAATTAATCAATTAAAATTTAATGTTGGTTGGTTGAAATTTTACAACTACTCTTATCTATGTAATTTTATAGTGATATGAGTAATAACTCAATTGGTAGTTCCATATTTCCTCCAAATAGAAGGTCTCAAACAGATACTCAATCACACAACTGGTAAGAAAAATCTATATAACTTTATGTTAATGATTTTTTGAGTGCTTTAGAAAAAATCAAATTAGTCACCGTTGGTCTTCATTTTCAAAACATTAGTCTCGCATTGGCTATTGCTTCATTGTATTAGATTATAGTTTTGACGTTTTAGGGTCTTTTGATACTGCTTATGTAAGAGTATAGTTAAAGTTAAGTTATTAGATAAGTTTAATGGTAATGTTTGATGACAATTTTAAAATTTTCATGTTTAATAACATATGATAAAGTTGAAATAATGTTTCTAGGAAAAAAAAATTAGATTGTTTGATATATGACAAAATTTATAAAGTTGTTGGGAAAGTAGCACAAAACATATGAGTAATTGAAGTATTCATTGTTTTATTATTTTGAAATCTCAGTATACATTTTAGTATGCACACTAACAAATTAAATATTCTTTTAGCAACAACAATAAAAGAAATAACCATTACTATTTTTACCAAAACTAAATTATTTATTTACTCATCATTTAAATAATCTTGTCATATACCGTATAGATAATATTCAACTATTTTTTCACCTATATCCTATAAATTCAACCGGTCGACTTCATTGGGCACTTTAATGGTGAAGCCGGGATCGCCTGTTGATGATGTCAGAATCGTTAAGACATGTGACAAGAATCACCTTGATGACGTCAGGATCGCCAATAACGCTAATGGGACCTCATTGATGGGCTGAAATCGCCAACGTCAGAACAATAACTATGTTGATGACTTCAAAATTGCTAAGCGGTGTCATGAGGACCCTTTGATGGAGTCGGGATCACCGATTATGGCACGAGAACCTTATTGATGATGTCGAGAATACCTATAGAGGCACCAGTACTAGTTGAAGATGTCGAGATCGCCAACGACGCCACATGAACCTCTGTGATGGCATCTAAACCACCAAGCACACCAACAAATCCTGTTGATGGCGTCAGGATCACTGATGGCGGCTTTGGAACCCTGATGATGATGTTGGGATTGCCGATAATGGCACGAGAACCTGTAGTTTTAAATATATAATTTATTTAACGATTTTAATTGATTAATTATTTTTAATATTTTTAATTATAATATTTATTTAATAATATTATTGAGATTTGGGAAATTAAATATTGATGTCTGGAAATTGAGTATGTGTGTTAGTAAAATGGGTATTGAGAGAATTATTTGGGAAAATAGATTATTGTAGGAAGAAGGATTGTTATTTAGTTAGGTTAAATATTTTTACTATATTAACGAAAAAACTCAAAAAATAAACCTGAAAAAATGTTGAAAATAAAATTTTCATATATTTTTTATCATACCAATAACTCGCACCAAATTATTCTAAATATGATGATGTAGGTTGCCAAATGAGTTATGTTAAAAATGATAAATATATAATATAAATAAATAAATAAATAAAAATATATATATATTATTTTATCGCCAGTCTTTTAAACAACTTTTGCAATTTTAGGAGAAGTAAAATATATTATATACCTCTCGAGGTCAAGCTTAATTTCTATATAACATTCAGATCGAATGTTAATATTATAAGTTCAAGATTAATTTCTACTTCATACTTTAACCTCAACAAATTTTAATATGATAATTTTAGGATGAAACTTTGAATTTCACTGACTAGTTGAGTTCGTTTGAACTTTCTAATTTGGTTTGACATTATCAAAGTTTGGAAGATATTATGTTAAAACATGTTAATATATTCTATGTAAATGTTCATTTTGAACGAAAATAAATTCATATATAGTAATATGATTAGAATACATGTTATGTTAATAATATGTTAACATGATTAGAATACATATTAATAATCAACTATTTTTTGAAATTAAAAATTTGTTTCTTCCCTAAAATAAATATTTTTCATAAATTATCAATACTTAAAAATACTAAATTTATAAAGGAGAATAAAATCTTTTGTGTTGGGAACCAGACCCATGGGACGAAACCACGAATATGGGGTTCCTCAATCATTTATATTCAGTTTTAGATTGTATTTAGCCAAATATAACAAAAATTTACATCCTTGTTCTGTTTTGTTTCTGTGACAGAACTAAAATGTTTTTGCCGTTCCAGCTATGTGTGTTCAAAACCAAACCAAACTGAACCAAACAAAAATGACCGGTTCGGTCGGCTCTTTATATGAGTTTGGTTCGGTTCAATTTTATTGCCGAACCGAGGTTTCAGTCCGTTTCGGGATTTTGGTAGTTTTCAAACTGAACCAAACTGAAAAATTAAATTAATATTATTTTTATATATAATTCATATAAAAACTGAACCGAAACAATTTTTTGACTTTATATTATTTTTTTCCAATAATATCATTTAAAAATTATTTTTAATTAATAATACCGAACCGAACCGAACCAAAACTCACGGTTCAGTTTGGTTCAGTTCTTTTAGTATTCACAGTTCGGTTAAGTTTTATTGTCGAATCGAACCGTGGACACCCTAGTTCCAGCTGGAGAGAAATGGTATTAATAACCATGGTATACATATTTACTGAAAAAAATACATGTAACGGAAAAACTATTATATATTATTAAATATTTTAATGTGTTAATATAAATGACGATTACTATAAATGGTGATTATTTATATCATACTTATTTTTATATATAAAAGAGAAAAATAATATGATAATTAATTTACGATATCCGAGAAATTTAATCAAGCGCGGCATGAAAATTATTAAGATTTTTTAGTAGTTGCTAATAGAGAATCTGTATACAATTTGCTATATAAATTTAAACAATTTGTCATTGAATTTATTTCTACGGTGTAAGTAAAAACTTATTTTAGTTTTTGACGTAGTAAGAGAAAAATAGTTGATTGAATTTTATTGATGGGTTAATAAAATAGTTAATTAATTAGTGTGTAAAATAATGTATATTTTTAAGATATAGTGTGCATTAGAATCTATAAATAATCATTGACAACAAATTACAAGTTGATAAAAAAGAAACTATAAATAATAAATAATTTTATTACTTTCATATAAGTTATATAACTTTTCTCAACAATTTTATCAAACTTGCATACTCAACTTTACCAAAGTATCCTACATATCAAATAAGAAAATCATACTTTCCAATAACTTTTTTCACTTAACCATGTGTTACTAGATATGGTAATCTTAATATCTTGTTATCTAATTTTACCACTTAAACTTTCCCAACAACTTAACTTTCCCTGTATTTTTATTTAATCCGTACCAAACGACCCATAAGAGCTAAGATATCTTTAGATATGGTGTATTCTAATGCCTATGGAATTTTGATTGTACAAGCTAGAGCAGTTTATGAATACTTTGTAACTTTTATTGATGATTATTCTAAGATATGGATATACACATACCTAATGCAAACGGAAATGTTTAGGTTTTTAAAGAATTCTAAGCTGAGGCAGGAAAAACCAACTTGGTAAGTCAATTAAGAGTCTTCGATCAGATCGACGAGATGAATACATGGATTATAAATTCACGAATCACTTAATTATGCTTGGTATTTTACCAAAACTTGTCGCGCTTAATGTGCAAGCCTCCTCGGTGGTTTTGAGGTTCTTTGCATTGCGCGATTTGTTATGTGTTATCACAATAAATTGTGATTGGAATTTTGTCGATCGTGTAAATTTCTAACTTCTTTTATGAACTTTAGCACCCAAACAACTTGTTATGATTTGGCCATAAATAACTAGAATTCTATGTCTATATTGAATTTGTTTTTTGATTGTAATAGATGAATATTCTTATAATACATGTCATACAATCTTCTAAAAGTCAACAAGTATAATATTACTTCATTTATGGATCCTATAAAGTTTAGCTCATAGAAACAAGATATTTAACCAAGAGTTATTTATGACTTACAAATTCTTAATTTTCACAGTCTAGTGATGTTAGACACTTTGCTAAGAAAGAATCTAGTACATTAACTCTATCATCTATTAGTTGGAGAACACGCTTAATGTGCTAGTGCATTTAGAATGCATTGAAATAACAATGGGTTTGTTTTTCAGTAAAAGTAATATCTTAAGAAAATCATAATTCATTGTTATTATATTATGAGTGTTCTTAAGCTTGAGTGAGTTGGAACTCATATTTAATGGTTCAATTATTTTAAACTATTATGGTTGAGATTTCATGAGTCAATATATATGTAGTTTGGATAGCTGAGTTATTAGATAGAGATAACACATAAATTCTCAATAATATAGTCTATATACACTTTTATGTAAGTGACCCATTGATAAAATCCTTTATTGTGATCCTAGCATTCTAACTACTTATTATCACTAATGGTTTGATTAAGAATTTGATAATTTTACTTGAGACATCAAGTTTAGAAATTACCATTCTTGACCAATAAAAGGAGATTTGGAACTATAAGATGTGTATCTATTAATTAGATAGTACTTTATCTAATTATACACGGTGGTATATTACAGAGGGATAATGCATAAGGAATAATATGTAGCGGATAATTATATCAAGTGATCACTGCTACAAAAAAGGGGTTAGATGATGGGTAAAAGTCGTCATTATAATCTTATATTGACGGCTGATCGATTGTCATCTACCGAGCTGTCATCTTTAGTCATTTAAAAAACAATCATTGTAAGATGGTAGAATGACAGAGAATCCCCGTCAAAATAGGCCTGCCGCGAAAATGAGTTAGTTGACGGGGATTCCTCGTCAACGAAGGTTACCGCGAAAAGGAGTTAGTTGACCGGGAACTCCTGTCAACAAAGGGTGCCGCAAAATGGTATTATATGATGGGGATTCCCCATCATCTAATGTACCGCGAAAACAGGTTAGATGACGGGGATTCCCTGTCATTAAAAGGTTTCAAAATTAAAAAAATAATTGTCATCGTAAGGAAAAAACTTCCTTCCAATAATAATTTACACACATGAATAATCATAAGCGAGCAGTTATTTAAATGAAAACCTCTACTCATCATCTAAGATAATGTTGGAATGAGAAGAAATATAATTGCATGCTAATTCAAGAACACAGATTATCATGCAAGTTCAATAAAAATAAAGAAAACTCACATAAGATTATAGTAAAAGAAGATCATCCAAGGCAAATCCCAAGGCTTCCACTTACAGAAATCCACTTCAGGGATGGATTTAACAAGATAGCCACTGCCGAGCAACTTGTTCTTCAAGAAGTGGCTGACCAGCTTCTCATCAATTGGATGGAATCGATATCCTACTATGTTTGAATTCGAATTGTATCATTTTCCTGCTTTTCTAATCTCAATCACATCCAATTTCTAATTATATCAGCATTGAACAGAGTAAAGTTATGAAGTAGAAATCGACATGAAATACTTGAAGTGGAACATCACACCTTCTAAAACTAAAAGCCATTGTAAAAAAGATCCAGCAAAGTCGCCAGTTTCCTTTAAACGATCATTTTCATAACTCCAAAAACCAAGAATAAACCTTCATATGCGTAATTAACCCTACCCCAAAAAAAACCAACAAAAACAAAGCAAGTAAGAAAAAGAAATAAATCCTCAACACCACATTCTCCACGACCACAAACTCAACTCAAAGAATTATATTTGATAAAGGTCAAAAGCAAAGCAAAAAGAGATGAAAGTACAATTACTATTGACAGTCAAAACTCTTTAGCAATTACAAAATAAAAAGTTTATGTAAAGGAAAGCTTTTAAAAACCTTGAATAAGCTACATACTAACTCTCAACACTACTTGCCTACATCATTGCTCAAAATTTAGAAGCAGACATAGAACAAGCAACCTTCTTACAAGGAAGAAACCAACAAAAAAACAATGATCATCCTCAGTGCTACTTCAAAGGAAAAAAATGTGCACATGGCGGATAACAACATAACTTGCAAGAAGAAAGGAATTTAAAGAAATAACAATACCGTAGTACAAAATAGTGATGCTCAATATTACCAGAACACATGGTTATAAAAAAATGTGAGCTAGTGCATGGGTAACTAAAGTTGCAAAACAATTAGGTGTTGGCAAATCAATAAGTTGTAGAGAAGCTATGTGAAACAATATGCATCATCATCCACGCAAACACAACATAAATAACGATGATAAGGAACTTAATTCCTTAACCACAGAAACTGCACTACTAGTAGTGTCCTTATTTTCAAAAAAGCTTGCTCTAGGTGAACTCTTATTATTGGTTGTGCAATAGGTAAAAAGAAAGTAAATAAGGCCTACAAGGTAAATTAATAGTATATTTTTCAATCACGTACACTAAGGCATGGAAAAATTGTATTAAAAGATAGCAAAAATCCAGTTACACAAACAATACTTAGCCTACGTTCTTTTCATTCAAGCCATTGGAATCCATATTCAAACCAAAATTCACTATAAAGCAATGAATTTAGTTCATGCTAAATACATTTTAGGACAAGTGATACACAGATAATGTTGCAGTGGCATGCAAAGATTTCAGTTAGCATCAAAAAATGATTAAATGGGCAGAAACAAAACAAATATTTTCAACTAACATATATGTGACATGGCCGTTCTGAGATTTTACATCCTTAATCATGGAATGAAGAGGTAGTTTTCAAGCTTTTTAACAAGGGCTCACATCCATTTTATCAGCTCTCCTCTACGTATATACAAAATAAAAAGCCAAACTTTACTTCAATAGAGCACTGACTTGCTTGTTTGCAAAAATGAGGGCAACTGCACTCTTCAACTCTTCTTCTTGCCAAAGACTCAAAATTATCAAACTGGATTTGTTATAATAATGAGGTTATATCGCATGAGACTAATAACAAAAATGTAAGATGAACAAAACTAGTATAAAAGTGGAGTAGACATCCTACTACCAATAATTTATTGCGTGGTATGAGAGACTGAAGAAAATAGAGAAGCCAAAATCTTAAACTACACAAATAGGTCAAGAGAGAGTTGTTACAACCTTACAGAGACAAGTGACTTGTGTTTGCACTTTCCACTTTACTAAAGCACAAATTGACCACACATAAATCGACATAAAGCATCAAGAATTTAAGGCCAATATTTTGTTGAAGTTTTCCTCATTACAAAACTTCCTAGAATTTGCATATTAGACCCAACTTCATCAATTTTTCAAAATGTTTGATTAAAAATACCTAGCTCATCTAATAAAAAAAAGGAGACCAACAAATAATTTTACCAAGTTCATTAATCAACTAAGTCAAATGCCTTTGTTTGGGTAACCATGGGTGTCGTGGGCTTGTGCATCTGACTAATACCATAAAACTCATGCACTGTGCCCTCAGAAGTTGTCCTACACAAGTCAGAGGAAATCACTGGCTTTAACACCAGTGGGTAATGGCTCTAGGGAATTTGTATCCAAGAGAATTTGAACAAATGACCTAGATGGAAGTAAACCTCCAAGTCCAAGTTATTCACCATTTAACTAAACCCAATGGGGTTCAAATGCCAAATGCTAAACTACTTCTTAATTCTAACATGTTAACACCCAAAATTGTACCTCTAGGATTGCACGGAACTCCTCTTTTGCTATCACCAACCTATCAGTATCACTTGAATCAACGACGTAGATTATCGCTTGAATACTTAGAAAATATCACCTCCAATAAGGCTTATGTAGAGTAAAACCTAATGATTAAGTACCTAAAAAATAAAAATAAAATAAAAAGATAAAGCTGTGAGAACGACTAAGACATAGTAAGCCAGAAATACTTAAGAATTACCGAACCATCTCTAAAAAAAGATGCATTATAAAGCCTGATTGATATGCACATGAGGTGATATTACATTAAATCAAATTTTAGGTTCTAGACCCTCTTCTAATATTTTTTTCTATTTCAGTGTCCACTGTCTAGAGATTGAACTCAAACACACTACCTAAAACAATAATATCAAATTGACATGGCCTAATGTATAAACTCAAACACGCCCTAAGAAACAAGAACAATCGTAATATTATCTAATACTATATATATTAACAATCATGTAAGCTCGCCAACGTGATGTAGCAGATCTTTAGGAATAGGGTGTTACATTTAATCAAGGAAAAAACAAACTGAACATGAATTTCTTGAAGGTAAGCATCCAACTGAGCACTAATTCATACGAATAAGGAAAATTTGTAACATAAAGTTGTATTCTTGTTAAACGATTCATCCTAGAAGGTGTGGAAAAATGCACAAATCCTGTAGTGTTTATCGACGTGCAACATTTTGCTTCGATATCACTACAACAGCTAAAAGTTTCCTAAGCTCAAGAGCTAAAAAGAGCTAAAATCTGCTCTATGCATAGTATTTCTACCAGAACATTAATATCTTTCCGTTTAACAATTGAAAACAAGATTACCTGATACTCGTCTGTCCACCTGTACAAGCGAACCACAGAATGTTGTCAATGACATAGTATTTTAGAAAACATTTGAATAGTGTAAAGGGAGTAAAAAATTTATGACTACTATAATTGGAAAAAATTAAAAACTTTGAGATCAGTCATAACCATTAGACAATGAGTTTTTTTCTTCAAGCAAAATCATAAAATAATGCCATAATCTTTCATGAGTAGGAAAAAAGGAGAGAACATGTTGAATCAGGATCACTTTAAAGTGTATATATATATATATATAGAGAGAGAGAGAATGGATTTGAGAGCTCAGAAATTTGAGATAGAGAGAGGGTAAGAATAGAAGAGAGGCGAAAGAGAACAAACCCTAGGTTTTCAAATACCCATTCTCTCTGCTGAATAGAGGTTGGGGATGAAAAAAATACACAAATATAGAAAACGTACCATTAACTCAATCATGGTGAGAAGAAAAAATAATGAAAATGGAGGGAGAAGAGCTGGCAGCTCAATCACGCGGTGGCAACCCTTTTCCAATCACTAGCTCGAAGTTTAGGATGATAACTTTGCTCGATCCACAGTGGAAGCTCACCGTGGAAGATCATCGTAGAACCTCAATGTCAAAGATCACCTGGAAGTCACCGTGAAGCTCGCCTGGCGCGCGATCTTAACTTTGAAATCACCACTCGCCATTGTGAAAGAGAAAATACACTGTAAAGAGTAAAATTAGGGTTAGGATGAATTAAATAGGATGACATTTTTGTAAATAAAATAAACTTTGGGTAATGAGCAATTTTTTTTATATTATAGAACTATGATAAGTTTTTTTTACACTGTCATTACAAGAAGTTATTATGACAGTCCAAAAATTAGCTGTCATAGTAGATAATACATTAATGACAGTTAATTTTTGAGTTGTCATCTTATATAAGTTACCCCACCCTACATCATTTTTCTTTGACAAATTTTAGAGAACAGTCATTACATTATATATGTGGTTGTCATTGTAAGCCAAAATTGTAGTAGTGAATATAGATACGATTAGAGTTTAGTTGCAATTTTATAATGAAATTAATTAAATAAACTCTACAATAGGTGTGGTCGGTAGAGTTAATTAATAATTTAGCTATGTATAATTTATCTTTATGGTTCGAAGTTAGCCTATGTATTATAGGTATTATGGTGATCAGTAATTAATAAGCACGACATGGATACCTAGACGTCAACTACGCGGTCCTATTTCAAGTAATGAGAATTATATATTAAAATTAATTTAATTGATTAGTTAAAGAGATAATTCTAGGATAGGGTTGCTCTCTCAATCCTAACTGTTGGACATCACTATAAATATGAGGTTTTCTCTTAGCTTAAACCTTAAGTCTTTTGGCACCATTAGTTGAGAGAAGAGATAACCCTTAAGAGACACACACGCTCTCTCTATAACTTCAAGAGAAGAGAAGGGAAATCTTTTCTTGAGTGTCCACACGCTCATTGACGGTGAACAATTCAAAAAATAGCGAGAAAGATTACAAGTAACTCACACGATAGTACGCGGTGGACATAGTGGTGGTAAACACAAAGGCGACATGAAGGTGGTCAGCGACTCCTAGGATTTTTGGCACATAGATCAAGGAGTCTATTTGTGCACATTGATGTTTAAATCTGAATGTGGAAAAAGCTTTTGTTTTTCGGATTCACACATTAAAAGTACAATCTCTAAATTTATCCCAACATAGATTAAGTTATTTTACAAATAAATTTTATGATCGGGATAGTTTTTGCTATATTAAATCATTTCATAATGAACTCCATTTTCCTTCTATTCACCATATGCCTATTGTTAGAAGGAATACTCCATGAATTAATGTATTTCACAGAACCAATACCTTTATTTATAGGATTTTATTTTAGTTTTATCTCATTGTATAACCAATAGATTTTATGTGTATTTTTGTGTTGGTTATTTAATTAGAGGGATAATCTATGAAAATATTATTTTCCCCTTAGATTCATATTTATTTTTAATAGATTCATGTAAACTTTGTTCGAGAGATTTAGGCTTTTATATGGTAAAAGAGAGGTTGGACTCGAGATTTAGGAGGCATTGGCTTGATGCAGCACCCGCTGCATGCGACAGCGAAAAACACTAACAACTTCAGTATTTTGATCATAACTTTTCGATCCTATATCGGATTGAGTCGATTCATAATTCTCTGAAAATAACTCAAAGCTTTGAAAAATTTCATTTTCCAGGATGAGTGATGGGATTGATGAGTTTTTCAAGGTTTAGTTCGTTCATATGGAATGAACCTTGTGATTTAGTTGGTCATGGTGGCTGGCGGTAGACGTCAGGGCAAGACGACGGTGGATGGGGCAAGACGACGTCTCAACCTATCTTGAAGAATTTTTAATTTTCAAACTTTAAAATTAAGATAGGATTAGGGTTATGCAAGGCTAGAGTTATCTCTTAAGACAATATTTTATATTTATCTCTTTGTGTGATGCTATTTTGAGTATTGTATTTTATCCTTAGCATGTTTAGATAATTTTTATTTATACATATCACCTTTAGATACCATGTGGCTTTAGATTTTAAAAAGTATAAATGTTTATGATTGCATAATGAAGATAAAATTAAGCATAAACAATTAGGAGCATAAAATGGCTAATCCTAGAAGCAAGTTCTTAGGTTTATTTAGAGGTAGTTATTTATGTTAACCATCGTACTAGATATGGTTATATATACCTAATGCAAAAGAATTTTTTTAGGTTTTTAAAGATTTCTAAGCTAGTGCAGAAACAAAATCAACTAGGTAAGTCAATTAAGAGTCTTCCATCTGATCGACAAGATGGATACCTTGATTATGAATTCATGAATCACTTAATTGAGCTTGATATTTTACCAAAACTTGCCTTGCTCAATGTGCATGCCTCCTCAGTGGTTTTGAGGTTTTTGGATTGCATGATTTATTATGTGTTATCACAATAAATTGTGATTGTGATTTTGTCAATCGTGTCAATGTCTAACTGTTCTAGGAACTTTAACACCCAGATAATTTGTTAGGATTTGGCCATAAAGCACGAGAATCTACGTCAATATTGAAATTATTTTTTGATTATAATAAATGAATATTCTTATATTACATATCATATATTTTTCTAAAAGTCAACAAGCATAATATTACTTCATCTATGGATCTTATGGAGTTTAGCTCATAGGAACAATATATTTAACCAATAGTTCTTTATAACTTGTAAATTCTTAATTTTCATAGTCTAGTGAAGCTAGACACTTCACTAAGAAAGACTGTAGTACATTAACTCTATCATCTAGAGTGACTTACCTTGGTCATTAGTTGGAGCACCTGCTTAATATGCTAGTGCATTTAGAATGTATTGAAAGGACATTGGGTTTAATTTTTAGTCAAAGTAAAATCTTAAAAAAATCATAACTAATTATTATTATATTATGAGTTCTCTAAAGCTTGAGTGAGTTGGAAAATCATATTTAATGTTTCAGTTATTTTATACTATTATGGTTGAGATTCCATGAGTCCATATATATGTAGTTTGGATAATTGAGTTATTAGATAGTGAGAACACGCAAGTTCTCAATAATAGAGTCCATAGATACTTTTATGTAAGTGATGTAGCATCCATTGACGGAATCCATTTATGTGATCATAACATTCTAAGTACTTAGTATCGCTAATGGTTTAATTAGGAATTTAATAATTTTACTTGTGACATCAAGTTTAGAAATTGCTATTGTTGATCAGTAGAAGGAGATTTGGATCTACAAGATGTGTATATATTAATTCTATAGTACTTTATCTAATTATTCACAGTACTATATTAAGGAGGGGTAATGCATAATGGACAATATATCGAGGATAATTACATCGAGTAATATAAGTTTGACTAGAGTTCAATTGCAATTTTATAATGAAATTAATTAAATAAACTCTACCATGGGTGTGGTCGGTAGAGGTAATTAATAATTTATCCTTGTGATTCTCTAGCTAGCCTATGAATTATAGGTATTATGATGATCAGTAATTAATAGGCACAACATGGATACCTGGTCAACTACTCAATTTTATTTTAAGTATTGAGAATTATATATTAAAATTAATTTAATTGATTTTAATTAAAGAGATAATTTTAGTATATGGTTGCTCTCAATCCTAACCGTTGGACATCACTATAAATATGAGGGTTTCTCTCAGATTAAGCCTTGCCATGCCTTAAGTTTTTTGACACCATTAATTGAGAGAAGAGATAACTTTTGAGACACACAGTCTTTGTACTTCAAGAGAAGAAAAGAGAAATATTTTCTTGAGTTCCCACACGCTCAATGCCGGTTGACAATCTAAGGAATTATGTTAAAGATTGCAAGGTATTAACGTATCTCACACTGTAGTACGTGGCGGACACATCGACAATAAACATGGAGATGACGTAAAAGTGGTCAACGACTCCTAGGATTTTTGGCACATAGATTGAGGAGTCCATTTGTGAGCATTGATGTTTGAATCTTGATGTGAAAAAGCTTTGGTTTTTTGGATTCACACATCAAAGTATAATCTCTAAATTTGTCCCAGCATAGATTAAATTATTTATTAAATATATGATCGGGATAGTTTTTGCTAGATTAAATCATTTCATCAGTGAGCTCCATTTTTCGTCTATTCACTAGATGCCTACTGTTAGAACGAAAACTCCATGAGTTAATGTATTTAATAGAACCAATAACTCTTATTGCAGGATTTAACTATAGTTTTATCTCCTTGTATAACAATTAGATTTTATGTGTATTTTTGTGTTGGTTATTTAATTAGACAAATAATCTATGAAAATATTATTTTCCCCCTAGATTCATATTTATTTTTAATAGATTCATGTAAACTTTCTTCGAGAAAATTAGGCGTTTTATTATGTAAAAGTTTGAACCAGATAGAGAACCAAAAGCGATGCGGTAAAAGTGAGGTTGGACTCGAGATTTGGGAGGCACATGCTTGATGCAATAGCCGCTACACACGACAGCGACATGCACCGATTCATAAATCTCTGAAAATAACTCAAAGCTTGAAAATTTTCATTTTTCAGGATGAGTGACAAGATTGATGAGTTTTCCATGGTTTGATTCGTTCGTATGAAATGAACCTTTTGATTTAGTTGTCAAGGCAAGACGTCAGGGCAAGACGACGATGGATGGTTGCAGGGTTGAAAGATCATGTCTCAACCAACACTAGAGTTATCTCTTAAGGCAACATTTTATATTTATCTTTCGTGCCATGGTATTTTGAGTATTGTATTTTATCCCTAGCATGCTTAGCTAATATTTATTTATGCATATCACTGTTAGATACCACGTGACTTTAGATTTCAAAAAGTATAAATGTTTATGATTGCATAATGAAGATAAAATTAAGCATAACCAATTAGGGGTATAAAATGGCTAGCACGGGAAGCAAGCTCTTAGGTATATTTAGAGGAGTTATTTGTTTTAATAATCGTACTAGATATTTAATTAGTAATTAATTCAACTGTGGAATTATTAGAATTTAAATACAATTGTATAACCCAAATAAATTACTAACGAGCATGGTTGACTAATCGGAGTAGATACAATACATTAGGGTGGTTAATTTCCTAATGAAAGTTAGAAACTCCCAAATGATAAAAACTCATGTATTTTAAAAAACCAAATGTGGAGTGAAATTTTTAATCAAAACTCATGATCTCCATCATTGTATCACAGTAAAGTGTTGGGTATCTCTTCTTCAATCTTGAAAGCTCTCTAAAGGAAGGTTTCTGATGCATCAGATATTACAAGTATGATCTTTGTAAGGATCACCTTGATAAGTGAATAAATGAGAATGATCTGCCGAAGCAGAAGATGTCCACTTGTCACGAGCCTGTGGGTGAAATAATGGTGTACAATTACTCATTTTTGTAGTATCTTGCCTAAGCGCTTTTCATTACTTATTTCTAGAGACTGAAACATAACATTAGTTAATTACCAGGTATTGATATTAGTTTAGTGGAGTACTAGGCACTAAAATCGAATTTGTAATTAATTAGAATGGATTATCCTACCTGGTTTTTAAATGTGTGTTCTACATAAGCTTGCGTACATTTATGAAAGTTATTGTTGTGTACTGTTGCATGATTTTTGTGTGTTTTTATTCCTTAATATGTGTCCTTAAATTAAAATGTACATGTTGCAATTAAGATTTCTTATATTTTGATAAATAAACATTTCGTTTAGTAGTTCTGTTACATCTACGATTGATTGAAAATATTGTGAAAATTAATAGATAATAACTAGGATATTTATCTAATCACAATGCACATTCCTAATTAAAATTACCTTAGACTGTTCCTAGAGTTCCAATCAGGAGAATAAAAATTAATACTGACAATAGAGATAGATTAAATTTTAGCTCAATGCTACATATTGGCCTTCTACGACCAATATGTTAGAACAATAGAAAACTCATCCTCTATGGAGGTTGATATAATTATTTGTCACCAGTAAGATATTAGAAAAGGGCATTGTTGAACACTAAGATTATGAAGAAAACTCTAGATAAGGAACATATCCTTGAGATTGGTGGCTTTTTAAGGTGATAGAGATTCTTATACCCAAGACTGATGGGGGAGCCCAAATCGATATACCCTTGAAAATCTAAGGGGATTCCTTATATCAGTTTATGATTAAAGCATAGAACATGCATAAAATAGTTATTCGGGTCAAAGTAAACTAGGAACTTCAGATAGATAAGGGAATCCTAAAGACACAGTATGTGTTAAACGTGACACAACTCACTTCATATTTTGGGCCTATGCTTAGCCAAATGAGATGAAGAAGATAATGATCTATAAACAATGTTTACTCAAAGTAAGAAAGAGGAAGCAAACTCTAATGAGAAGTGCTTATATCACAGGAAGACTTGATACTAGAAAACCAGCTAGAAGTTTTCTTAACTATGAAGAGCTAAATCATGCATCTCACTGAGATATCATCACTGATTGACTAAACTGCATCCTGGTGCATTATGTTCTTTAGATAAAGACGTATGCACTAATTTCATAGATAGTATATTTACTTTTAATTTTTATTTACATGATACAAAGTAAAATAACAGTATATAGTGAATCATAGAGGAAAAATGTTTTTCCAAGTCAATTATTTGTTTCAGAAAGGAGAAACCGAACCTTATTGAATATGGTTAGGTCGATGTTAAGCTACTTCTCACTATCACTTACATTTTGGGGATATGCATTACACACGACAACATACATTTTAAATGTAGTACCTTCTAAGTTTGTAAGCTAAACACCTTTAGATTTATGGAATGGCTCCAAACCCAATTTACGTCATTTCCGTATATGGCCACTACTACAATTTTAACTTTAAATGACAACCACATTTTTGATACAATGACAGCTCTATAAAATCTGTCATAGGAAAACGTGCTGAGTGAGATAATTCAAGTAAAATGACAGCTCAAAAATCAGCTGTCATCAATGTGTTCTCTACTATGACAGCTAATTTTTGGGTTGTCAATATAACTTCTTATTATGATAGTGGAAAAAAACATATCATTGTTTTATGCTGTAAAAAATTACTATTTACCCCAAAGTTAATTTTATTTATGAAAATGTCATACTATATAATCAAACTAAACCCAATTTTACTTTTACTTTGTTATTTTCTTCTTTTCATATCCGCTCTGAAATCAGAATCCCTCCTTAACTCGAAGCTCTCTCGAACTCCTCTCTCTGCAATGAACTTGAAGCCCTCTCAAACTCCTCTCTCTCTCTCTCTCAGTCTGCTCTCTATTTCTCTCCCTCTCGAGCCTTCCTCGGCACTACTCTCTCTAGCTCGTTTATGCACTACTCTCTCTTAATGTTAAAAGATCTCTTTGGCATCATAGGTTGGGACATATTAATCTAGATAAGTTGAACAGGCTAACAAAGCATGATGCTTTGAGAGAACTAAACATTGGAACTATTCCGGTTTGTGAATCATGTCTGGAGGATAAAATGACCAAGAAATCTTTTACAGGAAAGGGCCAAAGAGGCAAGGAACCACTTGAGCTAGCGCATAATGATGTTTGTGGACTAATCAATGTACAAACTAGATGTGAGTATGAATATTTCATCACTTTTATTGATGATTACTCAAGATGTGGTTATACTTACCTAATGAATAGAAAGTCTGAAACTTTTGGAAAGTTTAAGGACTTCAAAGCTGAAGTTGAAAAGTAATTAGGTAAATCATTGAAAACCCTTCGATCAGATGGATGTGGTGAATACTTGGATTTAGAATTCAATGATTACTTGCTGGAGTATGGAATCCTATCCTAACTCATAACACCTGGAATGCCATAGCAAAATGATGTTTCAGAAAGGAGAAACCGAACCTTATTGAATATGGTTAGGTGATGTTAAGCAGCTATTCATCACCACCTCTTACATTTTGGGGATATGCATTACACACAGCAACATACATTTGGAATGTAGTACCTTCTAAGTCTGTAAGCAAGACACCTTTAGAATTATGAAAATGCTTCAAACCTAGTTTATGTCATTTCCGTATCTGGGCACTACTACAATTTCAGCTTTAGATGACAACCACATTTTTGATACAATGACAGCTCTATAAAATCTGTCATAGGAAAATAATGCATGGTGGGGTAATTCGGGTAAGATGACAGCTAAACAATTAGTTATCATCAATGTGCTCTTTACTATGACAGCTAATTTATGGGCTGTCAATATAACTTCTTATTATGACAGTAGAAGCAACCCGTCATTGTTTTACGGTGTTAAAAAATTACTATTTACCCCAAAGTTAATTTTAGTTACAAAAATGCCATACTATATAATCAATCTAAACCTAATTTTACTTTTACTTTGTCATTTTTCTTCTCATATCTGACCTCTGAAATCAGAATCCCTCCTTAACTCGAAACTCTCTCAAACTCCTCTCTCTAGAATGAACTCGAAGCTCTCTCGAACCCTTCTTTCACTCTCAGCCTGCTCTCTATTTCTCTCCCTCTCGAGCTTTCCTCTGCACTGCTCCCTCTATAGCTCGTCTGTGCACTGCTCTCTCTCTCTCTTAATACTCCTCTCTCTCTGTTACTTGCTCATCTCTGATCTATTCTCTCTCTATCAAATCTCAGCCTTCAGTGACGGTTCTCGCTCTCTCGTGGTGAGTTTGTAGTTTTTTTTCAGCTTTATTTAGTGTTATTTGTTCTGATTTAGTTTTTTTTAGATTTAGGGTTTAGATTTTGAGTTAGGGTTTTGATTTTTTGTGTTATTTCTGTAACTTTTATGTTCTTAAGATTCTTGGTTAGCGATCTAATTCATGTTTTGGTTTTCCTTACTAAATGAATCTTTCTTGTGTTCTGTTTGTATCTTTTATATGTGTGCTTAAGTTTCTTGGCTATCGATCTAATTCATGTTTTTTCATGAAGGATAGTATATCAATTTAAGAATATAGTTTTTTCTTGTAAAGTTATTTCCAAATCGTTGACTATTTTCAAAGATTTTAGGTCTGCTTTTCCCATGTGTTTCTTTTAGCAATTATTTCACACCTAAGAACTGTATGCCATAAGAAATAGAGTGTCTGCAGAAGAAGTTAAAGAAAGTTAGTTTCTGATTTTTCATTTTCTTGCTACATATAAGTTATAGAGGATAGTTGATGGCTGTTATATATGAGCTCTGATGATTACAGTCTTTAGTCTTCCAGGTGGCTGCAAGATATCAAGAGAAACTCAGGTGAGTTATGCAAACCTTTGTCTTTATACCATGGCATTGTTTTTGTTCGTGGAAGTTCTTAAGATTCTATTTGGTTGCTGGGAGGAGAACATAAGAGAATATAATCATTCTAGTGAACATGGAATATGGATTATATTGAAAGAAATAGGTTTTAGAGATTTCTCTCTGCTTTATATTTTTTTAAGATTCTGCTATTCATCTTTGAGTTTATAATCACATTTGATACGCTTGTGAACATGTTTTTAGAGATTTCTCTCTGTTTTATATTGTCTTATGATTCAAAAATCCACCATCTCCTTTAATTGTTTTCTTGCTTTGTGCATAACAATACCATGTGAGGTTCCTCCTAGACATTTTCTCCCTCTCTAAGGCATTTAGGTTATGCTTAGAGAATGATTATATTTCCTTTTTTGTGCTTTAGTCTAAAATTTCTTACTACCCATGCAGCGGGTAAGACTCTGTCAATCGAAATTCAATTTATCAAGTTGGATTTGAAGTTGTTGGAATAAACTAGATGTAGTTAGGTAGATGTTGGTATATTCTTTTATTTTTGCAAGGTTATTCAATTTTTTCTAGCGTGATTCTGTAATCATATATCTTTGAACTACATATATGATTTTAATATTGATTTAGTGGAAGTGTCAAGATAAGCATTAAGTAACAGAAATCAAAGCATTGAGTATTAGGGATTTGACACTAAAAATTGGTGAAGCTCAATCATGGTTATGCTCTGTTTTAGCTTTGACATTGACAATTTGAAGACTTAAACAACAAGAAGAGAAAGATAGTAATAGATAGTTTACCTTCTGAAGAACAAGGAATGAGGCTCTTCACTTCATATCCTTTTCCCTTCCATTACTTGATCCTTCATCTTCCTTACTTTTCTATCAGTGAGTATTTCTAACACCAAGCTACTATGTACAATGATAGTTTTTAATAACTATGTCGCATTAGTAGTTTAATCTGTAGTCCTTATTTTTGTTTCTTACTAGTAAATGGTAAAATTGAGAGCCAACCACATTATATAGGACTTAGGAAGGATAATCGATATTAGTTACTCTCATTCTGGTTTATTTAATAGGTACATCAATTTGTCATGGAAGGCACTAATCAAAGAAAGTAATCTTACTTTGTGTTTAATTATTTTAGTCTGCGTTTGATCTTGTATGGCATAGCTCAGGAATGGGTACCATCTACCCTGTTCTTGTATATTTAGTTTTAGAATTCTAGGTTAGCTCAAATTAGTTGTGTTCAATTCTTTTAGTTTATGTTGGTTCTTATGTTTTGGTTCTATATTTTTAGTTTTAGTTTGTGCTTTGGTTCTTGTTTTCAAGACATGTACATACATAAACTAAGTTGGTTTGCTTACAAACTCTCATTTAACATTTTTCAAATTATCGATGAACAAGCAAACTCATAATTGCCCAATTTTGAAATATTATTTTTAATTATAAATCTTTTTATATTATTGAGGAGGTTTCATCTATCTCATAATTTAAAAAACTCCCCATATCACATTTCAAATTTGCAAAAGGCAGATGCAATGTGATCCTCTAAACACTACATATCCATGAAATATCCATTATTGGGTTTAGATATGTTCTAATTCTCTTTGACTTCCAATACGTGAAATCAGGTGGTGGTCGTGGTTGGAGAAACTGGCTCGGGGAAGACTACTCAGGTTCCTTAACCATTTAACATCTTCATTAGCATTAACCCCCCCCCCCCC
>QANY01004802.1:784418-1047078 GCA_003255025.1 Datisca glomerata | reverse complement strand
AAAAAAAAGAAATAAAGTTTAGAAATAATAATCTTAATGTGGAGTTACTTTTCTTATTGACTAGAATGGCATGTGGGTTTTATTTTTTATATCTATATGAAGATGGTTACACCACCAATGATATAGTGGGTGTACCCAAATGCAGGCGTGTGGCAACGAGTGTTGCAGAAAGAGTTAGTGAAGAGATTGAGTGTGCTCTAAGTGATAAAGTTGGTTATGTTATTTGTTTTGAGGATGTGAACAACCCTAACACCATTATTAAGGTGAGTTTTCCTTTCACTCTCAAAGCAAAATAGGTGTAGTCCAAGGACATTTTCTCAAGGTTTCTACTGTTCTACTGGTTAATGAATGAATTGTTATAGCGATGTCATGTGAATTAATTTCTCTAACTCCCTCAATTATATAATAGTTTAGTGTATTGCATACTAAATCTGATTTTATGTTTTACAGTCTATGACGGATGGGGTAATTCTACAAGGAACTCTGATGCTTGAGAAGTATATGTAAGTTTTAGAGAATTTCATTAGGTGGTATGAGTCTTTGTTCTTTTACATGGATGACAATTTATTTATTTACTAATGGGTCCTTACTTTAGAGAATTTCATTGCTCAAATATTCTTTCTGTTGATAGACTTATTTTTTTCCTCGATATTTGTACAACTTTTGGGATGACAATTAATTGTTATCTAAAATGGTTTAAAATATATTTGTTTATGGATGAGTTGTTGAATAGAGGAAACCCACTAGGCTGGTGAACCCACGGCCACTGAAAGGCATTTTTGCCTGTCAATGACAATTTTTTTAAATGGAATTGACCTTATAACGACTGGGGATTCCCAGTTATCTGTGTTCTTTTAGCGGTAACTAAGATGACGGAAATTCTCCGTCATCTATAGTCTACATGGAGTAACTTTTGATGTCGGGGAATCCCCGTCATGTATATATTTTTTGTAGCGACTAAGATGACGGGGATTCCCCCTCATCTATCTACTTTTCGTTGTACCTACGATGACAGAGAATCCCCGTCACTGTACCCCTTATAATGATAGTTTTTTTAAATGACTAAATATGACAGCTCGATAGATGACAGTCGGTTAGCTGTTAATATATATGGTTATAATGATGGATTTGACCCGTCATCTAACCCCCTTTTTGTAGTAGCGGGGGGTGAAGTATGCATATTCGTTGGCTATGCTCTAGAAACTAGAGGTGAATACTTTTATAGTTACAAGGATCAAAAGGTATTTGTATCGACAAATACCACCTTCCTTGAACACGACTATATGGAAAAATACAAACTCGAAGCAATGTAATTCTCGAAGAATTAGCATCTGATGAGATCAGACCACCTTCATCATCAACTGATAAACGATAAACCATAGAAATCATAGTTCCTATTCAGGAAACCCTGGTACAACGTCATAGTGGGAGGGTTGTAAGACAACTTATTCGCTATGAACTAGAGGCACATGTCTCAGTGTTTGACATCGATAATGATGATCAATTATCTTATGAAGAAGCAATGGATGATCTTGAAAAGAAGAAATGACAAGATGCCATGATCTAGGAAATGAAATTGATGTATTTCAATTCCATTTGGAAATTTGTAGATCCAGCTGAAGATGTCAGGACCATTGGATGTAAATGGATCTTTAAGAAGAAATGAAGTGCATATAGAAAAGTAGAGAATTTCAAGGCACGACTGGTAGCCAAGGGCTATACACAAAGGGAAGAGACGACTATCAAGAGACATTCTCCCCTGTTGCCATACTAAAATCCATTCACATCCTTTTGTCCAATGCCACCAGTTTAGACTATGAGATATGATAAATGCATGTCAAGACAACTTTTCTAAATAACTCTCTTGAAGAAAACATCTATATGATACAACTAGAAGGGTTTGTGAAAATGGGTAAGATCAGAAAGTATGCAAGTTGCTTAAATCTATTTATGGATTAAAGTAAGATTTCAGATCATGGAATCTTACCTTTGATGAGATTAGTAAATCATATGGCTTCAAGAAAAATGTTGACGAAACTTGTGTTTATAAATACATCAAAGACAACATAGTGATTTTCTAAGTTCTTTATATTGATGATATTCTATTCATTGAGAATGACGTAGAAACTTTGTCAAAGGTAAATAAGTGGTTAGCTAAGAAATTCTAAGTGATAGATTTGGGAGAAACAAGCTATGTTCTAAGCATCCAAATCCTAAAGGATGGAAAGAACAAGTTTTTGACACTTTCTCAGACATCTTATATTGATAAGGTGCTGGAGAGATTCTCTATGGAGATTTCTATGAAAGGTCAACTACCGACCAGACATGGAATTTTCTCTATAATGTCCTATGACATCTTAGGAGGAAGAGGATATGAGGAAGGTTCATCACGCTTCAACTGTTGGTAGTCTAATGTATGCCATGTTGTGTACGAGACATGCATTTGTTATATAGTAGGAATTGTCCGTCATTATTAATCGAATTCAGGTTTGGAACATTGGATTGCAGTAAAGTACACTCTCAAGTATCTTAGGAGAACGAGAAACTAAATGCTTGTTTATTCAGATGGAGACCTGAACCCTACTGTATATACTGATTCTGATTTTCAGTCAGACAGAGATAGTCGAAAGCCGACGTCTGGATTAGTATTTACCCTAGGTGGGTGAGTTCTAGTCTGGAGAAATATAAAAAATCCATCATTACAGATTATACTATGGAAACCGAATATTTAGCGGCTTGTGAAGCTGCGAAAGAAGCGATATGGCTCAGAAAGTTCTATTGATCTAGAAGTAGTTCCAGATATTGATCATATACTGTGACAACACTGGGGTGGTAGCTAATTCCAACGAACCGTGGAGTCACAAAAAGGACAAGCACATAGAGAGGAAATATAATCTTGTAAGAGAGATCGTGTATCGAGAGGATATGACTGTTATGAAGATACCGTCATATCGAAACCTGGCTGATCCTTTTACCAAGATACTTCCTGCGAAGTCATTTGAGGGTCATGTGCATAACATGGGGTTGAGAGAGATGCCACATTTATATTAGGGCAAGTGTGAAATTGTTGGGGGTTACGCCCTTAAAGCATGTGTATTGATATTTTAATATAAAATTTAATGGAATTACATTTTTCTTATAATTGTTCTTTTAAATTATTGTTGAATAATTTATATCTATATCAGAAAATTTCATATTCATTGATTGTATTAGTACGAGAGGATTAAGATCATTGATAATGAATAAAAAAGCTAGCAACATATTAAAGTATGAAATCTTTAATGAATAGTTGCTAGTACGGTTTACTAAACATTATGAATGCATGTGATCTAGATCCGGATCATTGACATGGATAAAAATATTAGTGAAAGTACTTTATATTATAATATTATATATGACAAGACTGATGTGAATTAATATTTTTATTAACGTACTGTTTATCATAAAAATTTAATACACATCAGTCTGATGATCATATATAGATCAGTCTAAATCCTGAGTGGTCATGAACTCATATACATTTCTACTAGATCTTTTGATTCATTCATTAAGTTTCTTTTATAAAATAGGCTAGTGGCTTTTGTTTTTGAGATTTAGTGATATGGATTGCTGGGAACATGATTTTTACAAGATTTGAAATCCAAACTTTCCTAACGGATCGTACATTGGTTTTCTTAAGTGTTAATTCTGGAACTAAATGGTTATTGAACTCAAATTTATAATACGCTTATAAAATAGTCATTCACTAGTGAATTAATTGTACTTAAGGATCAAGAGATAATTAGAAAGGTAAAACAATAATTTTGACCAGTTCTAATTTACGAACCAATAATTCGAAAACAGAACTACATGAAATGATTATATTAATGGAATACACGAGAATACTCTGTAAATACATTCTATAATCTCTAAGAGTACAATTCCATATTTATAGTGGAGTAATAATGGAATTAGTAAATAAGATTATTTAATTAAAGAGTTTAATTAATAATCTGATTTGTTAATGCTTAAGATTATAGATTCATGGTCCCCAAATCACCTCTTACTACATTGTTTGGGGTGTGAATATTTTAAGATATGAGAAAAGGACTAACTTACAAAAGAAATTTTTATTCTGAGACAAGTATATCATTATGAGATAATTATATGTGATTAATTAATTAAGAATTAAATAACTAAATTATTTATATTTATAAATTTCAGAAATCACATCCGCGCACACACATATAATTACATCAATGAATTTTCTAATTATCGATAAGTGAGACAAAATATCTAATTTGTAAAATTTGATAACTATTAATTATTATTAGATAATAATTTGGATCAACTAAATCTGTTATTTGTGAACTAACAGATAAGTTAGTTGATAGGGATAATCAGATATGTTAATTTTGAATTAACTAATATTTAGATGTTTATCTGATTAAAATAATATTTAATTCACAGTAATTGTCATGTGTCAATCACTAATTAAGAATCAGAGATTGACATGAAGTACGGTGGTGTCACGTGGCACTGCAGTAGTGGGGGTGGGGTGCAATTCTGTAGTGCGACACAACACTACAGTAGTGCCGTGGTACACAGTGTCGTGAGACACTGTGATAGCTCATGACAACTGCAGTGCTGTGTGGCACTACAGTTTTGCACAAATTGTAGTGAGTCCCACTATAATGGTAATTTCAAAATTGAATATTATTTTCAGTTTATCCCTAAAAATCTGATATGCCATTATCTAGAAAATATATAGATACTATTCTATTTACCTCAGTGTTAATAGAGAGTGAAGAACACAATTGCTGTCAGGGTGAATTTTCTCTTAGAGAATTGTCTCACAAAAACTAATCATTCTCAGTAAATCTCTAGATCTCCTGTCTTGAGTACATCTAAAGATAAAAAAAGTATCCTAGATCATTCTACGTGTCCACGCACGTCCTAGTGCGTTTGAGGATTGGCTTGGAAGATCTTGGTGTGGATCTCGAAGTCTATTGTTCATTGGAACGCATGATCATTGGTTCGCGAGGTCGCTTGATATAGACTAAAAGAAGTATATGATTCCTATCATGCATGTCTCAGATTTAATATATATAAATATATAATGGATCCTAATTGAAAATAGATTTTCAATAAAAAATTTTATTTTAGAAACTGTTGCGTCGTGTTTATTTTCTTTTTATCAAAAAATATACGATTCGTTTTTAATAATTTTTTAAAAGTCATCACGCCTCCGCCGCACGTGCGCCACATTTTTCAACAATGCCAACATCTATGATAATATATTTCCATAATCCTACGTCGTCCATGTTGGAAAATCCAGATCTGAACCTCCGGTTGGGTTGATTTGATCAAATAATGAAAATAAATGAATTGTAGCTTTTTAAGGTCTTGGCGAAAACTACCTATGATAAAGAAGCTTAAGGAAAAACTTCTACACACAATTGAATAGGAAATGAAATTTAGACTTCTACATAATCCTACTAGAAAGTCACTCTTCCAACATTAAAATTAAGTCTTCACATCTATAATATATTAAAAGTTGGGAGGAGATGATAATCATTTTTAGATAATTTTGTCAACTTATTATTTATGCATTATCTGAAATAACCTTCTAATTTGTATATGTCAGTTAATGACTAGTTAATTTTAAAATTATAATAGAATAATTGAAGTATGCATTAATTTTTCAAATTCATCAACCTTTATAATGAATTTAAAAAAAATATGTTGTTAATAAGTAAATTTTATATCAAATTTTAATAAAATTAGTCGACAACTACGTGTTTCCCACGTGTTAAGCAAGTTAAAATATACATAGAATTTAAAATTGATAATAGTGTTCAAATAAATACATTATTATTTTTAAATGATTCTAAATATAAATTTAAAGTAAAATAATAGTAAAAATAAATACATTAGCTTGTTAATAGTATTGTTGAAATTTTACTATATAGAATTACTATTTAAATAATACACAAAATGATTATTCATTAATTTGTAAGATTCTATCATATTAAGAGATAATTCATTTTTTTCAAAACACTCATCTCAATTAATTTATATGATTTTTCATGCTCTGATAACATAAATTTTTCTATATACTATTTTGTTTTATAAGCTTCTAATGAATAACTTACTTTTGGTCCAAAAATAACTTCAAAACTTATTTTTATGGATATTTATGTTTCTATTTGCATTATGTTACACAAATATACAATTTTACAAACTATTTATAAGCAAATTATTTTTGAATAAAATAATACTCCATTATATGATTTATATTAAATGAGAAAATATGTGAAAACCCTTTATTATATTTTAAGGAGTCTTGAAAGATAAAAATGAGAATAAAAAGTTTCTGCTCTTTAAGTCAATTTTAATTTATTAAGATTGTAACAAGATATTTTACAAATTACAGAGAAAACTAGAACTTTGTCTTCATTTATTTATATAAAGAAAAAAGTGATTTATATATATATAATTTATGTAGCATAGTTTAAAATATAATTAAATGTAACACACATTTCAACATTTCAGTTATGCTAACCATATCAAAATTTCAATCTCATTTTCCTACACGATTCAACATGTGATATCGAGCAATCCAATCTGTTGCAAACATAAGTAATATTATATATATTAACATAATATGAATTATCCAATTTTTACTCGTTTACATCCTAACATCTCATGTCACATTATGTTACAATTTTTAGTTCAATTTAAAATTAGTTCACTGTAGAATTGTAATATCTTTGTCAAAATTAGAAAATCAATAAACATTGGCGTAAATGTTACTCGAACACGACACTTAATCTATAATATATTAAAAGTGACGAGGATAAGAGAATCATTTTTAGATAATTTTGTCCACTTATTATAATACATTACTAAAGATAACCTTATGATTTACATGTGACATTAAATAATTGGTTACTTTAATATATTCAATGGTTTAGAAAGAATAACAAATAATTAATGAATAAATTTTAAGTTAATAACAAACATCAAGAACAAGCGATTGCTTGTGTTGGTATCTATCTTACTCAACATGTATTTCTTCACGTATAATTATATATTGCACTTTCATTAAATATTTTCAAGAAAGTGATAGAGATCATAGTTAAATCAAAGGAAACATACAAATAAAAGGTGTAAAAAATATTATTTATAAGGAAACACTCAATCAGTAAATAACATCCAAATTGTTGACTTTTGTTACTATGTCTTTAAAAAGATTTCCTTACTTGGTTGTTATTTATTTTACTATAGTTAAGTGATCTTTTGGATCAATGTTTATATGAATTTTTATAATATATTAATCTTTAAATATTATTATATTTTTGACGACGTATTACATAACCTCTATTACACATATGTAATGACAAATATTAGAAAATCCATACAAGCGTGTGTGAGTGTGTATTAACTTTAATTATTATTTTGATTTAAAAGCAATATTAATCACATATAAAATGATATGAATAAACAAGTAAAATATTAATATATAAAATAATGTGATATTAACACGTCTAATGCACGTGAGAAGTATCTAGTTGGATATAAAAGTAATGGCTTAAATATCTATACCTTCACTCCTTAAATCGCTTTATATCAAGTGGATCAAATACTTGTGATACAAGCATGGCCAAAAATGGTAAAAGTAAATCTAAGACCGGTTGGATTTGATTCACCAAAAGAAATTAAAACAGTTATATGCTTTAGCTCCACTCTGCCTCTTAGGAGCTGAAAATAGTGTTGCTGCCTAAAATAAATTTACATGAGTAGAATATAATATGAATAAATTTTTTTTGGACTTTCATAAAACAAAGAAAATGAGACAGCTCCACGAACATGAACTTGAGTTGTCTTATTATGTAATTGATTAAAAATTCACATGGTTTGAATCTTACATCACAAAATCTCAAATAATAAGATTGTGTTTTGGGTGTATGTTGGCATCTCATGTGTCAATACCTCAGTCAGCTTGGTCCTTTTGGATTTTATTGCTATAGTATTCTTAATTCTCTTTTGGTGTGCTGTCTGTTTCAGTCGCATGTTTTCTTGTCCACCACTTTCTTTAATATCACTTTAAAAAACATTACCTTTCTATGTTTGCTCATTTGAGTTACAACTTAGAACTATTATTAATAGTGATGATCCTTGATTTTTTTTAATGTCAAAATTGGTTCAATTCTTTTTCTAATTTAATGTTGACGAAAGAAGGTAGGCGTTGTAATAGACCATCATTCTCTTCCTTATAGACAAAGGAATCCTCTTGAATCTTCCATAACTCAATTCAACATTTATTATTTTATAATCAAGATTAAATGAAAAAACATCATCTAAATTTGTGTAAATTACAAGAACATCCCTAAATTATAAAATAACTTTTGAAACCTGTAAACTTTGATATAAAGACCTATTGATGCTAATAATATAGCAAAATCAAGTAACCACACAAAATTCAGATGAAAATCATGTAATTTGATAAAAAAAATATTGAAATATAAGTGATGACAAGATTATCATGCACTTTTTTTTAATATTACGCTGAGATCAGAACTAATAAAATGAATAATTTTATAAATGACTTAAAGTTTAAGAGATCATCTTGCATCTTTTCCAATAGGCTTGTATGATATGCAGTCACTAACGGCATGTTTACTAAATTTTTAGATTGTGGATTTAGATTGAAGATTTAGATTTAGAATTTGAATTGAAGATTCGGTTTTGATATTTGTAATATTGTGTTTAATATAAATTTGAATTATGTTAGATTAGATTATTTGAATTATATTAGATTAGATAAGTTTACATTAATGTTCTTTGATTAATAAATTGTTAGTTTAAGTGGTGACATAAAATTAGTATTCTTGTCTTTGCCCATTAAATCTAATAAATATTTAAATTTAGATTTGTAATCTCTCCTTTTTAGTTGAACTAGAAATTCATGAAAATTTAGATTTTAAATCTAATAATGTAGTGCGATTCACACATATTTTTTATTTTTTTTAGTAAATATTGTATTTAGATTACAAATCCAAAACGGTAGAATTTATAATCCAAACTCAGTAAGTTAACATGACCTAAATTCTTTAGCTATTGAATTAAAATATAGCTAGCTAGATGGTATCACAACTAGTTTTTTTTTTTTTTTGCTTTTTATGTTTCTTGGAACTGAAGAGAGATAAGTGTCCATGTTCTAGCTATCTTATATTTACATTTATGCAATATAATCTTACCGTCTGGGTCCAAAAGCATGAACATGTTCCCTTTTTATTTTATTAGCCAACAACCTTCTTCTTTACGTCCCAAAACCACGTGAACCAAGGACTTCTATTTCTAGCCAATTCTAAAATATAAGGAATTATATGAGAGAGAGAAAGATTTTTTTTTTTAGAAAAATGTTCGTTTACAAAATAATATGTTTGAAATACAAATACATTCAACATGGACAAGGTAATTATGTAAAATAGTTAAATTCTAATTTGAATCGGCTTATTAATGAAGATTAGGATACATACTAAATAGAGCAGGCGGCAAACATTTAATATTGAATCTAACATTAATTAGGTTTAATATTGTTCTTGGCAATAAAAAAATAATTATGGTAATAAACAGATAATATTGTTCTTTAAAAATAACCTTACTTATAGAAATCAGATTAATAATCTTCACATTATTTTGTAATCTTTCTTCGACAATTCAAAAATTTATTATATTTATATAAAACTAAATACGATTCTATAATTATTTTATGCATTAATGTTCCGAAAAAAACTCAAAATCCTTCAGAATTTTATAAAGGGGTAAAAATTGGAAAATAAATATTATCTAATCACTAGAAATAATAATTATGTCATTTATCAATGATTTTAATACGAAAACATTTGTTGCTTTTGTAATATAGCTTATTTGCTACCGTAAAGGAGTTTTCTACTGATTAGGGATCAAAGAGAAAAGTATTGATAAAAATTAATTTATATAAGTATTAATGAGGGAGAGAGAGTTTATGAACAATAGAATGTACGAAATAAAATGCTCTGAGTTCTATTTGGTTAAGTTGTATTTAATGCATTTTTTCACTTAGTACACTGGTCTTATATAGACTTCCTAATTTACATGAATTGATTAGAATAATAATAAATTGAGGGATGTTCCTGCCAAGTATGGTCATTTTTTCCTTCCTTACTTGTCACTTCCATCTGTCTCATTCAGCCACCAATCAATCATAGTCACTTGGTGATTCTTATGGTTCGAGCCAGTCAGTTGTGGCCACTTGGTGGCCTGTAATCATGTCTCGTCCGAGTCATTTAGCTACCTAATCAATCATGCCACTTGACTGTCATTCGGACCCCTTTCGTTCGTTCATGTTCTTATACTGATCCTCTTCTTCTTGTTCTTGCACAGTGCAGCGAGTGCCTTGCCCGTTTAGGATGGTTCTCCGAGACTCAAGTTCCTTTTTCCGTTCTTGAAGGCATGGGTCCCTCGTCCGTTAGTTCCCCTTAACTAGTCACCTTTTCCCGTTCTGGCACTCTTTCCCATTCCGACGCTCTTTCCCATTTGGATGATCTTTCCCGTTCTGATGCCCTTTTTTGTTCAGACACTTTTCCCGTTCTGATACTCTTTCATGTTCTGATGATCTTTCCTATTCTGATGCTACTTCACGTTCTTGAGGTGCTGGTCCCGGTTCTTGAAGTGCTGATCCTTTCCATCTGTTTACGGGTGTCTCGCGACTTCAGCCTTGTTACTCGTTTCTGATTTTCTATCGCTTTCTGCGAGGCCTTTGGCTGCCCCTTTGTCCACGTGGCAGTGACTATTTTTTACCTATTCATTTGCCGCCCATTGCTCTTCGGCGATGCTCATCGAAGCGCAATGAATGTTCCCAACACGTGTCCAGTTTCGGGGGGATGCTTATCTTTAATTCATTCTCACCTGTTCGTTTACTTCTTTCATCCTGCAAAATATTAATTGTTGTGCAAAGAAGCTATCTTTTTTTATTAAATAATAAAATGACATACCATCATTGTCTCGTTTCTGAGGTCGCTGACACGCTCCTCGAAAATTTCATTGTCTTTGTGTCGTCTTATCTTGTCATGACACACGCGCATGCATGATTCTTCTTTCATTCCCCATCCGTGTCGTTTCGTTTACCGTTCTTGCGTAGTGCGTATTTTTTTGGCCGTTAGTCTCATTTTCTCCAACTATCGCATTGCCATAGGCTTGCCCGTTTAGGTAGACTGGGTGTAATCATTTGTTACATATCTTCTTATGCGCCCGTCGTTTGCCCTTCCCCTTTTCAGAACTAGTGTCTTTTCATTTTCAAATTTATTAAACGTTTTGAACTCAATTTTGGTGTTCATAGCTTATATCACATAGTGGTTTCCCTCAATTTTTTTTCACGCTCATCCCTACCTTCTGTAAGTCTCCTTTCTTCCATTCTTTGTCTTCATTGTTTCTTTTCTTCTTCATTTTTCTTTCCCTAGTAGTAATGGAGGAGTATCCATTTAAGGTCATTGTTCCCCTAGTCAGAAATAAGAATGAATTCAACTGCTTCCTTGCCCTTCATTAGGATGCCTTTCCAATAGACATAGTCTATGGTTTCAGGAAAGGCATCCCTAAATCTTTCTAGTGTAATCCCCCTTACCAGATCTATCTAGCCCTGATGTACATAACCTTAGGGTTAAAACTTAATTTCTCTATTTTTTTCAAGAATTTTTTAGTACCTTCAACCTTGCTCTTTCCCAATATACCCATAGAACTTATAAGGTTCTTTTAGGGATTGAAGCCCTCAATAGGAGGCACAACTTAAATATAGGAGTGGATGATATCCGCGCCATGTATATAGTGAAAATGCGTGAAGTTTCCTATTACTTAGCTCCTCGCTCGAGTGAGAAGTGGGGAGGGCTAGTCACTGACCTCCCTAGTGGGGATAGAGGTAGGGAGGAGAACTCTTCTCATAGGTGAAAATTGGGGCGGCGGTTGCCGCTGGGTCATTCCCCGGATCTGGGGAGTTAAGTAAGTTGTCGGGGCACCCCTTTCTTCTTTATGTTTCCGCTTCTACTTAACTTTGTTGTTTTATTGTTGCTTTTATTTTTGGAATGGTAACCTATTTTTTGTTTTGTGCGGACAAAAATCTTAATAAGGGGTCCTTTGCTCTGAAAGAAGTAGCCGCGTGACTCCGTGCCACCTACAATTGTCCAAATGGGACTAGAGAGATCTTCTCGACCCAAGGAGAGAGATCAAAGTCGCAGTCGCTCCTGTTTTGGTTGTTGAATCTGTTGCCCGTTCATCCTCTGCATCAGAAGTTCCACGGTAGATACCTATTGCAATCCCTACTCCTTGTTTTCGTCAAATAGTCTGGACAATTTCTTCTGAGTCTTCAGAATCAGAATGGGAAGGAGAGGAGTTTGATGCTGAAGAGAGAGAATGTGAGGCTTAACAGGAAGCTACACAGAAGGAGGTAGAAGAATAGGACGTGATTTTCCATTTTGCGTATAACGAGCTTGAGATGTCAAAGCTCCTAAGGAGTAACTTGTGGGGGACACCCGTTGCAATCCCTACTCCTATTTTTCATCAACTAGTCTGGATGAGTTCTTCTGAGTCTTTGGAATCAGATCAGGAATGAGAGGAGTTTGCTGAAGAAGAGAGAGAACGCGAGGCTCAACGAGAGGCTACACAGAAGGAGGCAGAAGAATAGGACGCAATTTTCTATTTTGTGTATACAGAGCTCGAGATGTCGAAGTGCCTCAAGAGTAATTTGTGGGGGACAACTGGTGAGAGTAAGCGCCAGAAGATGGGGAATGCCAGTTTGCCAAGTGCTGTCTTAGAGGATGTCACTCCTTTCGTTCTTGATCTCTGTGACCCTGTTGCTGAGGTTTCTCCTGTTCTGGAGAGAACTTTCGTGCCCCCTCCTCGCTTGCTAAGAAGTCAACCTTTTCTTCCGTTGGTTCCCCGCGTCTGTCTGAGGAAATGGGTACCTGGAGGTGACGGCGATACCCCACTGGTCGCCAATGTCAACTTCCTGAAGGACCCACATTCTTCACACGTGACTTGAAGGGGATCATGTCTAACGTGGGTGCTTCTGCACTCCGCCAGATGTCCATCCATGATAAGGTTATCAGCCTGAGATCACTCTCTGATGCATGTACTTTCATTTTATAATACCTTTTTACATCCTTAGTTTTTATGTGTAACTTCCTTATCAATTTTACTAATGCTTTTTGAACAGGCCGTGAGTTACCACAACGGGATTCAAGAGGATATTCACTCTACTAAGGAAGAGATAGTCGGTTGTAGGAGGAAGGTTATGGAGACCATCAAGGCTTACGGCGCGTTGTCTCAGAACGGGATAACCTTAAGAAGGTGGGGGCTGATCTTCAACGGGTTGTTGCCCGTTTGACTTTCGAGCTTGATGCGGCCACGACTAAACAATCAAAGCTTGAGGAGTCTTTGTGGGAGGTAAAGAGGATCACCGAGATAAGCAGGGAGAACTTGTCCGTTGTTGAGGTAAAGTTAGCTGAGGTCGAGGAAGCTTTGGCCAAGTCAGACAAATGAGAGGCTGGACTCGCGATCGAGTACCATGCTATGGTTGATGTGTACGAGCAGATTGCTTATACGACGAGCTGCCGTGACGCCAAGACTGATAAACCTCCCCCTATGTCGCTGGTCTCACTTTCTAATGAACCCACTGATCCTGAGATTGAGCATCCCGCTTCCACCACTGAAGTGGCTGCTGATGTTACTCCCGAGGACGTGGAGACTTAGAATTTGTTCCTTTTTTTTCCTTGCACTTTTTATCTTCTTGTATTTTTCTTGTTTTTTCTTTGAAATCATTTTGTAATTTTCACTTCCTAATGAAATGGCTTATTTCTTCAATATGCTTTGTCATTCCCTTTCATCTTGACATTTAGTATAAATTATCAATCAATTTTCTCTAGCCTTATTGACTGCATAGTAAAATTCTATAAGCAATAAAAGACTCTTTTCCCTTTTAACAGTTTCCCTAGCTAACTTTCAATCAGTTAAGTAAAAATCATCAACTAGTTTAATACTTGGTCCTTTAAACATTTGGAAGTCTTTTCAAGGAATGCCTAGGCAAGAGTATGTTTACCGTTTTGGCTGTTTCTACTTTCCATCCGTTGAGGCTGGAATTCCCTTCCTGTTTATTACAAGCGGGCCTGTTGGAGTCACCTGCTTCCATGATATTTCCTTCTTTAGTTATTTTTCCTTTCCAAAGTAGGGCTTGTGGGATGCCTCTCTCAAGGGCTTTTCATGCCCCTAGTTTTTTCTAGGAGTAGAACTTATGAAATGCCCTTCCCAAGGACTTCTTATGCCCTTAGTTCCTTATGAGAGTAGGACTTATGAATTGCCCCTCCTAAGAACTTTTTATGCCCATAGTTCCTTCTGAGAGTAGGACTTATGAACTGTCCGCCTCAAAGACTTTTTATGCCTTTAGTTCTTTTTGAGAGTATGACTTATGAACTGCCCCTCTCAAAGACTCTTTGTCTTTAGTTCCTTTTGAGAGTATGACTTATGAATTGCCATTCTCAAGGATTTTTATGCCCTTTGTTCCTTTTGAAGAGTATGACTTATGAACTGCCCCCCTCAAGAACGTTTATGCCCTTAATTCCATTTACTAATGATTCAGCTTAGGAGAAAATATTGGCGCCACTATTTTTAAGTGGAAAACCCTTGCGGGACAAAACCACGGGAAAGAGATCTCATTATAATGTATCTTTTACATTCTTTACTCAAAATATTTTTTCAGATGAATTGCATTCCATGGTTTTTGCAGTTTTGTTCCCTTTTGTGTTTCCGAGTGGTAATAGCCGCTTCCTCCTATTTTGATGATGATGTACGGTCCCTCCCATGTTGGCCGAGTTTCCGTTCCATTTGGAAGATTTTTCTTAGAACTAAATCTCATTTTTAGAATTCCCATTTCCTTACTTTCTTCTGAAAATAAGATCTCTTTTTCTGATTGTAACGGGCAATTCTAATCAAGGCCACTTCCCTTCTTCCCTCTAGTTCATCAAGAATGTTTCTTAAAAGTAGTCCATTTTGTTCTTCATATATCTCGGATTTGATGGCGGGGCTTCCAATTTCTAGGGAATAACTACTTCTACTCTGTAT
This sequence comes from Datisca glomerata, assembly GCA_003255025.1. NCBI lineage: Eukaryota > Viridiplantae > Streptophyta > Magnoliopsida > Cucurbitales > Datiscaceae > Datisca > Datisca glomerata. Next base: position 1,031,946 of record QANY01004802.1, on the reverse strand, counting down.
GCTAATGCGAACGGGCTTTATCCCGTTGTCTCTCTCGGGGTCGTTCTGTACACCCATAAGACTGCGGGTAGCTCTTCCACTCATTTTCCTTTGGCGGATTCCAGTCGTTTCTTCAGGATATCAAGTATTACCCAGTTTGATCTTTCTGCTTGCTCGTTCCCCTGTGGGTAGTAAGGCGTGGAAAAGTAGTTCGTGATTTTTAGACCTTCACAAAATGTTTTTATTAAGTTTCACGTAAACTGAAATTCGTTTTCAGATACAAAGATCTGGGAGATCCCGTACCTGCACAGCAAGTTTTTCCATAGGAACCCCGTTACTTCTTCCTCACGAATTCTAACAAAGGCTTCAGCCTCAATCCACTTAGTAAAATATTCAATTGCTACTAATAAAAGACGCTTCTGGGAAGGTGCCATGGGGAGTGGCCCAACAATGCCCAGGGCCCACTGCTTGAACGGCCAAGGACTAGCCACGTTTTTTAGTTCTCCGAGGGCCATTTTTTCTACGGGCAAAAATAGTAACACTTGTCACACCTTTTCGCATATTGTATGGCATCTTGATGCATTCGTAGCCAGTAGGATCCTTCATTTATAACTTTATGGGCTAGTGATCTGCCCCCAGTGTGTTCCCACATATGCCCACATGGCAACCCGTTATTGCACATTTTTGACAAGTAGTTTATCTTTAGGAAGTTTTCTTTCTTCAAGTAAGCAGATTATGTCATCATGCCAACTGGGTTCTCGTTTCACTTCTACATCAGCCACGTTATTCCACGGGAGCAAGATGCTTGGATCCTTCAGAATTTCCATGGGGACGTTCCTTTTGTAAGGGAAGTGTAATGAATATCCTAGATTTGCTACGCATCTGTGTGCCCATTCTCAGTTCTCGAAATTTGCCGAATCTCATAACTTTTAGTGTGCTGAGGAGATCATTTGCCCATTGCAAATAGTTCACCATCAATTCGTCTTTTGAAATGTATTCCCACGTGACCTGCTTCACGATCAACGTGGAATCACATAAATTTTTTTATTAGTTACCTCATATTCCTGTAGTAGGGATACTCCCATGATCTATGCTTCATATTATGCTTCATTATTTGACGCATTGAATTCGAAGGAGATGGAGTTTTCCAATATTTCTCCAAAGGGAGTTTGTAATACTACCCCTTCTCCTGCTCCTCTACTGCTTGAAGCACCATTGACAAAGAGTTTCCAAGTTCCATCTTCTCCCGTTTAGAGGGTTTCCCATTCAACTTCCCCTTCAGTGGAGTCTACTACGAAATATGCTAATGCCTGCTCTTTTATTGAAGTTCAGGACTCGTAACTGATGTCGTCCTGGCTCAACTCAATTGATAATTTTTCTATTCTCTCGCTTGCCTTCGTCGAGTGTAGAACGCTTTTAATGGGAGAATCGGTTAACACCTTGATGTTGTGGTCATGGAAATAAGGCCTTAGCTTCTATGCTGCAATTACAATGGTCAGTACTAGTTTCTCCATCTGCTTAAATCTTATCTCTGCCACTACAATTCTTTTACTTATGAAGTATACAAGTTTTTGTTTCTTTTTCTCTTCTTTGATGAGTACTGCACTAACTACCCCCGTGGAAACGGCTATGTACAATAGTAGTTGTTCGTCAGGAGTAGGTTTGGAGAGTAAGGGGGCAGTTGTTAGGTACTCCTTGATCTTGGCAAAGGCTTCCTCACAGTCTTCATTCCATCCATTCATGAAATTTTTTTTGCAACTTCTCGAAGAAAGGCTTGCATATGTTCGTTGACCTAGAGATGAACCTGTTCAGGGTTTGTCTTCCCGTTAACCCTTGGATTTCTTTGAGGTTCTGCGGGGACCTCATTTCACTAACCACCTTTTTCTTGGTTCAGGTTCACTTTGGTTTCCCGTTGTGTAACTGGATGCCCAAGGAACTTTCCCACTGCTACTCCAAAAGTACACTTCTCTGGGTTCAGCTTCATGGAATTTTTTCTCAGAACATAAAAGCCTTCTTCAAGGTCCTAAATGTGGTCTTCCTCCTTCTTACTTTTGACCAACATGTCATCAGCATAGACTTCCATATTCTTCCTGATTTGCTCGTGGAAGACCTTTTTCACCAACCTTTGATAAGTTGCACCTGCATTCTTCAGACCAAAGGGCATGACTTTGTAACAGGAGACGCCGTACTTAGTATTGAAAGAAGTTTTTTACTGATCTGGTTGAAATGTTTTCTCCTAATTGTAACCTGAGTAAGCATCCATGAAGCTGAGCAGTTCGTGCCCTAAAGTTGCGTCTACCATTTGGTCTATCCTTGGCAGCGAGTATTCATCTTTGGGGCATGCCTTGTTTAGGTCAGTGAGTCAACGCAGATCCTTCACTTCTCGTTCTTCTTCTGTACTATTACTACGTTAGCTAGCCATTCATGTTAGTTTACCTCTCCGATGAAATCCACTGCCAAGAGCTTCTCAACATCCTCTTTGATCGCTTGATTCCATTTAGGAGTGAAGCTTCTCTTCCTTTGTTTCACATGTTTTGCAGTGAGGTCCGTGTTTAATCTGTGGCAAATGATCTCTTCTCAGATGCCGGACATCTCCTGTACCGTTGTTGGAAATACATCTCTGTTTTCCTTTAGAAACTCTATCAACTTATTTTTCTCATTTTCCCTGAGACGGGTGCTAATGTTGGTTATCTTCTAGGTCCCTTCTTCTAGACATATGGGTTTTGTTTCCTCTTCTGCTTCATACCTCAGGCTGTCTCGCCCATTTTCATGTGATTACTATAAATCTGCGGGTTTATTTCCTTCGGCCTTCTCTTTAATCTTTTTTTAGCTGATTCCAAAGTGGTCATTGAACAAATACGAGCCGCGGCCTGGTCGCCCCCTATGTTTTCACTCCCTTTGGTGACGGGTACTTCAACACTTGAGGGTACAACCTTCATCCTATGGAGGCAGGTCCTCCCCAGGTTGTGTTGTACAATGACGCCGTTCGTAGTACCATGAACTCGGACATAAGTTACACGAATTGGCATTCAGTATGAGGGTTAGAGTTCCTTCCGAGTAGATGATGGCTCTATTGAAACAAATTAACGACTGTGAAGTCCCTTGCAAGTTTTGATCTACCATGGACATTTTTCCATGCTTTCTCGGTATAGGATGTTTACTGCGCTCCCATCATCTGCCAAGACCCTTCTCAACAAGCAGTTGTCAACTTGTATTGAAATGATGAGGGCATCGTTGTGGTGTTCGTCGTGTTCCAGATCAGAGTCCCAGATCAGAGTCGTTGAACACTAATAACGAATCCCTATTGTTGTTTGAGGGCTTTTGCTGATGTCTTTCTAACATTGGTCACTTGTAGTATATCTTCCTTTCTTTTCTTGTAATCCAATCTTATTCGATTAATTTTATAACCGTGTCGACGATGCAGAAGGCCTTCTTCTCCTTATCCTGCTTGTCTTCTTCTCGACCATCTTTCTCAGTTTCACATTTCTGTTCATCATTTTTCACAAATTGGCTAAGGTACCCTTCTTTGATAAGCTCCTCAATATATTCTTTCAGCTAGAAACAATCCCGCGTGTAATGCCCGTTGCTCTTGTGGTAGGAGTAATATTTATCTTTATCCTTGTAGTTAGGTTCCTTGGTGAATGGGGATGATCTTTTCAGCCAAGGTTTATCTTTAATTGTCTCCTGTATTTGGTTGACCATAATGGTCAACGATGTGTAGACTTTGTCCCTGGGGTGGACTCTGTCAAGATCCTGTCTCCGGTACGTATTTCTTTCTTGTTGGCCTTCCTCCCATCTACTCTTTCCGTTTCATCATGCTTCCTTCTTTCAGGTCTTACACTTCTTTTTTCTATTCAACCATTCTCTGGGTACTCCTATTTTCTTCCTCTAGGATAATATAGGCCTGTGCCCATTGAAAAATTTCCACCATAGAAAGGGGCTTCACATTGAACAGAGCCCCGAAAAAAGGTGATACTAGGTCCAAACCTCGTCGAAAGGCTAATCTGGCGAGTCGATCGTCGCAGTTCTCGACTTGGCCATCTCATCTGTAAAGCGATGAGTATACTCTCGTAGGGAATCCCTTTCCTTGGTAGAGATTGTCCTCATGTGTTTTGAGTCTTCCATGACCATACAGTAAGTAGAGTATTATTCTATGAAAATATAGGACATAATAGCCGAGCTTGTGATTGAGTGCATCGGCAATGAGTGATACCACTTCAGAGCCATCTCGTCTAAACTAGTAGGGAATATTTTTCACATCAACTTGTCATCATGTTGGTAGAGCGTCATGTCTTGTCTGAATCATCGAAGATGGTCTACGGGATCAGTCATTCCTTTGTAGCATTTGAATCTGGGGGCAATGAATTTTTTTGGCACAGGTGCCGCTAGGACTTCTGGGCTTAATGGCGTCCAAATAAGAGATTCGAGATCAGTTTTTCCCGTACTCCCGAGATTCCTCATTTCCATCATCTTTTGCTTGAACAATTTGTCTACCACTTGCTTTGACATGATTCGGGATAGCCGAGCCTCTTTCGTAACTTCTTTTATAAGGCTCTGCGACTAGACTTCCTCTTCCGGTCGTATGTATTTACTGTTCTCGTGGTCTTCTTGTCTTTCGTCTTGACGGTTATCCCTAGAGTGAGCTTCCTATTTATTGTAATTTTCCCGTTCGTCATCATTTGCCCGTTGACTGACCTTTGCTCGCATTTTTACAAATTATTGTTGTAGTGTGTTGATCTGATCTTGAACATTCTACCATGCATTACATATTGCTTCATCATTCCTCCGTTCCATCCCATGCATCCCATTTAGGATGGTCTGCAATATTTCTGTTGGTGGGGTTGGTTGATCTACGTGATCATCTTTGTTTCTGATTCTATTGTCCTCATTTAGAGTTGCGTTGAATCTGGTTCTAGGCATGTTTATGGTCTTGTAGGGGGTCTCTTGAGATTTTTTCTCAACTCTCAATGAAAACATCAAAATTAAAGGATTTTTTCACTAATCAAGGATCAAAGCGAAAAGTATTGATGTAGTTTGATTTATATGAGTATTAATTAGGGAGTGAGAGAGAGAGTTTTAAAAGAAGAGAATAAAAGGAATAAAATGCTCTGAGTTCTATTTGCTTGGGTTGTATTTCATGCCTTTCTTTCACTTAGTACGTTGGCCTTATATAGCTTCCTAATTTATATGAATTGATTAGAACAATAATAAAAGGGAGGGATGTTTCGGCCAAGTATGACCCTTTTTCCCTTCCTTACTTGTCTTCCATATGTCTCATTCAGCCACCAGTTAATCATAGTAACTTGGTGATTTCTTGTGGTTTAAGCCTATCAGTCGTGACCACTTGGTGGCCTGTCATCCTATCTCGTCCGCATCATTCAGCTATCTAATCAATCATGCCACTTGACTATCATTCTGAATCCCTTTCCTCCATTCCCGTTCTTTTATTTATCCTCCTCTTCCCGTTCTTGCATAGTTCAGGGAGTGCCTTACCCGTTCAGGATAGTTCTTCGAGTCTCAGGTTCATTTTTTCATTCTTGAAGGCATGGGTCCCTCGTCCGTCAATTCCCGTTAACTAGTCATATTTTTCCGTTCTGACGTTCTTTCCCGTTCTGACGCTCTTTCTCGTTTGGGAGATCTTTCCCGTTCTGACACTTTTTCCCGTTCCGACGCTCTTTCCCCTTCTGATGATCTTTTTTGTTCTGATGCTCTTTCCTGTTCTGATGATCTTTCCCATTCTGATGCTCTTTCATGTTCTTGAGGTGCTGGTCCCATTCTTGAAGCGTTGATCCTTTCCATCTGTTTACGGGTGTCTCACGACTTCAACCTTGTTACTTGTTTCCACTTTTCTATCACTTTTCACGAGCCCTTTGGTTGCCCCCCATTGTACATGTGGCAGTGGATATTTTTAACCTGTTTAGCTACAATTACTAAAAGCATAATGCCCAAAATCTGAAAAGATTGGAAGATAAATAGACTTTCAACATATCATGTTCAATATACAAGTCATAGTAAACATAACCACTTTTAACTTGAGTTTCATGTATGTATTAAGTTTAAGTAAGTTACACAAATGACTGTTGAGTCACGAAATCACAGAATCTTTTCTAATGATCGAGTAAATTGGAAAAAACCATCTATGATATTTCATGGTTCTCTTATTTAAGTGGGATAAATTGATTATCGTTTGTAAAAGTCTCTCCTAATCAATTTTATCTGTCAAGTCACTATTTATAATCGAAAGTATGTATAAGCGGGGTTAAGAGTGGAGAAATATTTTGGACATAAATCACCCTCACTATTATATGAAATTCTAAACTCATAAGTCTCTTGATATTTTCTCTACTACTGTCACATTTACCATCTCAATTATTAAAAATATATGAGTTGTGAAAAACTAAGAGATATATTGATTTAAATAGATGAATTATGTTAAGAAATTGTATAGATGAATAATTTGATATTCAAATTAACATTTCAAACCCTTTTTACCTTTTTAATTATTTAGGGAGAAATACACTTTGTAGCTCAAACTATTGCTAATAGACACTTTAAACCTTAAATTATAAAACGTCACAGCTTAAACCCTAAACTATCTGAAGTTCACTATTAAAACCATCCGTTAAATCTCTATTAGTTTTCCTAAAAAAGGCGTGATTTTGAATAGCAAAACGACGTCAGTTTATTAAAACGTGAAAATCTAACTTCCATTATCAAACACTCCTAAAAAACAAAACCCCCCCAAATCCCCCCATTTCCTCTTCGATCCATCCCTTCTCTTCTTCTTCTTCGAAACCCTATCCTCTCTTCTCTCATTTTCATCATTTCATATAGATATGCAACACTGTTGTAAAGTTTACATCAGCTCAAAAATTACAAATTTTACCAACATAACTTTCTTTCAAGACCAACGCACGGAATAACTAATAGTATTCTAATGTCTTTCAAGTATTTCTCTTGTTTGCTTTCACAAAATTGCAACAGTAATAGATGCATGTATATGCGTATATTTGATTGTCAATTTGGAAGATTTTCACTAAGATGAAATATTTGTAACTCATACTTTTGATATCATTGGTACTCAGTACTCAATTTCATTATTATACCTCAGAGAGATGATTTCACTCAATCATTGTTGCTTTTCTATTTCCATCCCTTTATTCAGTCAGAACCGAATTTGGGAGAAAAAGGAGAACAATTAACGTCTGCTTTCTGCGTTTGTCATTTTGGGATAGGGTTTTTCCTCTTCTTCGAAGAAGTTCTTCTTTGGAGAAGAGGAGAAGGGATGGATCGAAGAGGAGATGAGGGGATTTTGGGGTTTTTATTTTTGATTAGTGTTTGGTAAAGAGAGTTAAGTATCAAATGTTTAATAAAGCGGCGTTGTTTTTGACTACTCAAAACGAGGTCATTTTGAGGAAAACTAATAAAGATTTAACGGAGGGTTTTAATTGTGTGTTTAAGATAGTTTAGGGTTTAAGCTGTAATATTTTAAAGTTTAGAGATAGTTAAAGGTACAAAAGTGTAATTTTTTTTAAAGAAATAAAACCCAAGAACGAAACAATAATAAGAAAACTAACTAACAATTGTCAATATTAGCACCCGATAAAAAAATATTAGGAGGAATCACATTAAACCAAGTATGTCACGGAACAAAAATAGAGACTAATTTAACCAGATGATTACCAACAAAACTTCGGACACTGGAACATGGAAAACAATATATTAACTCCAAAAAGTTATTAGCTCTCTCCATGAACATAAAACCTTTAAGAAAAAAAATACCATATAGTTTTAATAGCTTGAAATATGAGTAGTTGACTTTAACAAGCCTGAAAATGATCAAATAATTTTTTGTGTAATCCAATAAATATTTTCGTATATATTATTTGTGTTAGTTATTTCAACACATAAAACACACGTACTCTTGACTAGTGTATATAAATGAGGTTGAGTAGAGAGAAAAAATTTTAGATAAAAAAATCCTTCACAATTATATAGAATTTTAAATTGATAATTTTTTTAGTATTCTCTCTATCACTATCACACACCATTTCAATTATTAAAAATATATCAGTCGTAACAATGTAAGAGACATACTTGAGTAAATCATTGATTTTCAGCATTTCACATTTACTTCATGCGATTTTGTCTATGAAAATTTAAGTATTGTTATTTTTACTTTATGGTTTAATTCGTTTTATTTCATGTAAGAATTTTTCAAGTCAAGTATTAGTGATTTTTATCTTTTGTTTTAATAAACGCACTCTATTGTGAGTTATATATAATATGAATTTAAAAATTATACACTATATTTTATAGATTATGCTTATAGTTCAATATATTCTTTTATTTTAAGATAAAAAACATGTAAAATTTCCAGCAGCCGTGCAATGCGCATGCTATTACTTAGTTGATGGTAAATGCTAAATTGGAATTGTGTTAAAAGTTGTACTAAATTAATGAAAAGTAAAGGTGAGGGTCAATAAATAGTCAAATGTTTTTGTTCCTTTTTTTGGTCTTTGACTAGAGACACTCGGATTCTTTAACTAGAGAAATGAGTTAGGTCGAAATAACGTAGTTGTCCAAGACTAACTTCTCCATCTGCCAGTGGGTTGAGTTCAACTAAAAAGCCCAAAAGTTACCAGAACACATTGATAGATTGATGAGGGTTGCTGTATTTGTTGAACAACGTTCTGAATATTGCTTAACTAGTTACTACTACAAAGAAATTCCATAGTGTCAATTAAAAATCCGAGCTTTTCATATCATTTTTGGACTGCTATTGGGAAGGTTTATCCTTACATTTTAGATTACCCCTATTGTAGCAGAGGATGTCATAGCATTTTGGAACTGCTATTTTTGATTCTATATAGTAACATATATTCTCTCTTGTTATAAGTTCTGCTATACGATATTAGACTCTTATCATAGGAATAGGCTAAAAGGTCATGAGGCATCAAGTGTCTTTTGGCCTTCTGATTATGAAGAGGACAACCCAATCTAAAAGAAATTGAGAATACTGATTTTACAATAGAAGATCATCATATTCGAAAAGCTTCAATTGTTTTGTTAGTTGAATCAAACAACAATAAATTTGTCCGGATTGAGGGTGTGATTTGTCTCGGACTATAAACTCAGACACAACACCATTCAACTCAATTGAACTACAACCAGGAGTCTTCTCCACTCCTCTCTCTTCCATCATCTTCCGCACCTTTCTTGCATCTTCCCACCTATTTGCATCCCCATACATATTTGCTAGCAAAACATATATTCCACTATCATGAGGATCCAATTCAAGTAGCTTAAACGCTGCTCTTTCTCCCGTGAGAATGTTTCCGTGTATACGACTCGCAGAGAATAAAGCACCCCACACCACAGTATCTCCCTCGAACGGCATGCTTTGAATAACCTCTTCCGCCTCTTCCAGAAAACCAGCCCTCCCTAGAAGGTCCACCATGCAAGAATAGTGTTTAAGTCTGGGGGAAAGATTGAAATTTGAGCTCATTTGGTAAAAATACTCGCGACCTTTATCAACTAACCCTCCATGACAACAAGCGGATAAGACCCCCAGAAAGGTGATATCGTCAGGCATCAATCCTACATCAAGCATCTGCGAGAAGTAAGATAAAGCATCGTTTGCCTGCCCATGAAGTGCCAAACCACAAATCATAGATGTCCAGGTCAACGAGTTTCTTCCTGGCATCTCCTGAAATACCCGGAGAGCCCTTGCGATGTTCCCACACTTAGCATACATGTCAACAAGAGCAGTTCCTAGGGCAACATTTAGAGTAAGATCGTGTTTTTCAACATAGTGATGTATCCATATTCCAACATCAAGTGCTCCAAGTTGGGAGCAAGCTGATAAACAGCTTACCATTGTGACTTCGTCGGGCTTTACGTTGCTAGATTGCATTTGATGAAAGAGAGCCAAAGCCTCCTTACTACGCTTTGCTTGAACATAGCCACCAATTAGTGCATTCCATGGGACAGCATCCTTATCAGGCATCTCATTGAAAACCCTCTGAGCACTTTCTAAAAATCCAAATCTGGCATATCCAACAACCATTGTGGTCCATGAGACGATGGTTCTCTTCTTCATCTCGTCGAAAATTGCTTTTGCACCCTTAATATCCCCACACTTGATATACATATCCATTAATGCATTGGAAAGTGGAATCGTCAAATTTAAACCATTTTCTTGGATGAAGCGATGAAAGTTTCTTCCACGAGTTAAATCCTCTAGTTGAGCACACGAAGCGACAACCCCAATCATTGTGACCTCATCTGGCTTCACTCTTTCAACCTCCATAACACGATAAAGATCCAATGCCTTGTATGCAGATCCACTCTTGACATACCCATTAATCATGGAATTCCATGAAACCAAATCTCTCACAGAACTTTCATCGAACATCTTCCGTGCAGCCTCCAATTTTCCAAATGAGACAAGCATATAGATCAAGGCATTGTGCACAAACACGTCCAAATCAAAACCCAACTGCAATACATGCCCAAAAACCTCAATACCCGTAGAATTCAAGGATAAATTAGCACATACTTTAAACAACAAAGGGTAAGTATAATTATCTGGAGTAGACCCACCTTTTCGCATCATTTGCTTATACAGAAGAACAGCTTTTTCTGGGGTTTCACTCTCTGCATAACCCCTGATTGCTACATTCCAAGAAAAGATATTTGGGTTTTCTGCAGTGTTTAAAATCTTATTGCAATAATCAAGATTTCGCCATTCCGAGATCGCACAAAATGCGATAAGGCGACTAAAAGCAAACCCATCTGAGATCAAACCAGTTGTAACCATTTGGGCTTGAATTCGCTTTAATTGGGTCATGTCATTGCATTTTTCTAAGAGGGAGAGAAGTGTATTTGTTTGAACCAGGGTATGGGATGTCGTCCAACTGTTGGGTTTCTCTTTGTAAGGTGGAAGAGAACGAGTGTGCAGAAGAGAAAGAAAATGATTCTGAGCAGCTTTTCGGATCCAATGCAGAGCTTTGAGGTTGAGGTTGCTGACAGAGAGATTGATCATCAGGTTCATGAAAGGACGGATCTATGGCACTCTTATACGATGCGTGCAAGTGCAAGAACCCATTGGCCACGCGTCGTTCCTATTGCATTGTTAAGCCGCGTTTTCCATGAGAGGGATTCTGTTCTAAATCCTCTGGTTTTTTTTGCAAGATTATATCTGAGAAAAAAAGTATTTTGTAAAAAGTTAAAACGTAAAATACACTATTATATTTTGATGAAACTGTAAATTATATTTTTATATTCCTATGCTTTAATTAAATTGAAATAAATTATATGTGATGTTTTATGATTAAATTTAACAAAAAAATTAACTACTTCTATTTTCATCCATTTCTATACATTATCCTCAATTATTTCCCTCTATTTCTCCTCATTTTTAAACTTTCATTTTCACTTTCAACACATTTTCTAGATATGATTTTTTTAGTTTCTTTTAATGATTTTTTTCTTTATTCTTAAAAAACTCTGCTTTATTCTTAGAAAAAATCTGTTACATTCATACTGTAATGAATTTTGTTTTGTTTTATTCTTAAAAAATATGCTTCATTCATATGATTAAAAATATAATTCCTATTACTTTGAGATTTTTTTGATGGGTAGTTCTACTTACAAGTTCAGTCTATTTTGGATCGTTACAATTCTAGAGAATTTTGTGAGAGAGTTTTTGTTATTTAATTCATTTTTACTATAAGTTTGTAACTTCTTAATCGTCTCTCCAAAATTTATTTTCCTTTTCAAATTATGTAAAAAGACTCTTTATTTTTTAATGACATTTTCTATAGGATTTGACAGAAACAAAAACACATGGGCCTCTTTAATACACAAGAGAGCATTATTAATTAGTAGCCCGAGAATAATTAATATGAAGTATTTATTGTCTTAACACTTTCTTGCAAGCTTGTGAGTGTAGAGGTCTTGAAATTACTCCAAACTTGGCTCTGAAATGAGAAAATTTGTTACTTGACAGTGGCTTAGTCAAGCAGTCTGCAATTTGATCGTTAGTAGTATGTATCTCACCTTCAGTTGCTTAACTAGAACTTTATCCCTCACAAAGTGAACATCAACCTTTATGTGCTTTGTCCTAACATGGTAAACGAGGTTGCAACAAGAGCACTTGCACTCATGTTGTCACACCATGTAATAGGAATAATGTGACATTTGAAAAATATTTCTGCAAGAAGGGATTCAAGAAAGGCAATTTCATAGGATACCTAAGCTAAGGCTCTGTATTCAGACTCAGCACTAGACCTGGCTGTTATGTGTTACTTTCTTGAAGACCACGACACCAAAGTGTCTCCAAAGTAAACACAATATCCGACTGTGCTTCTCCTATGATCCTGGCAGCAAGTCCAGTATGCATCCTAAAAACCTTGAAGTGTTAGATTATTACTAGACTTAATGTGCAGCCCCATCTCTCTACTCCCTTTTAGATACCTAAGGACTCTTTTGACTTCCTTCCAGTGAGCACTGTTAATAAAAAAAGAGATGTCTGGTCTAGTATTGGTTAGGTATTGCAAGGCTCCCACAACACTTCTGTAGTTTGTTGGATTTTCCAGAAGCTCTCCTTCTGTTGTTGTCATTTTCTTTCCAACCACGGCTGGTGTTAAACATGGTTTACTAATTTCCAAGCCAGTCTTCTTGAGAAAGATCCTCAATATATCTGGTTTGTGTAAGATACATGCCAGAGTCATGTCTTCTTACTTCAATCCATAAGAAATGGTGTAGATTCCCTAAGTCCTTCAAGGCAAAGAATTGGTGTGGCTTTTGAACAATTTTTTATAGAGAGAGACTGTTATTACATGTTACCAACATATCATCTACATAGATGATGACCATAAGCATTTCATCATTTCCTATATAGAAGAACAAGGATGTGTCACATCTTGAGCTCTTGAAACCTCAGTATGTTAAGGTGTTCTTTAGCTTCTCATACAAGGACCTAGGTGCTTGCTTTAGCCCATACAAGGCCTTATGAAGTTTGCAAACATTATTTGGCCTTGATTTGTCTAGGAAACCTTCGGGTTGTTGCATGTAAACTGCTTCTTGGAGGCTTTCATTCAAAAAGGAATTGTTTATATCCAATTGCCTTACAACCTAGTTCTTTGAAACAACTAAGGAAAGTATAACTCTCACCGTTAAGACTTAATCAGTAGACTAAAGGTCTCTGAAAAATTTTCATTGCTGAGCTCAACTAGTTCTCTTCCTTCGTGAGTAGAAGAAATAGGAGTACCAACAGTACCTGAATAACCTGAAGGAACTCAATTTTCAACATTGTTGTCAATAGTGTTCCCCCTTAACCAAACAACCTCTCAACAGAGGGCAAAGATCTATATTTAGTTGAGTCAGATGCATGTAGATGTAAGGATGGTGCAGGCATAGGGTCTGGCTCAAAGGTAGTAGTTTGTTGACCTGTACCAGTATGAGTGGGAGAGGGGTTTGGTGAGTGAAGGGAGCCAAGACATGAGTGTATATAGATCTAGTGATTATAAGTGATGTAGTGACCGATGCAGGTGGTTTTGTGTTGAGAAATCCATTTTTGAAAGGAAAGTCATGTTCATTGAAGGAAACATGTCTTGAGATGTAGATTCTCCCTATGGAACTAACACATTTATAACCTTTTTGAGCATCACTGTAACCTAGAAAGACACATTTGGAAGTATGAAACTGAAATTTATGAGTTTGATAGGGTCTCAAACATGGAAAACAAGCACATCCAAAGGTATTTAGAGAGAGGTAATTTGGTTTTCTGTGAAAAAGTTTGTATAATGGAGAGTCTCCATTAAGGACAGGAGTGGAAAGTCTGTTTATAAGGAGAACAGATATTTGCAAAGCCTCAGACCAGAACTTTAGAGGCATATAAGCTTGGGCAATGAGGGTTAAGCCAGTTTCAACAATATGTTTGTGTTTCCTCTCAGCTTTTCCATTTTGAGTTGAGGTATAAAGACAAGAGTGCCTAAAAATGATCCTATGTTGCTTGACATAGTCTACAAAACTTAGATATTCTCCCCCATATCAGATTGAAGACATCTATTTTTTCTCTCCAACCGATTTTCCACTAGAGTCTTAAAATGAGTGAAGGTCTTATATGCATCAGATTTATTCTTCAAGGGAAACAACCATACCTACTGTAGTCATCTATAAAATGTATATAATAGTGATGACCAGAAGTATATTGCACAGGGGATGGCCCTTAGATATCAGAGATGGAGGATTGAAAAGGCAGGATATGTGATTTTCGAAATTGACAAGCATCACAAAATTTCAAATTCTCATGGAGTTTTACTTTCTGAATACAATCTTTCAAAACCTGATTCATGTCCCTACTCAAAGGATGACCTAACCTTCTATGCAACATCTGATTTAGAGAACTTAAAGACTGACACTGACTAGACTGACTAACATTAGACTCAACTCGCTGAGGACTCTTGATTAAGATCTTAGGTGGGATTTCTTAGCTGTGAGGAGGTATGAGGATTGGTGTTTGATAGATCAAGTTGATACAAGCCACCTTTAATAATCCCTTTAAGTAGAACCACTCTTGTTGCCTTGTCTTTAATATCACAACCACAAGAGTCAAATTCAACAGTTATATCATTATAAGCAGTGTGTTAAGATACACTAAGCAACCTCTTTTTAATACCATGAATATGCAACATAACTTTCTGGAATAAAACTTTTTCAGAGTTTGGAGTGTGCATTAGCGAGTTACCAATGTGAGCAATTTTCAATTGACTACGATCAACAACAGTAAATTTATTCTTACTAGTATATTTAGTTGTTTGTTCAATGTGATTTGGATCATCAGAAACCTGGCAGCTTTGCTCCACTAACTGCATACCATGCGGGATCTGTCATTGTTTCTGAGGTTACAATGTAAGCTGAGTTGGGATTGGTTCCATTGTTGCTCATGTTTTGGTGTAACGTCCCGATCCTCGAGGGTTAAACATACGTGTAATTTCAAAATTTTGAAATCTTCAATTCGAAACAAACCCTAATTTTGAGAAAATTCCCAAATTGAAATTCTTAATTTACCCATGATAGAAAAACTCTGACCTTAAATAGCGGAAGCATTAAACTTATCCATGATCAGAATCTCAATCATTAAATAGCGGAAGCGATAAAGTGTCTTAAATGTATAATTAATAAAATCCTAAAAAACTAAATTAAATTCTGAAATAAAGTCAAAACTTGAAATCCATAATTCATGAAACTTTCACTCATCATAATTCGTAGAAAATCATAACGTAAAATAAACTACTTGAATAACCAAGTTTAATAGAAAATATTTTTCTAATTTTTAAATCAAATGGTAAACTGAAAACATAAATTTCTCTGATCTAACAGGTTATGGCTGTCTCCCACTCATGTTGCTCACCATCACCACATGCATCATCAATAACTGTGGGGGAATGAGTATTTTAAAATACTCAGTAAGCAAACTAACATAATAACATGCATCCACGTGTCATAAATGCAATCATGACATAACATAACTGAACTTGACATACAACATAAATGAAATAAAGTAACGTACTTGATCATGACATAGCTTAACATAGCACGGAGTTAACACATGTCTCAAACAGAATCATTTAACAATCTCAAACATATATTGTCTTGGCATATCCCCTAGTTAACAACCTAATCAGAACTGATCACACGTTAACTGAAATACATCATGGCAAATTGGGCGAAAAAATAGATGGCACACATCGGGCGACGAAACATATGACATACATTGGGCGACAGAACAGATGGCACTCATAGGTGACAGAAAACGTGAACAGATGACACCTCATGAGTGACAGAAAATATTTACGGATGACACCCAATATATGACCAAAACATGAACAGATGACACCCTATGTATGATAAAAGCATGAAGAGATGACACCCCATTCGTTTAACAGAACAAAACGTGAACAATCAAGATTTCTTACCGACGTGAAGATGTGGCAGCGCTAGAAGCAGTCCGTGAAGGTGGCAAAAGACTTCCATGAAGTGCAGAGTCGAGACAAAATCAAAATGAAAACAGAGGGGAAATGGGAGAACAAGGAGAAATAAACAGAGAGGGAACCTGAGAGGGGAAGATAGAGGGAGGGATAAAGAGAAGTAGAGAAAGAGAAAATGAGAGACAACGCAAAGAGGAAGAGAGAGAAATTGAGAGAGAAAGAGAGAAACAGAGGGTGAGAGAGAAGGAAACAGAGGAAGAGAGAAAAGACAGAGAAAGAAGAGAAAAAGAAGTAGAAAAGAAGAAGCTACCAGAATGAATGGTGATAATAGGCTTTCGCTGGGGCTGCCATGGGGGAGAGAAGGAGAAACACTGGGTTTTTCAATGGGGTTCGCAACAGAGAGGCTGCGCGAGAGGGAGCGCTGGGAGAGATGAAGATTTGGAATATATATTAGGTTAGGGTTAGCTTAGTGTGTATAAGCATATAATGTGAGTGAGTTTCAATTGAGGGGTGAGATTGCCGAATTAAGGATAAAAATAGGGTTAGGGTAATACTAGGGTATACATAAGCATATGGTGTGAGTGAGTTTAAAAATTATGTACTAAAACACTTTTAAAGTTTTTAAAAACCAAACTTTGAATAAATCTTATCTAATTAAAAATAGTTTTACAAATAATCCATCTTTAAAATCAAATTTTAAAATTATATTATCTTTTAAATCAATTTTACGAAAATACCCATTTACGAAATGTCAGGATATTACATTCTCCCCTTCTAAAAAAAACTTTCGTCCTCGAAAGAAAGATGCCAAATTTTTAAAACACTCAAAATACCCAAAAAGAATCCAAAACTCAACCAACGATAAAACACAAAACACAAATGAAGAAAACAAAATAAATGTTCAATCAATGTGAAGATTGAATGCCCAAAAGCAAGAAGTATACCAACAGCAACTGCAGTTTAATCACCCGCTTCCTGATGTGTCAAAGTGAATACCTTTCCTTTATTCTTGTTGATTGTTGTGCTATTGTTCTGACCTTGCTTGTTCAGCGGACAATCCTTGAGATAATGCCCAGTTTTCCCACACTTAAAGCAAGCATTAATTTTCTAATAACACTATCCGACGTGGCTTTTATTGCAAGTGACGCAAATAGGATGGGAATATCTAACTTGTTTCTTTGCATCTCGTTGTTCAATATGGTCGTCATGAAGCTTCCTTTTCTCTTGTAACGAGCGATCATTCCGTGGTGCCTCTTTTGGTGGAAGATTCTACTCCATTAACAATGCTGCTTCAACCACCGCTGCATAAGTGGTATGCTTGTGGAGTGACACAAAGCCCTTTATCTCTGGACGAAGTTCCCTTTCGAACGTGTGAGCCTTCTTGATCTCGCTATCAATGTAATGCGTGGCGTAGTGAGATAATTCCTCAAACTTCCTCTCATAATCAGTAACAGTCCTATTACCTTGCACCAACCTAACAAATTCGGCCTCCTTGCTCGCTCTGACGGTGATTGGAAAATACTTCTCGAAAAATAGCTCCTTAAATCAATCCCAAGTGACCAGATTATGCACAACATCATGAGCTCTTTGTGTGAGCTCTCACCATTTTCGAGCTTCCCGCGTCATCATAAAAGTTGCACAAACAACCTTTTGAATCTCAAAACATATCATAAACTGGAAGATCTGCTCCAATCTCACAATCCAATCGTCAGCTAGCAATGGATCAGACGAAAGACCGTCAAATTCAGGCGGGTTCAGCCTCTTGAAGGTGTGGATCAGCTGCACGTTGACCGTTGTCGTCTATTGCGGTTGCTGTAGTTGAGCTGGGTGAATCATCGTTGTTTGGCTCAACAACTCCAAAAATTCTTGAAATATCTTGATCATGGTTGCCAGAGGGTTCGCGGCAGGATCGACCTATGCATGATTGTTGTTTCTCGTAGGGGAGCCATTATTATACTACCCACCAAAATTCAAGACTTACCAAAAGCCTAATCTTAATGTGCAAATATAACATATATGTAACAAACATGTCACAATGAATCTAAAGCACGTCATACTGAATCAATAATTAAAACATACATATCATGCTTACCTTACTTGTAAGGTGATGGAGGGGCCGAGTGAGTGACATGCCATATTTTTCACTATGACTGGAAAGGGTCGTGCTTAAGTTCTTAATTTACACATGGTAGAAAAACCCTAACCTTAAATAGCTGAAGCATTAAACATATCCATGATCAGAATCTTAATCATTAAATAGCGGAAGTGATAAAGCACCTTAAATGCATAATTAATAAAACCTCGAAAAACTGAATTAAATTCTGAAATAAAGTCAAAACTTGAAATTCATAATTCATAAAACTTTCACTCATCATAATTCGTAGAAAATCATAACGTAAAATAAACTACTTGAATAACCAAGTTTAACAGAAAATGTTTTCCTAATTTTTAAATCAAATCATAAAATGAAAACATAAATTCCTCTGATCTAACAGGTTATGACAGTCTCCCACTCATACTGCTCGCCATCACCACCTACATCATAAATAACTTTGGGGGAATGAGTATTTTAAAATACTCAGTAAGCAAACTCACATAATAACATGCATCCACGTGTCATAAATGCAATCATGATATAACATAACTGAACTTGACATACAACATAAATGAAATAAAGTAACGTACTTGATCATGACATAGCTTAACATATCACAAAGATAACACATGTCTCAAACATAATCATTTAACAATCTCAAACATATATTGTCTTGGCATATCCCCTAGTTAACAACCTAATCAGAACTGATCACACGTTAAATGAAATATATCATAGTGAATTGGGCGACAAAATAGATGGCACACATCGGTTGACTAAACATATGACACACATTGAGCGACGAAACAGATGACACCCATTGGGCGACAAAACAGATGAGACTCATAGGTGACAGAAAACGTGAACAGATGGCACATCATGAGTGACAAAATATTTACAGATGACACCCAATGTATGACCAAAACATGAACAGATGACACCCTATGTGTGACGAAAGCATGAACAGATGACACCTCATTCGTTTAACAGAAGAAAACATGAACAGTCATGATTTCTTGTTAAGTAAGGGTCGTGCTTAAGTTCATATCTTGCTTAATTATCACTTGAATGAATTAACCTCATAACTTACAGAATCCAACGTATGACAATAATTAATCGTAGAATGCATACTGATACATATAACAGAATCAAACATGATAACATACTAAAGTAAAATCAGTCATACTCATACATTTATCTCATGATAATCACATTAACAACTGAACAGAAATCATTACCAAAATGTTAATGAAATATAATAATTATCAAAAAATGGTTAAACAGATAATAAATACATGATATAATTATAATATCAGAGTCACATCGTTAAATAAGTCAATTTACACAAACATATATATAAACATAACATGCTTAAAGACAATTAAAGCTGATGAGAATAACACATATTACATTTATCACACGTAGGTCACATTACAATGTAAATTCACTTACACAAAGCATATATATTTATCACAACGAGAGTGATACTATCATGTAAGCCCACTTACCTGCAGCATAAGAATGAATTAAACAATTAATGACCTGAAATCCAAAAAAATATAATCATTAAATTGTTTTGAAATAAAACAATATAAACACATTTATAATATCATAAAATAAAAGAAAATTAAAATGGTGCGAAGGGGTCTGAGCGAGGTCGGAAAATAATATATCGCGTCCATAGTCAAATGATAAAGGTTTGGGTCAAACGGTTCAGACCGGTCCGGGTAAAGTGAACCGGTTTAGTTCGTGTTGAACTGATTCATGGTAGAACCAACCTGCAGAATGAGAAAAATGGAAGGAAGGAGCAGGGGAGAACGACGAGAAAGTGAGGAAACATAGGGGAAGGGAGAGAAAAGCAGAGGTGAGAGTGAGAGAAAAAAAGAAGGAGAAATATGAGGCAAAAGATGGAGAAGCAAAAAACAGAAGAAGGAAAAAGAAGAGAGACAGAGGAAAAAAGAAAGGAAACAAAGAGAAAAAGATAGACTGGGAGAGGGGGGGACGAAGAGAAGAAACATAAACTTACCAACGTGAAGACATGGTAGCGTTAGAAGCAGTCCGTGAAGGTGGCGAAAGACTTCCACGAAGTGCAGAGTCGAGATAAAATCAAAGATGAAAACAGAGGGGAAAGGAGAGAACAAGGAGAAATAAATAGAGATGGAACCTTAGAGGGGAAAAGAGAGAGGGATAAAGAGAGACAGAGAAAGAGAAAATGAGAGACAACGCAAAGTGGAAGAGACAAAGCAAAAGAGAGAGAAATTGAGTGAGAAAGAGAGAAACAGAGGGCGAGAGAGAAGGAAATAGAGGAAGAGAGAAAAGACAAAGAAAGAAGAGAAGAAGAATGAGAAAAGAAGAAACTTACTGGAAGGAATGACATTAATAGGCTTTCGCTGGGGCTGCCAAGGGGGAGAGAAGGAGAAGGAGAAACACTGGGTTTTTCAATGGGGTTCGCAACAGAGAGGCTACTCGAGAGGGAGAGTTGGGAGAGATGAAGATTTGAAAATATATATATTAGGTTAGGGCTAGCTTAGTGTGTATAAGTATATAGTGTGAGTGAGTTTCAATTGAGGGGTGAGATTGCCGAATCAAGGATAAAAATAGGGTTAAGGTAATACTAGGGTATACATAAACATATGGTGTGAGTGGGTTTAAAAATGATATAATAAAACACTTTTAAAGTTAAAAAAATCAAACTTTGAATAAATCTTATCTAATTAAAAATAGTTTTACAAATAATCCATCTTTAAAATAAAATTTTAAAATTATATTATCTTTTAAATCAATTTTATGAAAATTCCCATCTACGAAATGTCGGGATATTAAATTTGGTCAGGTGAATTTCCTATGTAGTTGTTATCATACTTGTAGTAGTATCTTCCAGCTGACCAATTTTACCACAAACTTGGCAAATTGGTCTTGAGTTGCTGCTTCTACATGTTCTACCCCTTGATATCATCCCTCTTCCTCCATATTTAGTTGAAGATCTGCCCTAAATCCAGGCATTGCATCAATCAACCTTGGACAAGTCACTGCAAATTATGCATTTGCAAAAGGAGCTTCACAAAAAAGTCAGCACAGAGTTCAAAACAACTACCAAAACAAAAACTATGGTTACACTTCATGTGTGGCTTGTAAGTCTATCCAACTTATCTCTCCCCTTTTCATAGATTTGACACACAACATGATTATATTCATGAGAGTTAAGTCCAGCCAGAACTTGAGACACTAAGCCTTCTAAATCAACTGACCTACTACTAAGGGCCAGGTTATCAGCAAGGCCTTTGGCATGTTTTAGATAAATAGTGTTCTTCATTCCTCCTTTTTGTAGTTTCTTAAACTTTCTCTTGTAATAGACTATATTAGACTTAGTCTTTACTCCAAATAGGTCTCTGATTGCCTCCTAGAGTTGTTTTGAAGTTTCATTGCCCATGACTTCTTAGGCAACATCTGGTTCAATGGAATTATATAGCCAGCCGAGTAGGATTTGGTCATGTACTATCTAGTCTTCATATTAAATATTCTCTATAACTTCCTCATCATTCTCTCCTTCAGTGTTGATGACTACAAACTCTGGAGGACATTTCTTTGTCCCAGTGATAAAACCTTCCATTCTGTTCTCACGTATTACATGCAAGTCAATTTTTTTCCATAGAAGATAGCTCTCATGATTAAGCTTCACGGAACAATAAGACCCAAGTGGGTTACCTGACTGAGATATTGGTTTCTGACTTGCTTGGACTGCACAAGGTGAGTCTCGTATGCTTGCATCTTTGTTTACAAGGGGATTCTTTCCTTTTTCTGCCATGCTCTCCACTGTTGAGTCTTTCATGGTAGTTGTTTTTGCCAAATCTTTCATGGCAGGATCTTTGCTTTCATCAGTAGCCATTTGGCTCTGGTTCAACTCTGATACCAAGTGAAGAAGTAAAGAAGAAGAGAAGAACAAAAAGCTTCTTGGAACACAAGTTTACTGGACAACTCTCAGCTAGCTTAATCATAGGCTGAAAGGGAAGTGCTTCCATTTATAGTGTAAGTAAAGACAACAACCCTAAACTTTAAACAAAACAAAAACACACATGTAGGGCATTTAATTAGAACAAATGGCCTAACATCATGGGCCTCTTAAATACACAAGAGAGCATTATTAATTAGCAACTCAAGAATAATTAATATAAATTATTTTTTGCCTTAACATCATGTGCACTACACATGTAATATCCCGACTGGAGCAGATTCAGAATGTCTCGGGTCTCATGCGTAGGGGAGAGAGCATATGACTTGAGGTAGGACTAGATAAGAAGCTTATGTTGCCGAAGGTGCTGAAATTCTGGTAATTTGAAAGCAAGAGGATATTTGCTTTACTGGTTTTTATTTTATATATGTACCGCTGCAACTCCTTGACTATCCCCATCTCCGAGGTCTATTTTTTATCCCTCCTTTCTATATTTGGTAGTTGACAAGAAGTGGGGATTAAGATCCTTATCTTGGACCTAACACAAGAAGTGGGGATTAAGATCCTTATCTTGGACCTAACTTTTTTTAGATGACATTGATCTAATCTTCCCTAGACATAATAATATGGTAACTAACACTTTGGTTTTCCCCCATCAAGGGACCATGCAGATAAACATCGTTATGGTGTCGTTCGACAGTTTATTGCCCATGGTGTTGGACACGTATTTCATGCTTATCCGGTTATACTTTATTATAGTAATTTTCTGGAACTTTATCTGCTTTTTCCTGAGTGATGTCTTTTTAATATTTTGGTAGAAATTTATATTGTGATCTTTTTGTTGGTTTGACATATTTAGATCAGTTTGCTAGCTCCTAGCTCCTAAGTCATTCAAATTGTTAATTCAACTCAATCAACTGCTTTTAAGGATCTGAAATTAAGATTGAGGGTTGAAGCTAGAAGTTGATTGGTGAAGCTTTATATTAGCAACTCGTACTTCCTAGTCGTACTATCTGAATATGTTTCTTAACCGGAGAACAATATTAAATTAAGAACCAGGACTTGTTTGATCCTGATAAACACTAGCAGAAGAAGGATTTGTCTTTTGGAAAATAATGTGCAGAAGGAAAACATGTTTCTAGGCTATGGTTTTTTAATGAATTCTTAGTGAAGATTATTAAATTTTGACCAATATCATTTTCTTATCTTTTAAATACTGAATAGGAGGGGTTTTCAAGTTGGAACTCTTTTTGCTTGAAGAATACCTTATGGCTGCTCCAAAGGTAAATTTTTTTAATAAGTTCATTCCTTACAGATTTAATTTTTCCTGCAATCTTTTGTGTTTAATTGATTATTCAATTCAGAAATTATGAATTTGTAAATTGAAATGCATAATGAATTTGATACTTGTTTCTATTTGTATTAATAAATGATTTGAGACTTTATTTCCATTTTCATTGTAATGAATTTGAGACTTCAAGGCTTTATATTTGTCTTAATAAATGATCTCAGTTGGTTCCTTTTTATGTAAGAATTGTCTTGATTTTTGGGCTCATAATATATTTTACAAACTCACACCATAAAGAGATGAAAGACAAACACTTTTTGTGAACATGGCTTGTTTTGGTTGAAATATTTTTTTGGGGAGAGAAATGTCGTCCTTAGAATTAGCTATTTTTTGTATTTATAAATCAGATTTTAGATTACTTCAAGTAGAAACTTGAAAAAAATTTATTGATATTTATACGTTTTATGAAACAATTTGTAAGAATTTGTTTTATTATATATAGTTATTTAGAGTTCTCTTTTTATTTATAAGTATATTTTAATTTTACAATAAAAATGGCAATTCTTACATGTGAATTAAAATTGATACGAGAAAAATTTAATAACGGTCTACCACTATTATAAAAAGAATCCTTTATAGAGACAAAACCCTATAAAAAACCTGACTTTTATTTATAGGGACATAAAATCTTATAAAATACTAGATTTTTCATAAAACACCGAGGGGGTAAAAACCCCTATAAAAGACCTTATTTATTATAAGGATAAAAACTCCTATAAAAGACATGACTTTTTACGGCGCAAAGATCTGTGTAAAATGTCAGGTCTTTTACAAAGATTCTTTACCCCATGTATAAGACATTTTCTGTTGTAGTGCTTGCACTGTTATGGTGTTCGTCTGGCCAAGTAATGGAAGCCTTGGCAAAATTGTGCAGTTTTGGAGAACTACGGTTGATTTTCCGAAGATGAAATATAGTGTGCCGAAAACAATGCGTTCTTTGTAGAATTGGCGATTTGAATGAGCGTATAGAGTGTCTTGAAATGCATCGATTTGACAGCGGTAGAAGATCGATTGGTCTGGGGTAGACATTAGAGCTACTGCTTGCTACCAATGGTGGGGGGATAGCTAGCTAGGGCTTAGCTACTTGCATGCAATTTGTAAATAGTTTTTGATGGGCACATGGACAAGAGACTTTGAATTTATTTGAAAACATGGATGTTAATCCATAATTGAGAGTTGCCTAACTCAGCTTTACTAATTAATCGTGATAATTCATGAGGTGATATTTGTGATTCAACAAAATTACGTATAATTTAGTATATATACTCACGTATAAAATCAAATTAATATAGGGACAACCTACAGGACAACCTATGGTTTGCTCCATATGCATTTCTTTATAGTTAATTTCGTTTTTATTAAGTTGTTTGGAAATCTGCTTCTTGGGTATGAAGAAGTAACCGAGGTTCTATTTGTTTGCTTAGAAATGTAATAGAAATGATGTTTAGTACTAGAATAGAACTATGGATGTTTAATTAGTACTCGTATTTGGGATAAATATGTTTTGTACGTATCTAATTTGTGCACTTCTTGTATTGACTTGTAGATTTGGATGGAGATGACTTGAATTATGACAATTTGAATATGGATAACTTGGATCATAAAACAATGAAGGAGAAGAAAGGAAGAGGAGAAAGAGGGCCAACTTACCTTACTTCCTTGAAAGTGATAGAAGGAACTTCGAAAGAAAGGTTATCTCATATAATATAAAGGGGCAACCTATATGAGAACATGCTATCGAGCCGATTAGCTTTTTAGGAAGTGCAATATGTTCAATAGTTCCAATATCTTACACTGATTGGGAGCTAAATGAGAAGATCTACGAATGTATCAAGGTATTTGTATGTGTTAAAATTTTTTTTTTAGTTATTATTGACGATTCATAAATTTATTTATCTTTATTAGTTACTTTTAGTGTAGATGGAATATGTGTTGGAACCAGTACACAAGAAAAACTCAATATTTACTGTTGGCGAAAGATGGTGTGAATTTAAGTCTTGCCCCGGTCGCATTTATACTTTCCCTTATGTGGATGAACCGATGCTTTTAGGCATCCACCTAAGAACTCTGACTTCATCGAGCAAAAGCATTGGGACGAGTTTGGGAAATCTCATCTTACTCCTGAATTTTTAGTAAAATTCTGTACTTTCTATGTAAGTTTCATGTTCATTTTTTAGTTATACATTTCTACATGGTTACTATAAACTTTTCAACCACAACAACTAAGGGAACAACAATAGAAGAGTCGAGCGAAGAATAAATATAATCATAGAATATCTCATAAAGGATACGAAAAATTGGAGGAAGAGTTGGTTAGGATTATTAATTTCCTTAGAACTTAACATTCATTGACAAATAACTATATATTTGCTACTAACCTTTATTGTTACCTATGACAGCAAAAAGAAAGAGGTACCAATGAGCCAATAGATCGGGTAACATTGTGGAAGCATGCCCATATGCACAAAAAAAGAAGTTTCAAGTATGAGACCATTGAAGAACATGCCAAAAAGATTGTAAGTATAATTCATTGATGTTGAATTAGATATAACCATTTGGTAAACGAGTTTTTGTTATTAGTTTCTTTTTTTAATTCTAGGACGAACTTATGGAAAAAAGAGTGCATGCTTTCAGTAGCGAGGACACTCTCACTATGGCTTTGGGTACTCCCGACCATGGTGATCGAGTAAGGAAAATTGATGCAAGTGCGTGAGCAAGTCGTGAATGAGGAGAATTTAAAGTGGAGTTCCAAGTTTAACAAGTTGGAACAAGATAAACTTAAAGGTGATCCTAAGATAACTCCTCCTTTAGAAAAAGGCGAGTTGTTCAAGACGTGAGAATGGGCTTTCTGTGACCCAGAAAAAGCTGTAATGGTATGGTTCAATAACTTATAAACTTGATTTGCTTTCTTAGTTAATAGTATTCAGATATATACATATAATGTTTTAAATTATTTTAGAAAATTGCATGCTAGTTATTTGTGAATATTGATGATGAGATAATTGCGTACGACACTATTATCGACTCAACAAGCGATGGTGCTCTGATAGGAGAGGAGAATATGTGTGTTTCTATATTTAGTCATGATTGATGATGCATCTCTCCCTATTCTAGTTTAGGATGAGCTGCATGCTGACTGTGGGATATGCTGTGAGGTGTCATGTGCCATGGCCTAGAGATCTTGCTAGATTTATAGAGGTAATACTTTTATGCATTTGTTAGTTATTTATAAGTTGTAAGGGTTTTGCATTAAACTCTTTTTCCTTGTATTCAGGAGAAATTTCTAAAGAAGAAATCTCCAATGAAGACATTTACAGAAAACCTACTGAATGCAGACATCCACGGGCCTTAAAGGATCTCTTCAAATGTGTTGAAAACATGGGACCGAATGAAGCCATCACTGTCGACTATGAGACATCCATTTTTAGTTATGGGGCTAAAACATATTGCGATAAAGCTGATATCATCTAATTTTTTTGAAATGCGCAAGATATCAAGTAGTATAGTATCATTGTATATCAAGTAAGATGCTAGATAATTGACATAATAGTTATATATAAACATATTTATAAGATGCTATTAATTGCTTATATTTTGGAGTTTTATTTCTTCTAGGTCCTTTTACTGAAAGTTGCAAGAGAAAAACATCGGCAACTTATTTTCCTTTGTCGATCCACCGCGCATAGGTGTAGCATGGGGCAAGACAAATGATGGAGCATGTTACATTGTCGATGATTTGAGAGGCATGCGACCTGGACAATATGTTTTTGCTCCATTTCATTTCTCGCATCATTAGATATTGGTCGCCATCGATGTTCATGAGAACTATGCATTATTTTGAAGTATCATTGGATTTCGATTATTGCAGGGGCCTTAAAGCTTGCTATAGCTATGATAGGAAATACAAATATAAAATCCATAAATTGGGCAAACCGAAGGTAATGATTTAAACATTTATTTTATATATGATACCGTGTTTGAAATATTAATCCATATAATTAATTTGTGTAATAGTTTCTTAAGGAAGTTGGGAGCGTTGGATGTGGATATTTTGTTATGCGTTTCATGAAAGAGGTCATCGCGAATCGTCACAAGCATATGGCTGATATGGTGCCTAAACTAGTGTTTCAGTGTATTTTCTTCAATTCTAGTGTACAATAGTAGAGTAACCTAATTCTTACTTTTTATTGCAGTTCAAGGATAAAACAACATATACATAGGAAGAGCTTGATGAAGTATGGTCTAAAGGGGACGATCACAAGCGTATGACTGAATATATGTTCCAGCTTAGGTAACTAGGTTGCATGTTAAGGCATAGACTTAGATATATGTTTCTTTTTTCCTGATTGCATATAAGTGATTTGATGTAACTTGAAGCTTTTTTTATTATAATAGAGTTATAGTTTAACATTAAAAGTGATTTACAAATTGTTTTAACAATATTATAATAAAGAACTTATTCTGAATTAATCCAAAAAATAGGAACTTGATTAAATCAAATTTCCGGTAGACATACTATCTGTGGTTAGATTTACAAATTACAGGATTGAGATAATGATAAAATAAGAAGAAAATCTGCAATATTTATGCCTTCAAATACGACGATGGGAAGATAAACGGTCGTAGCTAAACATAAATTACGACAGTGTCTCAACCAACCACCATATTTATTCTACTAGTTAATGGAGACACGTGTTATAAAGCAAGAAAAATACGTCGATTTGTCTGGAAACCGTCATATTTGATATGGGTTTAAAAATGACGGTTTCTTGAGACACCGTCATATTATATCTTTATTATGAAGGTATCTATCATATCTTTATTACGAAGGTATCTATTACCACCGTCGTATTTTATCCCCTATAAAAAGACAACGGTTGCTAGACTAACTGTTGTACTCCCCCTAGTTTAAGCCACATGTCTTCATTTTTATGTTTTCCACGTGACCACGATCGACATTTACAACGGTGCTTATATCCACTGTCATAATAAATCGTTGAATGTTTTAACTTCCAAACTAGAAAATTATCGCGCGACTTCTTTTCCTTATTTTCTCCAATATTTCTCTCCTCTAGTTACTTTCTTCGTTTCGTTCCTTTCTTCTTTCTTTCTACTTCTTCTTCATTTCTTTCTTCTTAGTTTCTTTCTTGCATGTGCCCTCAACTAGCGATCACATTTACAATGTTTGATTTCTTCTTTGTGGCCTCAACTCACATTCACTTTTGGAATGCATGTTTGTGTTTTTCTCTCTTCCATGACTAAATTAAATTACATTAATTCTTTAATGCTCTTGTTTTTATTTAATTAGAATAAATATGGTTTAAACTTACTCATTGAAGCAAAGATTTAGATTTTTTCATTTAGTACTTAAAAACAATGTGTGATTTGAGTTCAAATGTGCTTTGGCCATACATTCTTCACTTTTGGTAATAATGTGGTTTGCATATCTTTTTGAGTTATCAAGATGGATAAATCATGGATGTTTTAGATAGAAAATCTAAAATTAATGACATGGGGTTGAAAATTTTGTGAAGTATGCATTGCAACATGGTAGAAACCTTGTTATTTATGTTGTTCATGTCTGGAATGTGAGAATCTCAAACGTTACACTTTCTCTGACGTAAAAAATCATTTATTCATTAATGATATAGATCAAATGTGTCAAACATGGTGTGTCATGGAGAATTAAATTCTACGAAAAAGACATTTAGTGTAAATGAAGGAAAAGAGAGATCTCATGTAGATATTGATGACTATGAATGCACTGTAAATATTGCTGAAGTTGTAGAAGATGGTTATTTTGACAATCCTAAGAAATTCGAAAATATGCTTAATTATGCTGAGAAATCGTTGTACCCTAATTGTAAAAAGTTTACAAAAATTATCAGCACTAGTGAAGTTGTATAATTGAAAGGCGAAAAATGAATAGAGTGACATAAGTCTTTCAGATTTATTGAGTGTATTATAGGGAATGCTTCTAGATGGTAATCAAATGCATGTATCAATCTATGACGCTAAGAAAATCTTGTGTGATTGAGGAATGGAGTATGAAAAAATATACGCATGTCCTAATGATTGCATTTTATATATAAATGAGGATGAAGAAGAAACTGTATATCCTGTGTGTCTCGAGATGAAAACCATCAAAGAATTTCTCAAAGGAGAAAAAGGGAGTGCCTAGAGTGCCTACAAGGGTGTTATGGTACTTTGTATCTATTTCACGATTCAAAAGAATGTATGAGTAGCCATATTGCAAAGAACTTGATGTGACATGCTTAGGATAGGGAAATGAATGGAAAATTACGTCACCCAGTCGGTTCTCCATCTTAGAAGCGTAGATACTATAATTGGTCAGATTTCGCTGCTGAGCCAAGATATATTTGACTAGCTCTTGCAGCAGAAGTCGTAAATTTAATTATTTCCGTTAGTAGTAAATATATTTGTTGACTGCGATTACGATGATATATAATCTTCCTCCATGGTTGTGCATGAAAAGAAAATACATGCATGTTAATATTGTTGATAGTTGGTCGTTGGCAGCCGGATAATGATATTGATGTTTATTTAGCATCTTTTATTGAGATCTTAAAGGTCTTTGGGAAGTTAGAATTGATCCATATGATGCACGTCAGGAAGAGAGTTTTAAGCTAAGAGCAATCTTAATGTGGACGATAAATGTTTATCCTGCATATTGAACAATCTATGTGGATGCAGTGTTTGCCACACCTAAGGGCGAACAATCTATGTGGTACTCTTCCTCCTGACTGAACCCTAAAGGCGAGGAACCAGGGGTGGTTGCCACACCTAAGGGCCTCCAATGCCAAAGTCAGTCCTTTATCGATATTTGGGCTTTTATAGGTAGAAAAGACATACCTCTTTTGGTGATTAGGAGAATTATTTATACCCGAGTCCTCAGAGTCGTTAGTAATGTGCCGATGAAGCTTTGTGGGACACGAAATCTATCTTGTCTCACACTGATTGGATGGAAAGGAGGCAACCTTTGACGTAAAGCTGGTGGATATTAAATGTTGATGTGCCTATGAGATGATCAGGCGAGGGCTATCCTATCATTCTGCCATGGAGATTGGACCTATTGGGAGATACTT
The DNA here is from genome assembly GCA_003255025.1 of Datisca glomerata. Lineage (NCBI taxonomy): Eukaryota > Viridiplantae > Streptophyta > Magnoliopsida > Cucurbitales > Datiscaceae > Datisca > Datisca glomerata. The sequence continues at coordinate 1,001,471 of QANY01004802.1, read as the reverse complement.
TCGGTGGATAATGATGACTTTATGCTCAGGGCCGACGGAATATTCCTCGCGCTCTTATTCCTATTTTTCTGTGAGCTCAGGTCAGTGCGTCCTGAGCTCCATAGGGGCCGATCGTTGTGGCGTGGCACACGTCATTGTGTCATTGGAGGTTGGGAAAACACCCATAACAATTGCCCCTAGTCGAGGATATGGGTGGCTCCACTCACCTAGGTATGAAGACTTCATTATCTGGGATAGACTGGGAGTTTTCGCTGTGTCATTGGTGGTTGGGAAAGCTTCTCGTCTGAGTTTTCTTTATGTAGGGATAGACTGGGAGTTTTCGGTCATCCCGAGTATTTCACACACGTTCAGAGTTTGTCCCTTAAAAAGGATAACACCAAACAAAATTAATTACCTCCTGATTTGTTTCGTGTGTCGTTTAATCCTTTTTGAGAGTAAGTGTCGTCGATCTCTCGAGAACAAAGGCAGTAGTGGTGCATAGGGGCGCACGGGAGAGCCTGACTCTTGGACATGCCGCTTCATCTGGACATGTCGTTTCACTCCTGTAGCTAATTAGCAGATGATTGATTTCCTAAAACTCTCTCTCGTTGAAACGTCTGTTTTCCAACCGTTTAACAGTTGCCATTATGGTTGGCGTATATCCCCCATTAAATGAGTGATTTTCTCCTAGGCCTAGGAAATTTCTCTCCTCATTTCCTCCATCTTCGCCACCTTCAAGGCCGAAACGGAGTGATTTTTTCATTCTTGTCCTCACCTCATTTTTCTTCTTCATGAAAATGACGATCCTTCCCCAATTAGGGCCTCCTTCGTTCTTGGAAAAAATGGAGGGTGCTTCTTCTTATGATCTTTCTGACCATCCTTTTCATGGTTGTTGTTTCCCTCTTCATCATCCTGTAAATGTCGCATTCCAAAGTCACTCGTGCACTGTCCACAGTAATTTTCTTGTCGTTGCCAAGCCCATTCCGCGAACATTTTATCTGCGTTGACTACCCGCCCATGATTGTTGAGATGTTACTCCTAACGAGGGCCTGTAATATGGTTGGAAGCCTTGTCTGTACCAGAGTAACCTTTCTGGCTACTGCTTTCTCCCTGCCTTTATTGCTTTCACCCTTTCAGACCACCAACCACTTGCCACAACGTGCCGTGTGAGATCACAATCTCTTGCGATTACTCTCTTCGGGGTCACCGCAAATTTACTAGCAGATACCCGCTTTTTCTTTCTTCCTAAGTGGGAGAGATTGAAGCCTTCTTCATCCTCAGCTCGAAAATCGATTGTTGCCTATAGTTTGGATCTTGCCTTCGAGAGTAGGGCAAGCAGAGTCCTCAAGACTTCAAGAGTTGAAGACAGCCGTGGGGCTTCTGTCACCCCCGACCCAGTGGGCGTGCCTACTTTTTAGTCAGTCTTGGAGGGATTGTCCCTTTTATTTGAGGAGATTTTTGTACTTTTACTTGTACTTGTAATCCTCTATTTATTAATGAAAATAAACTCTCTACTTATGGCTCCTTCATTTGCCTCTATTTTTACTTTTTCTTGTCGCAAGCATTCTTCAAGTAGATAAAGTTTTGTTTCTCCTTAGTCGAGCTTTAACTTGGTCTAGATGAGATCTTCATCTTGAGCTGCATAGTCATTTATTACGCCGAGCATTGTTTCCTCACTAAATTTTATTGGCTTGATCTTGTGATCTTGAGCTGGAGTGGCCTTAAATGAGGACCTTGATCTTTTTTGGTGGACTTGATCTTGTCCAATAAGTTACCCCCTTTATAGGTCGGGGGTCTTACAGACCTGTTGGACCTTTATGAAACCTTCGAGCATGCTCCCATTTCGAGAGGTCTGGTCGAGCATATCTTCCTTACATTGGGGGTTTACCTTTTTAATGTTTCATCGAGCATGCCTTCTCTTAGCTGATCTTTTTCCTGACTTGGCGAGCAAGTTAAATTCTTTTGGTTCTTGGCCAGAGGGCCTTTCTTTTATCACCTATCCAGGCATTTTGCTCTGGAAAAATACTTGAGCTAAGGTACTCATCAAAGGGCTTTATCCTTGTCTTTAGAGCTATAGTGCTCAGTAGATACCTTTCCTTGACAATATCTAGCCAGACTTTTCCTGCTCTGGCTAGAAACTTGATCCCACCTGCGAGCATGAGTGCTCGACGGATATCTTATTGATATCTAGCCAAGCTTTTCCCGCTCTAGCTAGATCCTTAATCCCGTTTACGAGAGCATGGGTGTTTGGCAGACATCTTGGCGATATCTAGCCAAGCTTTTCTTGCTCTGGCTGGATCCTTAATTCCATCTACGAGCATGAGTGCTCGACAGACATAAACTTTTGTTTAATTCTGATTGGTCGGCTAGAGCACTTTTATCAGTCATCACTTTTTGTTTAATTTCGACTGATCGGCTAGAGTGCCTTTAGCAGTCATCAATTTTTATTTAAACCTGATTGATCGGCTAGAGTGCATTTACCAGTCATCACATTTTGTTTCATTTCGACTGGTCGGCAAGAGCGCTTTTAACAATCATCACATTTTTGCATTCGTCGTACTTTGTAGAAAATTTGCTTCCTTCCTTTCATTCAATAAATGTGACCGAGTGTACAATCCTTGTCGTCTGTTACTCTTAGGAAATGATTGTTCTAACAAAGAAACTTGCTCCTATAATAAATCCTACGTAATTTATGTGCATTTATTTAATTCATACCTTCTAGTCTTGGTGCTTCCATTACGACGGTTGAATCTCAGAATCTGAATTAGCTTTGTGATATAGAAAACGCATGTTGCAGTACGCGTCTAAAGGAAGTCGGGATTCTCATTTCCCAAACTGTTCGTTCCATACCTTGCTGGGCCTGGAAAATCTTCCTTCTGAGATACGTCTTCGCGTCGATGGCAGGACCTTCCGAACCCTTCATTCTCACCGCAGAATGGTATGGGTTTGTCCTGATCATTCATCTCCAGTTGTTCTACATTTTACCCGCATAGAGGTATGGATCATCCGGGTAGTCGATCATTCACCAGATCCTTCCTCTTCGTTGGCTCATTTGCTTCTTTGAAGGCGTCAGGGGGGACTACGTGGGCATGCCCCCGGTGTCAAGATTCTAGTCCCCTTGAAGGCTGGTGCAAAAAGTCTTGGGCATCCCCGTTTCTTTCCCGAAGCACCGAATTAGGCTTGGCCTGTGCACCAATTTCGCAAGGCCTATCATCCCTTCATTCTTCCTGAGTTAGGACACATGAGTTGGGAATTGGCTAGCCCAGTTTGCATAGTGGAAACAAAAAGGAGGTTTGAGGAGCAAAATACAATGATCAACCTTTCACAGAATATAGATCAACAGAGTAAAATAAAGAAGATAACATAAGAGGGAGGAGAAAATGATGGTGGTTCTAGATGCACGGTGGAACGTCATGGTGAAGAGATCCTCAGCGAACTGGCATCAAGAAATGAAGTTCGTAGTTGGGGATTGGTGTGGGGCTCTGTATTTTAGATGGGGACGTTCTCAGGCCTGTTTACCCGTGCAACGCGGTCTTTCTTCGCATGCACCGGAGGTTTGCAAAATTGTTGGTGGCCAAAAAAGGGCTCCAAGAAATTGAATGGAGGGTGGTCCATCGATACTTTCCTCCACCTTTCGTGGTTACTCATATACTACTCTCGGAGGGGCCTTTAGAGGCCTTCACCTTCATTCGCTACCCAAGTCTTTATTCTCCTTCTTTGTCTTCCGGGGATGACCCCAACTAGAATCTTACAAAGAGGGCACTTGACCTTCCAAAATCGGGCTTCTGTGTGGCCCTAGCTTCCCTAAGCGGCGATCATGTCTGTGCAAGAGACCCGTCATGACTTGAGCAGTGGTTGGTACACCTTTCCTCTTTTTCTGGGTTGTATTAGAGGTTACAACCACCGTGTCATTCCTCCTTCGTTGGGTAGTCATGAGGATGGTATTGAGTGTCTTTTCTGATGGAGGGAATGGTGAATCTTACCTTTCATCCCAGAATTAGTTAGCGTAGGATATCGGATCCATTTTCTCCTTGCAGGAGAGGCGGGGATGACTTTACAATTGTTCCCACAGACAGCGCTAACTGTTTTAGCTAAAGACTACCACAACACATATGTTGCTTTCTCATGCTAAGCGTGGCGGTCCTCCTATCGAGAGAATTTGCCGGAGTGACATTATACAAGTTCTTCCTCTTGGTTGGTGAGCGTACTCTTCCTCCTAACTAGAGCTCCTTTCAGCCTCGATATTTGTAAAACACAGACAAGAAACTCTAAAGATGAGGAATTGGGGGTAACTACCCCGCCTAAGGGCTCCCCCTAAGTTAGTCATTTATCGCTATTTTGGCATAGTTTTTGTAGGGAGAGAAGACATACCTCTTTTAGTGATCAGGGCATAATTATACCCGAGTGCTAGGGGCCGTTGGTAGCTTGTCGAAGAAGCTTTGTAGGACACGAAATATGTTTTCCCTAACACTAATTGGATGAAAATGAGGTTACCTTTGACGTAAAGCTAATGAATATTAAATGTTGATGTATCTATGAGATGACCATACGAAGGCTGTCCATATCATTCTGCCGTGGTGATTGGACCATAGTTGTCAATTCCGGCCGGAATTGTCGAAATGTTTTAGTTCCAGGATAGGAACGGAATGAAATAAGGGGTGGTTAAATTTCATCCAAAATTTCGGTCAATTCTGGTCGGAATATGCCCATTTCGCCCAGAATGGGGGAAATGGCGAATGGGCCGAAACAAGAACTTATTTTTAAAACTGTACTAAATATAAATGGAAGCAAAATTTACAATAACAATGCAACAGCCTAGGTAGTTATGGGTTTTAGAATCAAACCTTCCCCTCCCAAGTTTGAATCCCATCATTTGGATTCAATAATTTTACTTCATTTTTGTACAATAATAATTTCTTAATTTAATAGAGCTAATTTTTCTTCTATAATTTGTTAAATTTATTTCTATAATTATTTTTTAGAATAAGTAACTTATTTAGATTAAATGTATGGTTTGCTTATATTATAAATTTAAGTAAATGAGTGATTGTTTTTAGATTAAATGAGTGATTTCTTTAGATTAATTAGGTTACTTGTATATAGATTTGTTATTTTTTCACGTGAAAGATTACACCCATACTTTTAAATAAATTGAAATGCTTGGAATAAATTATGAGTGCTCAAAATAAATAAGTTTTAATGAGAATTGTGTGTATCTTATTTTTATAAGCCATGATTCACTTTTTGTTATATTATAAATTTTATAATATTGTTTTTATATGTCCAAAATTATTTTTGAAACAGAATACCAGAACACCGAAATATCCGGAACGTTGGATTTTTTTTAAAAAACTGAAATGACTACTGAAACATAATTGACTACTATGGATTGAACCTAATTGGTGCTACTTTCGACAAATAATGATGAATTTACGCTTGGGGCCGATGGTCCTTGCGCTCTTATTCCTATTTTTATGTGAGCTCGGGTCGGTGCTTCCCGAGCTCCATAGGAGCCGACCAGTCGAGTTCAGTTCCACTCTTTTCTTGGTCTAGGGAGCTTCCTACTATGGTATGGCATGCGTCGTTGTGTCATTGTAGGTTGGAAAAATACTAATAACAATATCAATAAAGTTCAAACCTATATCAAGTAAGTAAATTATCTCAAAATTTCATTTTTTATTATGCTTCTTGATTTCATAATCACTTTGAAGTGGCTATAAGACAAACACAACCGAACATTTATTTTTTGGTTACACGATCAAGTAACTTAAGTGATAATGATATATTCAAACTTGTAAATTCAATAATATACTTAACCATGAATTTGTTACTATAGGTTGCAAATGATTATTGATGTCTCTATCAATAAAAAATATATTAAATACACTAAGGTTGATAGCACATGGCTCTTCTTATGAGGTGATCAAATATTGTGGTTACCCGATAAATGGCTATAGATTTCATACAAGATGTCGTGAGAATGATCGATGTTTTCAGAACATAGGGTTGGTTAGTGGCAAAGACAATGCAAATTGCAAGTGTTAAGGATAATAATCATATATATTCAAACTTGTCATTTTATAGAGTGATTCTAGAGGTTTAGGAGCTTAATTATAGTAGGTTTAGGCTTCTGATGTTTAAGTGTGACTGGGTTGAGAATAGTAATGTGATCAAAATTGATGATCTTAGATTTACATTAATTGGTCTTGCAATATTAGGTCACAAAAAAATGATCATTTCATTTTGGCTTCGCAAGCAAAATATTTTTTTTTATGTTGAAGCTTCACAAGATCTAAGATGGCTAGTTATCTTATCATCCACTCAAAGAGAATATAGTAAAAATATTGTTGATGATGATTTGGGTGATACATTATTATATTGTCATTTGTTTGCAAAATAGATGCCTTCTATTGAAACATTTGATGTGGGTGGTGAAATCGAGGTTACTTATGTTCAGCCAAAAGGTGAAGACACTATGATTATTGAAGGTAGTACAGGTAACTATGTTCATAGTAAGTATGCTTCTGTTCACGTTTATGTTTTGTTTAACTTTGTATTCTTTTTTCTTTTATTCATTGTTAAACAATTTATAATGCAACACATGAATAGATAAAAGAAGCAGTAATATCAAGTCGTCTAACACATACGTATGATAACTTTCAATACTATTTTACCTTTACCTTACAATTTAATAAATTTGCAGGTCTAAATTTGTCTTTGTTATTGTGCAGATTTAACAACTAAGAAAAATATTATTGGATGAACTAGAACAACTCAAAAGAAAGAATTAAAGTTCATTAAGTTCTAGATTTTTGTTATTTCGGTATTTACTATTTTTAGTGTACAATGTTGACATTTTTGAAAATACTCATATCTTTTACAATGAAGAGTTATATGATCTATTAAGTTATTTGTGTCAGTTACTTGCTCCTAGTCAACAAATTTCAATGCAGATGTCTGAATTTTTAATTCACTTTTAATTATTTATTGGGTTTCTCCTTCGGTGGGAAGAAGAGATAGGTGGTGGGGAAGAATGAACAACATGGACTTTTTTCTGTGGGCTTAATCGTAATTCCCTTTAGATAATAACTCTTATTAGTAACTTTACGAAAGAAACTTTGCAAACATGAATTGTAAATAATTGCAAGGATGAGAAAGTATTGAAGGGTGTAAAGACGTCAATTTGCCTTTTGAAGTTACCTGAGTGACTGAGTCTCCATTTAATAGCTAGAATTGAGAGTATAAAATCGTTAAATCATCAGATTCTCTATATCATAGTTTACAACATAAAAATATGGGATAAGGGATAGCTTGTGATTGTGGTTTTAGACCACGGTATCAACTCTGACCGTTTTATCTTAAGTGAATTGCATCCATGGATGAATTTTTATTTTCTGATTTATTCATTTATCACTTTCATTCTTTATTGGAGAATGAGATCTCAAATCACTTTTTTTGTGAAATTTTTTTTTCTGTCATTCTAATTTTTTTTTCTTCTATTCTCATAATAAAGATTTTTCTCCATCTAGATCTAGATTGATGGTGGTTTATCCTCCACCTAAATCTAGATTTATGATAACTTTTTCTCCACTAGATCTAGATATAGAGTTTTCTTTCAGTAGCATTCGTTTATGACGGTCTTCAATAGATCTAGCACAAATCTACAAGTTATAGTGATTGATTGTGATAGATTCTTCATTGGATCATTGACAACATATTTCAACCGATTTCAGTCATGCATGCCTTTTTGAGTGGCAGATGTACTTAAAACTAGTCAAGATGAAACTCTAAGTTATTCTCCATGTTCGTTTAGTAGTTTTTTTTTATTATTGTAGCTGATTTATGTATTTTACTTGTTAAGGTTTTTTGTTAAATTTTTGAGATTTGATTTATTTTTGTTAATAGATCTATATTTTTTTAATATAAATATGTACTCTTTTTTAACATGAATGAAATCTTTGTAAAAAAAATTGCATCCATCGATCTTCATTCATTAGATAAGTTTTTTCTATTCTTTCTATCCACGTAAACAATCCAGATACATTCTCATGATTGGTTGTTAAATTTTGCCCGTGTAATCGGCTAGAGTGTTAATTCCCGTACAGTAAAATTTATAAGTAATTTAGTATTTAAGCAGTAGATAATCATATTATGAAGAGAGTCTTAGAGAGATGTTAATGATTTTAAAAATGAAATAGATGGGAAAACAGAAAAAAAAAAAAGAAGATGGGTTAGTTTGCTTTAGTTCTTCACGTGGATGTGGATTATCGGCCTTTTCCAAAGAAAGGACAATATGGATAGTTGAAGTTCTAGATTAAATATAGATTATCAAGATATATTTTTGTCAAGATATATTTTTGTCAAGATATATTTTATTAAAAATGTTTTTTTCTTTATTACACATAATAAGATCTTTTCTACGTGTAATTAGATCGGGACCGTTGGAAAGTATAGAGACTTAAATAATTGAAAAGTATTCATATCTTTGTGAAAAATATGGATATCTTTTAAATAATTGAAAAGTATTCATAATCTTTTAAAAGATTAAAAGTGATGTAGGAAATTTCTTTGTTTTTTTGTTAATTTCTCAAAGTTACAGTTCAATGACTAATTAAAAAATTTGTCAAAACTAAGAGAAGGTAAGTGAAAATTAATGGATATTTTTCATCATTACCAAAAAAATAAAACGCAATATACCAAAAGAAAACGAAAGAAAAAAGATAAAACGAAATAGAAAACCATACCTCGGAGACATGATGGCAACAGCTAAAGAAACACCAGCAACTGAACAAACTTTGATTTCAAAGGAAAGAAACCTAGAGTTTCAGAGTTTTAAAATTTCAGAGATTCAAAGATTTTCAGAAGTTTAAGATAGAAATGCCTAAATCAGAGAAGAGGAGGAGGAGAAGAAGAAGAAATAGAAACATAGAAGCAATAGAAGAGAAGAGAAGAAGAAGGACTCACCGGCGGCAATGGAGCTGGGTTGATTTCTGATGGTCTCGGATGCACTCCTCGATGTCATGCAGTGGGTGACCCTTGCGGGTGTGAGCTCGAAGGTCTGAAGCTTTTCTCATTTGTCACGTCCTCTTAGTAGGAGATTAATTAATCTGATCTTGATGCTACTATTAAGTCACTCCGTATTAGTTAATATTGTATTTTTTTAGCCAAACTTAGTATAATAATACCAAATTAGTATTGTTGAGTCCTCTGTACTATCTTCGACAAACAATGCTTAAACTATTTTTACCGAAGCTGTACAGAATGTCTCACCCAAAATATAGAGGTCAAAAATGTATTTTTACAATATTTATTATAAGTCTTAGGCGAGGAATGTGGTGTCCTTTCTTAATACTTACAAGTTTGGGGGTACGGGGCTAACCATATTCACTGACACAATCAATTTGCAAAATAATAAACTATCCAAAGATTTCATTCAATAAATCAAGCTATGAGACATATACAAAACCCACCGTTAGTATCATGATGAAATTTTTAAACAAATCAGAGGCTAATTCTTTTAAAAAATAACAAGTTTGAGTGGGGAATTGCTTTCATAATACTTAAAAAGTTTGGGGGAAGGGGCTAATTCTCTCCAATAAAATTAAAGAACAAAGACACAATGAACTAGCAACAATTAATGTCTCTACGTAAATAAACTATCCAATGATTCACTTCAAGCTATTAGATAAATAAGTACTTAGCAACCACAAAATAAATATAATAATGAAATCATTTGAACTAATATTCATTATGCTTACAACTTACCCAATTATGATAATTTTGGTAGGCCATGCACTTCTCAAAGCTTATTCGATGTCGTAGACCTTCATAAATATACTCAAAACTACTTTCAAACGTGCACCCAAACTCTCATTGCATCAACGATAAATTGGAATATGAAGAACAAAGGCATTCGGTTCACTCTAAGACCAACATCCTTCAACAACAATTTCCCCTATTCAAGCCACTCTAATAGCTTACACTTTATCAAGTGTGAGCTATCATTCACCTTCTTCAACAAGATAAACAAATCTGAGTGCAAAGTCTGAGTGCAAGTGGGCCGCTAAGGCTGTTGGTCGGAGCTTCACGGATCACTGAGTATACATATTACCTACTGTTAGTGAATAAACGTGAAAAAACCCATGGAAGAAACTATTCGTTTGCGATTTCCAATAGATACAACCCAAAACAGAACTTAAAACGTAAAAACATGATACCAAGGAAAGTTGAATCACTCCCATTTGAAACACAAAGCAAACTCTATAGACTATAGTCCAAATCACTACTATCTTGGCTAAAGAAATTAATAGTGAAAATGATCCAGGGATCCTCTTATCCAACATTTAATTGAAGATGGGTGTTTTTATACCCAAAGAGAAGGTGGATTAAATTATGGCCTTAAACTGCGTACGTGTCAATGGGTGCAACTGCAGACTTCAGACTTCATCTATTATGGCTTAAACACAACTGTCGCAACGTGCACGCGACGCGGAGCGGCGATTAAAAAAATTCATTTTTGCAGGAGAAATAAATTTGGAGTCGCCAACAATCATTTTTTGGGTGTGATTGGTCACCCAATTTTAAGATGAAAATTTTGATCTACGAAAACTCAAAGTTGGTTCGAGAGCCATTTGTGTGTGGGGAATGTATTATCACCCCACAACACCCATATAAAATTGGTTACCAAATTTAATCAAATGTTGTCCAATTTTTTATTTTAAGGCAAATGTTAAAGAAATTCATTTTTCAATGTCCCATTTGGTGCATTTTGCATCATAATAATGAACAAAATAAATTACCTTTAATGGGTGGTTCAAAGACCATTGAAAAATTATTTTTTGTGTTCTTATATCTTTTAAATCAAAACATTATTAGAGTTATTCTAGGTATCCCAAGTATAACTCCTCACATCAGGAGTTCGAGAAGTTTGGTATCCCGAAAATCTCAAAGTTCATCGTCGGCTTTTGTTTAGTGAAAATTAAATAGTGGAAGTAACAAAATTTAAATCTAATTGTAAAAATAATAATCCACATATACATGAACAATGTCTCTAGTAATGACAGAATAATGCAAGAATCACGTTATAAGCATGACGATATAAGAATGCTAAATAAATAGACATGTAAAGAAAATAAATGTTAATAATTACAACAAAAGGGAAGTAAAAGAATAGAGATAAAGTTATAAGAGGTCAAATTATAAAAAACATAAAATGTTGAGATTATATAAAACATGCATAAAAACTAATTCATGCAAGCATAAAGTAAAAACAAAACTATGTAGTAAATGAAAGAAAAATAAATAAAAAGAAATTAAAAAAAAAAACAAAAAAAACAATATATATAAACAAGCCATGGTCATTGCAGCTGCAACAGAGGAAAGTCTCCTCTGTTGCAATGCAAAGGATATAATTTTTTTTAATATAATATATTATGATATAATAATAATAGTAATAATAATAATATTAAATAAATAAATAAATGATAAAAAAATTGAAAGAAAAGTGACGAAAAATAATAGATTTTTTTAACATTAATATGTCCATTTTTATTTTGACTACCTAGTCTACTAATTACCATTTTTTTTCATTCCCTCATTAGTCATTGCTTATCAATAGTAAATGGGATAATCATGAATGATAATTAGTTCAAACAAATGTCACAAAAATGATGAACATAATATTTAAAAAAAAAAAACTTGTAGGGAAATTGAAAATTTCAAAACTTAGATATTTGCTTAATCTTGTATAGAGGTTTTACTTTTTATTTTATGCATTGTTATGTGTGAGAAATTATCCTAGGAGATCTTTGCATCAAATGTACACTTTCAACCCAGTAAAAGTTTAATTCACATTGGGTAAATTTTTTCACCCCTCAAAAGCTTTATCATCATCATCATTAATTGAGTTGATGACAAAGATATCTCATCATCCAACTTGTAAAGAAATCATCAATGCATGAAATTAAAAGAATAAGATTTAAAGTAGGAGAAATGATAAAGAATGAACAATCAACTTATGTGTGAAAAGAAAAGAAAATACAGAAGATATCAACTACATGAATATGACGAAGAGAGATGAATAAAATATGTTCTCAGCAAATGTACAAAACTTTTAAGCTACCTTAAGAAAAAGAATGGAAGAAGATGAAAATAATAGAAGTTTAGAACCTCTTCTTCTCTCTAAAATCACATCTTTTTCTCACTCCAACCCCTCTCTCACTCTAAAAATATGGCTTCCTTTTCTCCACTCCAAAGAGACCCCCCTCTCAAGTGAAGACCCCATCCCTATTTATAGGCAAAATTATGGTTTACCTTTTTTATTTTTAGTCTTTTTTTCAATTTTTACTTTTTAGTCCTTGGACCACTTTTCTTATTTTAATATTGGATTAGTTTTCAAATTATACATATAGTCTTGGATTATTATATGAATTATACATATAGTCTTGGATTATTATATGAGCCAAAATATAAAGTATGTATATTTAATGTATTAGACCGCATAAAATACGGTATCTGCACCTGCCCCCATTTGAGCACGCTTCTGATCTCAGAAGGTGTACAAAGGTGTAGATAAGTATTTTGATCAGTACAAGAAAATAATATATGAAATAGGGAATAGAAACCTCGACTAAATAAGGCTCTATGAGATGGAATGAGAGCGAAATGGACCTGGATGGACACAGACTTTGACCTCGCTCAATGCGTGTTCGATTTAACTGAGATATTTGAAAGGAAACGGACCTGGATGGATGCAGGCTTCAACCTTGACTCAGTGAGGGTTCGATTTAACCAGAGATATTGAAATGGACCAGGCGCTGACACCGGGCTTCGACCGCGACCAAGTCAGGTTTGATTTAACCGAAGATATTTGAAAGGAAAATGAACCTGGATGGATGCAGGCTTCAACCTCGACTTAGTGCGGATTCGATTTAACCATAGATATTTGAAACAGAAATGGACCAGGTGGCGACACCGGACTTCGACCGCGATCAAGTCGGGTTCAATTTAACCGAAGATATTTTAAAGGGAAAATGGACGTGGATGGATGCAGGCTTCGACCTCGACTCAATTCGGGTTCGATTTAACCACATTAATTGAAAAAGAAATGGACCCAGAGCTGACACCGGCCGTTGACCTCGACTCAATTCGGGTTCGATTTAACCATATTAATTGAAACGGACCAGGCGCTGACGCCGAGTTTCGACTGTGACCAAGTCGGGTTCTATTCAACCGTAGATATTTGAAAGGAAAACGGACCTGGATAGACACAGGCTTCGACCTCGACTCAATTCGGGTTTGATTTAGCCGTAGATATTTGAAACAGAAATGGACTAGGTGCTGACACCTAGCTTCGACCTCGACTCAATTCGGGTTCGATTTAACCATATTAATTGAATTTTATCTGTAAATAGTGGTCTTAGTATGATCAGGTGTTAGTTCATATTGTAACTAGTTTCTTGTTGTCAACTGTAAGCTTGTACTATCAGAACATCCATTGTTCATTACAATTTTGAATATATTTTTTTTAACTCTACTTTTAGGATTTGGGATGCGAACATTTTTTGTTTTCTTTTTTACAAAATGCAATTTATCATACAACAATTTAAGATAAAATACCATGATATCATAATTTAAGAATTTCATCATAAATCTCGTTACAATGAGCTTGGTAAATTGGAATTACATGCTAAAACATAATTTTCCTTGCAGATATGGCACTTATGCTTTGAAAACAAGTTCTGATTAAAAATCATGAACAGTTGGATCTAGTGAAGGAGGATATCCGTGTTAGATTTTGAAGATAATTGTGGCTTAATTTGCATCCTAGAGCTACGTTCCATCCTAGAGTCACCCAGTGACTCTATTGAACTTGAGTCCCGACTTCACCCCTGATGATAATACAAACTGATTTTCACTAACTATTTCCTAATCCAGTCTCCCCATCCATACCTAGAAAAAGTACAAAGATAGTCCATTAACAAGATTTCCTCCACTCAATTATTAACAGACAAGATACAACGTCACAACTCTTTCCTTCTCCCTAGTCTCTCCCAACCCCCAACTTAATATTCTTCTAAGATGAACCTTCAATGTAAACAGCTTCAAAACATGTTATCTAATACAATGTGTCACTTCAAATGAAGTAGGCAACAGTTAAAAAGGGTAGCCTGGTGACTATATTAGACTTAGAAGATCCTTGTAACAACTAAGATTATGCAAACATATGTTAAACCTTCTAGCAAGAAATTAAACATTCTTGAAAATAAGAACCCACATTCATCTTAAAAATTTACATTCCCCAAAACAAGGTACATATAACTTAACCACCAACCATCAAAAGCGGCATATCTAGGGTGTGTTCCTTGAATGGTAATGTGAAAACATAATAGTGTGACATGACAAGAATATTATCATGTATGGAAAAACAAGTTTTGAAGACTGTCACAGTATTAACATTACTGGAAAGTAGAATAATGTCATAATGCTTTATTTACCGGAAAAAAATGTCATAAACACTACTACTTCTAAATGAACTTAGGGGAGAAATTTTTTTGGACACAAATTGCTCTTATTATTATATAAAATTTCAAATTGATAAGTCTTTTGGTATTCTCTCTACCAAAATCACATTTATCATATCAATTATTAACAACATATTAGTTTTAAAAAATGAAGAGACAAATTAGTTTTAATAGATCGAATCTTGTTAAAAAATGGATAAGTGAATAATTTGATATTGAAATTAGTATTTAATTTTTTTTTACCTTTTTTAAGTCTATAGTATATATAAATGAGACTAATAGGAGATAACATTTGTTTACACATGCCGTCACTATTATATAGAATTCTGAATTGATACGTCTCATGATAGTCTCTTTACCAAAATCACATTTACTATTTCAATTATTAAAAATATATGAGTTATAAAAAATTCAGAAATAAATTAGTTTAAATAGATCGAATTACATCAAAAAATCGTATAAGTGGTAATTTAATATTGAGATTAATAGTTCAAATCTTTTTAACTTTTTTGAGGGAATAAAATTCATCAACAAAATATTAATAAGAAAACTAATTATCAAGAATCAATATAAGCATCAAATCAAAATACCAGGAGGAATCACATCAAACCAAATACGGCAAAGAACCAAAACAGAGGGGAGCTTCGCAATACTATCAACAATGAAACTGCAATATCTAGGAATATGCCAAACTGAGATATTAGTTAAAAACTATTAACTTTTTATAGCAACACAAAACATTTAACAAAAAAAATATCACAAACTTTTCGTAGATTGAATTCTTAGATTTGTCATAACATGTCAGAAGGTGATCAAACACTTTTATATGTAATCCTATTCGTATTTTTATACATATTATTTATTGTTGATTTCTTCAACACGTGCAAATACACGTACAATTGACTAGTGTTTTCAAATCAGAGTAATGTATCATTACCATATTTAGGAAATGTTATATAATTTCTTTGAGCACTTTATTAAGAAAATGTATTAAATAATATTATATTAATACAAAAAGTACAATAATAATATAGTACAATCTACTATTTATAATATTGTATATTATACTATTTTTTATATTATAGTAATTATGTTGATAAGAATATAATTATAGTAATTATATCATACCTAAAGCTGCTCTATAGGGTCTTGTTAAGTTTCACCCTCATTGTATGTTGATAACGATTGCAAGTTTGTGACTTTTATTGTCCTAGAAAATACAATATGCACACTCCAGGGGTCATAGAAAAGGAAGATTAGCCTCAAAGAGGCCAAAAAACAAACACACAAAAACTCTAGCCACCAAGGACAATTTGTTAGAGATTATGCCCTCAAAGTACATGAATTCTATTTTTTTTATCAAGACATTTATTTGAAAAAAATAAAATGAAATAAAATGTCTATTCTTATATTGCATGTAACTCATTCTTTCTTATAAAAGGTCCACAAGAATTTAGTACTTGATTTATGAGTCATACGGAGTTTACTTCAAAAGAAAATT
Organism: Datisca glomerata; assembly: GCA_003255025.1. Classification (NCBI taxonomy): domain Eukaryota; kingdom Viridiplantae; phylum Streptophyta; class Magnoliopsida; order Cucurbitales; family Datiscaceae; genus Datisca; species Datisca glomerata. The sequence continues at coordinate 985,469 of QANY01004802.1, read as the reverse complement.
GTATTTAATCAAGAGTTTTGATGACTCGAAAATACTAATTCTCACATTTTAGTGAAGTTGGACGCTTTACTAAGAAAAGATTACCATACATCAACTCTATTTATAGCATGAGTTACCTTGATCATTAGGTAGATTACCTGGTTCATATTTTAGTGCATTTGGAATCATTGAAAGGATTAAAGAGTTTGATTTGTAGTAAAGTATTATCTTAAGAAAATTATAATTCATTGCTATTATATTATGAGTACTTTTAATTTTGAAAGAGTTATGGATTTATATATAATGTCTCAATTTTTTTATCTGCTATGGTTCAGATTCTATGGTTCAAAATGCATATGTAGTTTGAATGACTTAGTTGTTAGATAGTGATGATGCATAAATTCTCAATAATAGAGTTCATGAACACGTTTAAGTAAATGACATCATATCTCCTAACAGAATCCGTTTATGTGATCATAGCAATCTAAGGACTTAGTAACTCTAATGGTTTATTAGAGATTTGATCATTTTACATAAAGCATCAAGTATAAAAATTATCATGGTTGATAACTAGAATGAGATTTTGAACTTAAGGAAGAAGATGTGTATACATTAGTTTGATAGTACTTCAACTAATTATATACGGTGCTCTATTATGGAGAGGCAAAATAGGTCGAGGATAAATACATCGAATAATGTAAAATACGATCATAGATCAATTACAAGTTTTAGTGGAATTAATTGTAAGTACTATTTACTTTGACACTTTTATATATTGCTTATTTATTTATCTTTTCAATTGTTAAACTCGTGAAATTTTGGAGGTTATTCTTGAACATTCATTTTCTAATTGAGTGCAAAAAGTTTATAATTTGAACACGATAATCCAATTTACCCTCTCTTAGGTTATCATATTGATCATATAATTGGTGCAAAAAGTTTATAATTTGAACATGATCATCCAATTTACCTTGCTATGAATGCAAAAAACCCAGACACATCAAAGCCAATTGTCCAAATCTAAGTAATGCCACAAATAAGTTCAAAATAAGATCATGCAAGGTAATTTAGGATGAGACTGATGATAGCGACTCACCTTGAGACATATGTGTCAAGGTGAAGACGAGGAAGTTGCAAACATGCGTTTTATGGCGCTAGAAGATGAGATACCATTGAAGAAGAAAGATAAAATGAATATTTCTTCTTCGATGGTATCTCAACTAGGGATGATGAAAAAGAGGAAGTTGCAAACATGTATTTTATTGCACTAGAAGATTCTAAGATATCATTGAAGAAGAAAGATAAATTGAAACTTAATAATGGATGCTTGAAACACATGATCGGTGATAAATCAAAACTCACTTAAATTTGTTGAAGGAAAAGACATTCACCTTTGGAGATGATAAGAAAGAAAAAAAATCATTGGTATTGACTCAGTAAGAAATGACTCCTCTCATACTATAGATAAGTTTCTATTTGTAGTAGGTCTAAAACATAATCTACTTAGCATTCAACTTTGTTGATAAAAAGTATAGAGTAACTTTTTAGAAATATTTTTGTCTAATTATATATAAAGCGTAAAAAAAATTTCGTTTGGTAGATGAAGGAACCAAAAGTCTACACTATTAATCCAAGTGTTTTTCAAAATCACAATCTAAGTGTCTAAATTCAAAATTATTTTCTTTCCTAAACCCTAACTACACTTTCCTCTATGAATACACCACTTTCACTTCATAAGATATAATCCATAGCCTAGAGACTCTTCCAAAACTCTCCTAAATCTCTCTTAATATTTTGAGTTTTATACTTGCAAATTTTTTGAGGGAGCAAGATAATATTTTGTGAGCTTAGATTGAAGATTCTACTCCTTTGAAATAGTTATTATAAGATATTACTTAATCTCAAAACATGTAGCTTTGTGAGGTTTAGTTGAAAATCATAAGCTAAATGTGCCTGTAAGGTTTGGTTTTCACCCTTAAGAAGATTATGTGATTACAATATCCAAGGAGAGCCTTTGAGCATGGACGTAGGGAAAATATTTCTTAAGCCACATGAAAATGTCATGTGCCTATCTTCTCCTTCTTCTCTTTTTATTTCTTGCCATTTACGTTTGCATCTTAGTTTTCTACACTTATTTTCGCAGTTTATGTTTCTGTAATTTATTTTATTTACTTGCTTTAAATTTTTGCATTTACATTATCGCAAGCATTATTTACTTTAACGCTTTTCTCTATTACTTATTTATTTATCTTTTCAAGCCTTAAACCCTTTAAAGTTTGGATTACATTCCTGAACATTCACTCTCTACTTCAGTGAGAAAATTTTTTAATTTGAACACGATCATCCAATTCATCCCCCTCTGGCATATCAATACTTTTAAATAAGTGACATAATACTCTTTAACAAAATCCGTCTACGTGATAATAGAAATCTAAGTACTTTGTATCTTTAATGGTTTATCAGACATTTGATAATTTTACTTGAGGCATCAAGTAAGGATATTATAACGGTTGATAAGTAGAATGAGACATGAAAATTAAAGAATAAGAGATATATTAATTAGTTCGATATTACTTCATCTAATTATACACAATGTTATATTATGAAGGGGATACATAATGATTTGTAGGTCGAGGATAATTATATCGAATAATATAAAATATTTTTGAAGTTTAGTTACAATTTTATAGTGGAATCAATCGGTACTAATAATCAATAAATTTTATCATGAGTTTAATCAGTGAATTTTATTAATTATTTAGCCAAAAATATATCTATCCTTATGATCATCAAGCTAGTATATGAATTATAGATATGGTCGTGACCGAACTGATAGGAAAAATATACATAAAAATCAACCGTTCGATCATATTTTAAGTAATGATAATTATTAATTAAAATTAATTTAATTAGTTTTAACTAAAGATATAATTTTTGGAACTAATTTTTAGCTATGCTTGATCTCTGAATCCTAGACGTTGGATATTACTATATATAAAAGGTTTCTTTCAGATTAGGTCTAAGTCTATGGATGTCATTGGTTAAGAGAAGAGGAAATTCAAGAGAGACACTCTCTCTCTAACCAAAAATTTGAGAGAAGAAAAGTGATACCTTTTCTTGAGTGCCAACACATTAATCGATAGTTGACAATCCACGGAATGATGAAAATGATCCTAAGGTGTTGATACGAATATATGGGTGTTTTACATGGATGTCGTACATGGTGATTCACAGTGGACATGACAGCAACATACATATGGCATGGTGAAGTGGTCGACAACTACTTGGGCTTTTGGCGCGAGATTGAGAGATCGATTTAGGTGTATTCAGGCTCAAATCTTTACATGAAAAAAAAATTTGATTTTTGTGATTCACCTGTCAAAGATATAATATCTAGATTCATTTATAGCATATATTAGATTGTTTAAAAAATAAATTTTAGGAAGCGGCGATTTTTGCTGCGACAAATTCTTCACATGGTGTAGACACCCCCCCCCCCCCCCGAGTTTGGAGATATCTATTCACATCAAAATTAGGGAAATCCCGTTCATTTAAAGTCTATCCATGATAATGTTCATAATGACATTAAAATTACTATTCAATCTCTACGTTTACCATAAAAAACACTAAAGTTTCTTTATTTTCATATATTTTACACAAAAGAAGTAAAAGATAAATTTAGGAGTAGAGATTTTTAATCTTTCTTTTTGTGTAGGCAAGGAACCATCTAGTGATTTACTCCTCCAACAAGGTCGCATCTAAGCCAAAATAATTATCCAGACTGCTTGCAAAAAAAAAAGATAAGGAACATACTTAAACCTTCTAGAACTATAATGAGGCTATAGAGGATGCTGATGTAGATTATTGTCAGAAAGTGATGGAATCTGAGATGAATTTCATGTTCTTTGATAGAGTATGTGAGCTTTACAAGCACCCGCACCCTTTCGGGCACTCGAAAGGGTTAAATTCATTGGGTGCAAATGGGTTTACAAGTAGAAGTGAGTCATAAACGAGAAGGTGGAATTTGCCTTTACAAATAAATTCCATCTTATTGGACAACCACAACTTTATATTTGTAATTAATCCTACGTCATTCTTAATGAAGAGAAAGTCCTATACATATAGAACTAAGAATACTATTATGTTTCCTTCCTTTCGCTTGTACACACATGATTCATCATGATTCTGATCAAAATCAAAGGATTGGATTGTTTGATCAAATTTGATGTTTCATGATCTTGATGCTTACTTAAGTCTGTAAATGGACCTATGCTACTTGCAAACCATATTTTCCAGGCTGTTAGCAACAAAACCCTTGTGTTGAGATATACAAATATAAATATTCTTATAGACTTAATCATGACCACGGGTGACAAGCCAGGCTACATCAGCTGATAAGTGGTTTTGAAAACCTTCATCAAATGGTAATTTTTTTGTTCAAAGCACTTACAAAGTTCTTTCTGCTGCTAAACCCCTTAAGAGATGGAAAAGATTGATTTGGTTTCCCTAATATATTCCAAAGTATAGTTTTATCTCGCAGATTGCTCTCCACAATAAGCTTTCAAACCTGGATAATCTTCTTAAATGGAATTCTGGTTTGAGGCAGTTTTGTGTTTTTTGTATTGATGGCTCATAATCTGTTGAGCATTTTGTATTTCTAGTATCATTCAAGATTAAGGGAAAAATATTGATAAGGATAAACTTATATGAGTATTAATGAGGTAAAGGGAAATGATGATAGTAGCAAATTATAAGGAGTAGATGCACTGTGTCATTTATGTCTAGATTGCCTTGAATGTCATGTTTTATTGAATACATTGGTCTTATAAAGACTTTTCTAGTTGCATAGATTTGATTAAAATAATAAATATAAGATGAGGCACTCATTAAGCCTAGGAACAATACCCGTTCGTGGGGATCCTCTCTACTCGATATGAGTTCCTTTCTCTTCCTTATTTTCCATCTGTCTCGCTCAACCGCCCATCAATCACTGTCACTTGAGGATTTCGTGTGGTTTCGAGCCAATAAGTCCGAGTCACTTGATGGCCTACCAATCTGTCTTGTCCGGGTCACTCAGCTTACCTAATCAACCACATCTACTTGATTGTCGGTATGAACCCTTTTCTCGTTCTGATGTTCTGTCCCATCCTTGAGGTGATGACCCCATTCTTGAAATGATGGTTCCCATTCTTGAAATGATGGATCTTATTCTTGAAGTGATGATCCCTCATTCTCGAGATGATGGTTCCCGTTCTTGAAATGATGGTTCTCATTCTCAAAGTGACGATCCCCCGTTCTCGAGATGTTGGTTCGCCTTCTTGAAATGATGGTTCCCGTTCTTGAAGTGATGATCCCCCATTCTCAAGATGTTAATTCCCATCCTTGAAGTGAGGATCATCCATTTGTGAATATCTCATGACTTCGGTCCGCCACCCGTTTCTACTTTTCTGACGTTTTTTGTGAGTCCTAGGTAGGTCCCTTTGTCCACGTGGTAGCGAATATTTTTTACCTGTAAATTTACCCCCATTGTTCTTCAGCGATGCTCGTCGATGTGCAATGAATGCTCTCTGTACGCGTCCCATTTTTGGAGAACGGCTATTCTTGATCCACTTTCATCAATTTGGGATCTTTCATTCTACAAACATTAAGTGTTGCGTAAGAAAAAGTTAAGCATTTAAATAATGAGATGATATACTATCATTGCCTCATTTCTAGGGTTGTTGACACGCTCCTTAGAAATTTCATTGTTCTTAATGTCATTTTATCCTATCGCGACATGCGTGCGCGTAGGCTTCATTTTTTCATTTCCCATATGCGTTGCTTCATTTTATGGTTCTTACGTCATGCATGTTTCTATCCCGTTAAGTTTTCTCTTCTCCAGCTGTCGTGTTGTCATTGTCTTGCTAGTTTTAGTAGACTGGCAGTAATTATTCCGTTGTGTTTCTTCCCTACACGTCCGTTGTTTTCCTTTCCCCTTTTTCTGAACTGGTGTATTTTCATCTCCCTATCCATTAAACATTTTTAACTTATTTTTGGTGGCTGTATCCTATATCACCTAGGTTTCCCTCATTTCTTTTTTTCTCATGCTCATTCCTATCTTTTGTAAGTTTTTCCTTCTTCCCTTTTTTGTCTTCGTTACCTACTTTCTTCTCATCTTTTCTATTTTGCATTCCTTCTTCCAGTAGTAATGGAGGAAGACCCATTTAAGGTGACTGTTCCTTTAGTCAGGAATAGGAATGAATCTAACTGCTTTCTTTCCCTTCACAGGGGTGCCTTCCCGTCAGACGTAGTCTGTGGTTTTGGAGAAGGAATCTATAAATATTACCCCTGTAATCCTCCCTACCAAATTTCTTTAGCCTTAATGTAAATAGCATTAGGTTTAAAGCTTCCATTCTCTCATCTTTTACAAGAATTCTTTAACACTTTCAACATCGCCCCTTCTCAATATCCCCCTAGTACTTATAGGGTTCTTCTAGGTATTGAAGCCCTTAATATGAGGCATAATTTCAATATAGGGGTAGATGAAATCTGAACCGCGTACATAGTGAAAAGGTGTGGACTGTCCTATTACTTGCTCCCCGCGTGAGTGAGAAGTAGGGATGACTAGTTACTAACCTCCCCAGTGGGTACAAAGGCTGGGAGGAGGGTACGATCCTTGTAGGTGGAAGCTGGGGTGATGACGGTCGCTTGGTCGTTCCCCGAATCTGGGGAGAATTGAGTAAGTGGTCGGAACCCTCCTTTCCTTTTATTTTTATGCTACTGTTTTAACTTTATTGTTTTCATTTGTTTGAGTTTATCTTTTCTAAGTTCTAACCTATTTTTTTGCAGATAATAATATGAACAAAAGATCTTTCACCCCAAAAGACGTTGTCGTGCAACCCTATGTCACCTATGAGTGTCTGGAATAGGACTGGAGGGATTTTCTCGACCCAAGGAGAGAGATTGAAGTCACGATCCCGCCCATTCCTGTTATTAAATCCGTAGCCTCGTCATCTTCTGCGATAGAAGTTCCTCGGGCTATTCTGTTATGATCCTTGTTCTCGCCTTCCATCAAATCATTTGGTTAAGCTATTCTGATTCTTCAGAATCAAAACAAGAATGTGAGGGGTTTGATCAGGAAGAAAGAGAGCATGAGGCTCAATGGGAAGCTACTAAGGAAGAGGCAGAGGATCAGGACGCGATTTTTCATTTTGTGTACTACGAGCTTGAGATGTCTAAGCATCTGAAGAGTAATTTATAGGAGGTACTTGGCGAGGGTAAGCGTCACAAAATGGGGAACGCTAACTCTTCTGTTCTCTTTTTAGTGGATGTTACTCCTCATGTCCCCGATCTTCTTGTCCCTATTACTAATCTCCCCATTGCTGATGAGGTTCCCCTTACTGCGGGGGAGACTACCACGTCCCCCCTCACCTGTGATGATGCTGGTCTCCCCTCCCTCTGGTTCTCCCCATCTGTTTGAGGAGACGGCTGTCTGGCGGTAGCGGCGATACCCTGCGACTCCGTCGATTCCTGCTGATGTTAGCTTTTTGAAGGATTCACATTCTTCGTACGTGGTTGCGAAGGGGATCATATCTGAGGTGGATGCTTCTGTACTCCACCAACTATCTATTCATGATAAGGTCATCAACATAAGTCATGCTCTGATGCAGATAGTTTTTATTCTTGTCTTTCCATGTTTTTTCTAGGTAAATCTTTTCCTAATTTTGGCTAACACTTTTTGAACATGCCATGACTTACCAATACATGCTACATGAAGATATTCATGCTGGTAAGGAGGAGGTAGGCTGGTGTAGGAAAAAGGTGATGGAGACCACCAAAGCTTATGATGTTGTTTCCCTGAACGGGAGGATCTCAAGAAGGTGGAGGTTAACCTTCAACGGGTTGTTGCCCATCTAACTTCCAAACTTGAAACGACCATGGCTAAGTAGTCGAAGCTCGAGTGGTCTTTGCGGGAGGCAGAGAGGTCCACCGAGATAAGTGGGGAGAACCTATCTATTGTTGAGGAAAGGTTGGTCGAGGTCGAGGATATGTTGGCTAAGTCAAGTGAATGAGAGGTTGATCTTATAGCCGAGTACCAGGCCATGGTCGACTAGTATGAGCAGATGGCCTACACGACAGGTTACCATGATACCAAGACTGATAAGCCTCCATGTATGTCGCTTGTCCCCCATTCTAAAGAGCATGTTGATCCCGAGGGTGAGCTTCCTACGGAGAATTAACATCCTTTTCCTTTTCCCTTGACTTTTTTCATTTTCTTGTACTCTTTTCTTTAGAAATTGCTTTGTAACTTTCTCACTTTTTAATGAAATGACTCATTTTCGTAGTATGTTTTTGCCATTTCCTTTCATTCTTTAGCAAAATTTTATCCATAAACTTTGCCTTTTTAGTAAATCTCAACAAGTAATAAACGTATTTTTCCATTTTATGGTTTTCATTCAAGTAAATTTATAGACTACTTAATCCTTTATATACCTAGAAATTTATTTCAAGAAATGTTTAGGCAAGAGTGTGTTCACCTGTTTTGTCCATTTCTACTTTTCATCTGTTTGGGGTTGGAACTTCCTTTCTATTTATTGTAAGCGGGTTTCATTGGAGTCGCCTGCTTCCATGATTTCTCCTTTAGTTAATGCCCTTAGTTCCTTCTAAGAGTTGGACTTATGAACTGTCCCTCCCAATGACTTTTTAATGCCCTTAGTTCCTTCTAGGAGTAGGACTTATGAACTGCCCCTTCCAATGACTTTTTAAAGCACTTAGTTTCTTCTAAGAGTAGGACATATAAACTGTCCCTCCCAAAAACTTTTTAGTGCCCTTAGTTCCTTCTGGGAGTAGGACTTATGAACTGCCTCTCCCAAAAACTTTTTAATGCACTTAGTTCATTCTGGAAGTAGGACTTACAAACTGCCCCTCCTAATGAATTTTTAATGTCCTTAGTTCCTTATGAGAGTAGGAATTATGAGCTACCCCTCCTAAGAATTTTTAGTGCTCTTAGCTCCTTCTAAGAGTAGGACTTATGAACTGCCCCTTCTAAGGACTTTTTAATGCCCTCGTTTCCTTTTGAGAATAGGACTTATTAACTGCCCCTCCCAAGGACTTTTTAATTCCCTTAGTTCCCTTTTTAGTAGTAGTCTGGCTAAGGAGAGAAATTTGACGCCACTGTTTTTACGTGAAAAGCCTTTGCAGAAAATAAAATACGTGGAAGATGGCTCATTATAATGGATATTTTACGTAAAAAAAATTTCAGATGAATTGCGTTCTATGATTTCTGCAATTTCATTCCTTCTCATGTTTCCAAGTGGTAATAACCGCTTCCTCCTATTTTACGGATGATGTACGATCCATTTGGAAGATTTTTCTGAGGACCAATTCTCCTGTTTGGAATTCTCTTTTCCTTACTTTCTTCTGGAAATAAGATCTCATTTTGTGATTGTAATGGGTCATTCTGATCAGCGCTGCTTCTCTTCTTCCATCTAGTTCATCGAGACCATTTTAAAGAGCTCTTCGCTTTGTTGTTCATTTATTCTGATGGTAGGGCTTCCAATTTCTACATGAATAACCGCTTCTGATTTGTATGTTAATGCAAACGGAGTTTCTCCCGTACATTCTCTCGGGGTTGTCTTGTATGCCCATAAGATGGGGGTAGTTCTTCTACCCATTTTCCTTTTACGGATTACAATTGTTTCTTCAAGTTATCAAGTATGACTCGGTTTGATCTTTCTGCTTGCCCGTTCCCCTGTGGGTAGTAAGGTGTGGATAAACGATTCATGATTTTCGGATCTTTACAAAGTGTCCTTACCAAGTTCCCGGTGAACTGAAGTCCATTGTCAAATACCAAGATATGGGGGATCTCATATCAGCACACGAAGTTCTTCCATAGGAACCCTATTACTTTTTCCTCACAAATTCTGGTAAAGGCTTTAGCCTCGATCCACTTAGTGAAATAGTCCGTTGCAACTAACTTAAAATATTTTTGGACATGTGCCATGGGGAGTGGCCCAACAATGTCTAGGTCCCATGCATGTCAGCTAAGGACTAGCCACGATTTTGATTTCCCTATGGGCCATTTTTGTTATGGGCGTGAAACATTGACACTTGTTCACGTTATTGCATACCATTTGACGTATTAATGCATTTGGGGTCAATAATATCGTTCATTCATGACATTATAGGCTAGTGATATGCCCCTAGTGTGGTTTCCGCAAAAGCCCTCAGGAATTTCTGCTAGCACATATTGGGCTTCATTTTCTCGTAAGCACTTCAGGTACAGTCCTGCAAACATTTTCTTATATAATACCTTGTGAATCATCGTGTACCTGGTACTCTATTGTTGTATCTTTTTGGAAAGTAGTTTATTTTTAGGAAGCGTTCTTTCTTCAAGTAAAAGGATTATGTTGTTTTGCCAACTGGGCTCCCGTTCAACTTCTACATCAGCCACGTTCGTCAATAGGAGCAAGATGCTCGGTTATTACAGAACTTATATGAGGATGTTCCTTCTGTAAGGGAGGCGTAATGAAGATCCTAGAATTTCTAGGACATCAACATGCCCATTCTCAGTTCTCAGAATTTGCTTGATTTCGTAATCTTTTAGTGTAATAATGGGATCCTTCACCCATTGTAAGTATTTTATCATCTGTTCATCTTTTTCTATGTATTCCCCCGCGACCTGTTTTACGATTAACATGGAATCGCAGAAAATATTAACCTTAGTTACCTCATACTCCTATAGCAGGGATACTCCTACGATAAGTGCTTCCTACTCTACTTCATTATTTGATGCATTAAATTCGAAGAAGATGGAGTGCTCCAATATTTCCCCGAAGGGAGTTTGTGCCAACACCCCTGCTCCTACTCCTCTACTATTTGAAGCACCGTCCACAAAGAGTGTCTAAGTTCATTTTCTCCTGTTTGGTGGGTTTCCTGTTCTACTTCCCCTCCCGTGAAGTTGACTATGAAATATGCTAATGCCTATCCTTTTATTAAAACTCGGGACTCGTAACTGATGTCGTATTGGTTCAGATCAATAGACCATTTTGCTATTCTCCTACTTGCCTCCGTCGAGTGTAGAAGAATTTTAATGGGAGAATCCGTCAATACTTTGATGTTGTAGGCTTGGAAGTAGGTCCTCATCTTGTTTCTACTGCTATAAGACTTTTAATTATAAAGTATGCAAGTTTATGTTTCCTTTGTTCTTCTTTGATGAGTACTGCGCTGACTACCCTCGTTGAGATGACTACGTACAATAGAAGTTGCTTGCCGGGAATAGGTTTGGAGAGTAAAGAGGGGTAGTCAGGTACTCCTTATTTTGGTAAAGGCTTCTTCACATTCCTCATTCCAACCGCTCTAAGAGTTTTTCTATAATCTTTCAAAGAAAGGTTTGCATTTGTCCGTTGACGTGGAGATGAACCTATTTAGGGAGGCCAATCTTCCCACTAACCTTTGGATTTCTTTGGGGTTCCGTGGGGACCTCATTTCTACAATCGCCTTTACTTGGTCTAGGTTTACTTCAATTCTCCGTCTTGTAATTAGATGTCCAAGGAACTTTCTTGTTGATACTCCAAAAGTGTAATTCTCCGGGCTTAGCTTCTTCAAAGTCCTGAATGTGGTGTTCCTGCTTCTTACTCTTGACCAGCATGTCATCATCGTAGACTTCCATATTCCTTTCAATTTGCTCACGGAAGACCTTGTTCACCAGTTTTTGGTAAGTTTCACCTGCATTCTTTAGACCAAAGGGCATGTCTTTATATCAATAGATGTCATACTCAGTAATGAAGGAAGTCTTTTCCTGATCAGGTCGGAACATTTTCACCCGATTGTAACCGGAGTAAGCATCCATATAGCTGAGTAGTTCATGCCCAGAAGTGGCGTCCACCGTTTGATCTATCCTTGGCAGCGAGTATTCATCTTTGGGTCATGTTTTGTTTAGGTCAGTGAAGTCGACATAGATTCTCCACTTTCCGTTCTTATTTCGTACCATTATGACGTTAGCAAGCCATTTGGGATAGTTCACTTCCTTGATGAAATCTGCTGCTAAGAGCTTTAACCTTTTCTTTTATTGCTTGGTTCCGTTTAGGGGTGAAGCTTCTCTTTTTTTTTTGTTTCACAGGTTTCATAGTGGGATTAGTGTTCAACCTGTGGCATATGATCTCTTCTGTGATGTCGGGCATTTTCTGTGCTGCTGCTGCAAACATATCTTTATTTCTCCTTAGGAATTCCATCAACTTCTTTTTATCATTTTCTTTGAGACGGGTACCAACGTTTGTTATTTTCTACGTCCTTTCCTCTAAGCATATGGGCTCATTTTCCTCCCCTACCTAATACATTGGGTCATCTTGCCCATCTCCCTATAATTGATATAGATCCACGGGTCCTTCGACCTTTTCTATAGCTTTTTCCTTTGCAGATTCTAAAGTGGTTAATGAATAGATCGAGATGCGACCCGATCGCATTTTATCGTTTTCACTCCTTATAGGATGAGTATTTCAACATTTGGTAGAATGTTAAGGGTACAACCTTCATTTTATGAAGCCAGGTGTTTCCTAGAATTGCTTTGTACGGGAAAGTTATTCCCAGTACCATGAATTCGCTCATATAATTAAACGAGTATGCGTTGACCGGAAGTGTTAGGGTTCATTCTGAGTAGTTGATGGCTCCGTTGAAGCCGATCAATGGCTGTGATATTCCTTGTAATTTTTGACCTCCCATGGACATTTTCTCCACGGTCGCCTGATATAAGATGTTCACTACGCTTCCATCATCTACCGAGACCCTTCTTAACAAGCAGTTGCTGACCTGAATTGAAATGATGAGGGCATCATTGTGGTGTTCATCATGTTCTAGATTAGAGTTTTTGAACACTAGCGGCGAGTCCTTGTTGCCGCTCGAGGGCTTCTGCTGATGTCTTTCTAACATTGGACACTTGTAATATATCTTCTTTTCATTTCTTGTTATCCCTTCTTGCTCGGTTAATGCTATAACCGTGTCAACGATGTAAATGTGATGTTTCCTCTTATCCCTCTCATCTTCTTCTTGGCTATCTTTCACAGTCTCGCATTTTTGTTCAAATTTTTTCATAAATTGGCTAAGGTATCCTTCTCTTGATTAGTTGCTCAATATAGTCTTTGAGCTGGAAAAAGTCTCGCGTGTAATGCCCGTTGCTCTTATGATAAGAGTAATATTTATCTTTATCTTTGTAGCTAGGTTTCTTAGTGAACGGGGCTGGTCTTTTCAGCCAAGGTTTTTCTTTAATTGTCTCTAGTATTTGGTTGATCGGGATGGTCAACGGTGTGTAGACCTTGTCCCTCGGGTGGGTTCTGTCAAAATCTCACCTCCAGTGGGTATTCCTATTTTGTTGGACTTCGTTCCCATCCGTTCTTTTTTTCATCATGCTTCCTTCCTTCAAATCTTAAGCTTCTTTCCAGCTTCAGGGATTCTTCTTCCTTCCGTTCAACCATTCTTCGCATAATCCTCTTCTCTTCCTCCAATGTAATATAGGATCGCGCCAGTTGGAAAACCTCTGCCATGGAAAGGGGCTTCACTTTGAACAGGTCCTCAAAGAAGGGTGACTCTGGGTCTAGACCTCATCAGAAGGTCAATCGTCGCAGTTCTCAACCTTGACCATTTCATCTTTAAAACGGTGAGTGTACTCCTGTAGGGACTCCCCTTCCTTGGTGGAGATCGTCATTAGATGTTCTGAGTCTTTCATGATGGTACGGTATGTTGAATACTATTATATAAAAATGGAGGACATAATAGCAAAGTTTGTGATTGAGTGCATTGGTAAGGAATGGTACCACTTCAAAGTCGTCCTGTCTAAAATGGTAGGGAACGTTCTACACATCAGCTTGTCGTCTTGTTGGTCAAATTCCATCTCTTGTCTGAATCATCAATGATGGTCTACGGGATCAGACTTCCCTTTTTAACATTTGAATGTGACCGCAATGAATTTTTTGCATACGGGTGCTGCTAGAACTTCTAGGCTTAATGGTGTCCTGATAAGAGACTCAAGGTCATTTTTTCTCGTACTCCCAAGATTCCTTATCTCCATCATCTTTTGGTCGAACAACTCCTTGATTGCTTCTTTTGACATGACTTGGCATTGCTGAACCTCTCCCGTAGTTTCATTCACAAGGTTTTGTGATTGGACTTCTTCTTCCCGTCGTATGTTTATATTGTTTTCGTGGGCCCCCTGCCTTTTGTCTCGTTGGTTTCCCTCGGAGTAGGTTTCATGTTCATCATTATTCACCTGCTGGCTGACCTCTGCTCACGTTTTCATGAGTTCCTGTGTAGCGTGTTGATTTACTCTTTGTACATTCTGCCATGCATTGTCTATTGCTTCAGTATTCCTTCTTTCCATCTCGTGTATCTAGTTCAGGATCATCTGTAGCATTTCCGTGGGGTGGGGTCGGTTGATCTGCATGCTCATCTTCATTTTTGGGCTTGTTGTCTCCATTTAGAGTCGTGTTGGATCTAGTCCTAGGCATGTTTACGGTTTTATAGGGTAGGTCTCTTGAGTTTTTTTCTCAAACTATCAATGAAAGCACCAAAATGTAAATGATTTTTCCCGTCTCATTCAAGATTAAGGGAAGATTATTGATAACGATAAACTTATATGAGTATTAATGAGGTAGAGAGAAATGATGATAGTTAGAAATTATAAGGAGTAAATGCATTGTGTCATCTATGTCTGATTGCCTTGATTGTCCTGTTTTATTGAATACATTGGCCTTATAAAGACTTTTCTAGTTGCATAGATTTGATTTTAAATTAATAAATATAAGATGAGGCACTTATTAAGCCTAGGGACAACACCCGTTCGTGGGGATCCTCTCTACTCAGTATGGGTTCCTTTCTCTTCCTTATTTTCCATCTGTCTCGCTCAACCCCATCAATCACTGCCACTTGACGATTTCCTGTGGTTCTGAGTCAATCAGTCAGAACCACTTGGTGGCCTCCCAATCTGTCTTGTCCAGGTCAATCACACTCACTTGATTGTCGGTCTGAACCATTTTTTTGATATTGATGTTCAGTCCAGTCCTTGAGGTGATGACCCCATTCTTGAGATGATGGTTCCCGTTCTTGAAATGATGGTTCCCATTCTTGAAGTGACGATCCCCCATTCTCGAGATAATGGTCCGTGTAAAAATGATGGTTCCCGTTCTTGAAGTGATGATCCCCCGTTCTTGAGATGTTGGTTTCCATTCATGAAATTATGATTCCCGTTCTTGAAGTGATGATCCCCCATTCTCGAGATGTTGGTTCCCATAGTTGAAGTGATGATAATCCGTTTGTGAATATCTCGCGACTTTGGTCCGCCACCCGTTTCTGATTTTTTGACGTTTTCCTCGAGTCCTGGGTAGGTCCCTTTATCCACGTGGCAGTGAATATTTTTTACTTGTTCATATTTATTCTTCCATTGTAGTGTTACTAGAAGCATTCTTTCAGTAGCCTTGGAGAAGTGAAGTCAAATTGATGATACCTTAACCTTTCATCATGGAGTAGTTGTTGAATCGTACCTTTACAAAACGTTGCAATATACTATTCTTTCTTTGGCATTCACTTGTTTTATTGATCACATTTTGAATAAAAGAAATTTTAAAATTAAATTTGTAGGGGAAAGATCATGTTGTTATCCTAGGTGCAATAATTAGGATAGCTAGGGATAGACGATGTCTTGTCAATATGATTCCAAAAAATAAGGTTATTTGCCAAGAAAGTTGGTTACCAATCTCTATTTTCTGAGATTAGGTAATTTCTTAGCGTTGATTTTCTGGTTTTACTGTTTGGGGTTTCCCCATCTTTGTATCTTTTTTCTGTACTTATCATCTTATTAAATATTATATATATAACATCTTTGTCAGTTCAATTGATTATTTCATTTTTTGTACAAATCCCTCTCCATTGCTGAGAATTTGTTTCTAGCATTAATGCTGAGATTAATCTTGACCGTTGGATCTAGCCAGATTAATCACTGCCTTAGATTCATTAAAGAGTGGGTTACCGGTTTAATGGGTAGCCCACTCCCATTTGCTTCTTCAATTTCCCTCTTCTCCTTTCTTCATTTCTCTCATCCAACTTCTAATCTAGGGCACACGAACATCCTCTAGATCGAAGGCCCTGGCTCCGTCACCGTTGGGGCTAACTCGCCGGAAACACCTCCTACAGTCTCCACCCCTACACCGTCAACTCCTCCTCCGGTGAGCTCTTCTCCTCCAGCTTCACCTCCTCAAGCGACTTCGCTACCTTTTTTCCTCATTTATGTCATTCGACTCCAACCCCATAATTTAGGGCATTTTTACAGTTCTAGCTTAGTGAACTCTGCATGTGGTTATTTATAATTTTTTGTTTGATTTTGGCTAGATCATTACGTTCAGGAATGAGAGCCTATGATTTTATTTATCGTAATTTCTCAAAGATCTAGGTACTTGATGTGATCCAAAAGTATTCCAAAAGCAAAAGGATCTAGCCAAAACTCACCAAGTAAGATTGGAAGTAGTTGTTAAAGCATTGAAATGGCTTGAGATAGATATGGATGTGGATGAGGTACTTGTTTTCTCCATTTTTTTTACTCTTTTGTTTGGTCGAGATGAATTTTCTGACTCTTCGACCTCGGCTCCCTTTATCCCTAATAGTCAAGAGAGTTTTGAAGATGAATATTGTAGGTGGAATGCATAATAGCCATAGTAATATACAACAATCTGATGAAAGTATTTCAGGCTAATGGGTTTTCGTTATTTCTATTTAATTTTGGGTTTCTGAATCTCAATGCTTTGTGAAAATTTATGGATTGAAGTGTAATTTGCACGTCAATCTCGGTAAGTACTAGCAAGAAAGTCCTAGATGAATGACAAGTTTGACTTCAACTTCTTCATGTCTTGTGTGTGCCTTTGCGTGTATTTGAGGAAGTGTGGGGTTTTTTTCCCCTGTAATTCTGATGTTTTTTCGTATTCTATTGATGCTCATCATGTTAGACACCCGCAATCCTCCAGTAATTTTTGTTTGCCCCAAAACCTTTGTGTACTTCTCTTTTGGTTATAGCTCTCACTATATACTTTGAAAATTTAGGGTTTTTTTATAATGAATTTATATTTGATCTAGCTCATGCTGTTTCCAGTTTCTTGTGGGTTTTAAATAATCAATCTGATTGAAAAATAGCCTTTATCCGTCTTCCAGTGCATAAATGGATGGAGAATCAGAGTAAGATGAAGATGTGTGGCACCTCAAAAATCTAGCAGAGACCAAATACAAGAACTCCAACTTCCTGGTAACTATTTATTAGCATGGCCTGTAACTCTTTATTAGCATCTTTAGTGAGTGTAGAAAATCTTTGATTTTTTTTTTTATAAATTTGAGGCGCTTAATTGTTGGTCCAGTAATGCAATTTTTTCTCATTTTTATGTAAGAGGAATATTACTTGCATATGTATCTGCTCAAAGTTCAGAATTGGCTTTAGTTGCTTTCATTTTGTAGGATACCTTTCATTTTCTCAGTAAAGCTACCCCCATTTAAATTGGTTTAGGTAATTGACATGCCTATAGACTTGGGAACAATAAAAAATAAAATGAATTTGTGATTTCAACTATCATGTGTGGTAGAACATTGTTGAAATGCTGGTTTCTAATGAAGAGGCCAAACTGAATGGCCAACCATTGGAGACATATTTGATGTGAATCATTTCGTTACCAATGGCCAACCTTTGGAGATGTGGATATTTCTAAAATCGTCATTTTTTTAAAATTATAGTGAATTGAAGAAATGGAAGTACGTACTCTACGAAGAGTAGAGTACAAATTGGATATGAATGACACATTGTAACTTGGAATGAAATGATGCAGCTGAAGCAATTATTAAAAATTATTCATCATTGTATTTGTGTTATATCCAAAAAGTAAGTTAGAAGTATGTTTGTAGAGTTTAAAATAGAAGGGATTTGTAATAAAAAATAATATGCATATGTAGTGATGCCAATATATGATACACTTTTTAAAGGAAAATCTGATTTTTTTATTTAGTAACAAGTTATTATTTCATAGAGATTTGCAATGAGATTAGTATGTGAAATGATTAAGTATATAAAAATGGTTAAAAGTGTGAACATGACTAAGTATGTGAAGTATTTGAAGAGAGCTTGAAGAAATAGAAGGAACTCTATGAAGAGTATATACTAGAGATGAGACACGCATTAAGAGTAACCAAGTACATGAAAATGGCTAGGTGTATAAAAATGGTTAAATGTGTGAAAATAGTTTAGTGTGTGCAAATAAGAATAGTTAAATGTGTAAAAATTGCCAAGTATGTGAAAATGGAGAAATCTATGAAAATGGTTAATTGTGTGAAAATAACTAAGTGTTTGAAAGTAAATGTGTGAGGAAATTGCTATGTGTGAGAAAATGTGAAAGAGTATGAAAATTACAAAACCTAGGAAAATAATTGTGTAAAAAAATGGTTACGGGCATAAAAATGACAAAGTATTTAAAAATGACTAAGTGTGTGAAAATAACTATGTACATGAAAATGACAAACTGGAGAAAATATGAATGGCTAAATTTGTGAAAATAGCTAAGTGCGTGAAAAAGGCTAAGTGTATGTCAAAATGCCTAATTTGTGAATCTCACTACGTAATTAGTTAATTCCACTACGGAATTGGTGAACTCCAGTACGTAATTGATGAACCCCAGCCTGTATTTGGTGAACCCCTCCAAGAATTATTAATTTATCCGTATTTGGTGAATCACACTATGTAATTAGTGAACCCCTACAAGAATTATTCTTTTGTACGTAATTGGTGAACATTACTACGTAATTGGTGAACCCCAATACATAATTGGTGAACCCTTCCAAGAATTATTCTTTTGTACATATTTGGTGAAACCCACTACGTAATTAGTGAACTCAATTACATAATTGGTGAAACTCACTACGTAATTAGTGAACTCTGTCACATAATTGGTGAACCCTAGTACGTAATTGGTGAACCCCTCCAAGAATTATTCTTTTGTACGTATTTGGTGAACCCCAGTACGTAATTGGTGAATCTCAGTACGTAATTGATGAACCCCACCAAGAATTATTCTTTTGTACGTATTTGGTGAACTCCACTACGTAATTGGTGAACTCCAGTACGTATTTGGTGCCCTCCAAAAATTATTGTTTTGTACATATTTGGTGAACCCCACTACGTAGTTGGTGAATCCCACTACGTATTTGGTGAATCCCACTACGTATTTGGTGAACCCTAGTACGTATTTGGTGAACTCCTCTAAGAATTATTATTTTGTACGTATTTAATGAACCACACTACGTATTTAATGAACTCCTAAAAAACATGTTACCTGCTGAGTTTTGTGTGACCCAAACTACTTGAAAAGCAATCTAAAGACCACAAAGATCGAGTATCAAATCCGAGAAATTATTTCCCTACATTGTATAGTTTCCATTTTCGTACATGTATTAACCACAATATTCCGTTCTTTCAAGACATGATATTTGACATGAGATATAATGCTCTCAAAATCTCTGTGTAAAAAATTAAATAAATAAAAAGGGGAAAACAACCATGTTTAAGACCCTGAGATATATTATTTAATTATATTATGAAAATCCAACAGGGAAAAATCATCAATGCTTACAAATACTGCATAATCAAGAACAAATACTATTACCAAAAGCATGACTGACATTGAAGCACACTATCCACTTATTATGCACCTAACAATTTACTCAATATTACGTAAATTATAACATATTTCTCCTACATGGACTGTAGATTATTTCGCAATTTCTTAAAATGATAAGACAGTTATTTTGTGGGGGGTTTTGAACTTTTAAGGACACTTGGGCTTGCCCTTGGAGTTCCTCATGTCCCTGTAGCAAGGGCACTGATGCTTGTTCCCATAAGTACCAGAAGGAACACATTTACACTTGGCGCAGCATATTCCGCAGTACTTCATGCACCTAGCCATAAACCCTGCCCTTGAGCACCTGTTCTCGCACTTCTTGTAGCACAACACTTTGATCCCACCACCCAAAAAAGTTTAATGAAAATTTAGCTCTCCTTTTCTTTTAATAATTTTCAGAAATCATTAAGAAACTATAAAAAAATATTGTGCAACAATTAAACTTCTGGAGATAAATGATAATATAGTATTGTGTATCATAGCAAGAATATTATTAATTTCATTTACCCTCTATTTCGAATCAAGTGTCAACCCTTCAAAGCCCATTATTAATCAAGAGAAAGTTCGAGATTTCACCTGAGAGTAGTCTTACTAGATAATACAAATTACAAATGTTGGATTCTGTTTGACGTAGGAGTTTGAAGTTTTGGTGATTAATGGACAATTTTGATAGTAAAGACTTACCTTAATTAAAGAGAGTGCAAAGAGTAAATTTTTATACCTGATTTGGCCATGGCAGGCTCAAGAAAAGAAGGGCTAAGGAGAAGAAAGCAAACAAACAAAGAAACAAGGAAAAGCTTCTTCATTTCTGGTCTAAGTTGACGTAGAAGAGACTTGGTACGAAGTGTTTGTTGAGAGGCTCTGAGAGAGAGGATGGAGTTGGGTATTTTGTAAGAGCAGAGCAAGTGAAGTTAACTACTACAACAAAGTGTGGGGTTAAGTGACAGCATGTACCAATTTAATAAATGCATTACAGTGAGCAAACAGCTGTATATGGTGGTTGGATTAGGAAGGTTGAGGTCTGACATTCACAGTGGCTCAGGTTCCGGTTCCCTGCCCACGCGGATAGTGCAGTTTGTGTGTTGTGCAGGTTGGCTCTTTGCAGCAATCTTTTTGTCCAATTCTGCCAATCTGTGTTCTTCTTTTTCTTATCTGATGAGTAATTTATCTTTGCTTACTTTATCTTGTTTATCCTAACCAGCGTTGGGAATTGGGGTTGTTATCTTTCTCAAGAAAATGTTGCATCTGTGTTCGTGTGCAATGAAGATGATTGGAAAATCCAAGTTCGTAACCCATCTACAATCATTATCACAAACCAAATGGTTGTCCAATATGATATTTAGGATATTTAACAAGTACAAAACATAGGAGCTGAGATACATAGAATCCACCAAACATTCAGAAAAATGAAAATTGCAAAAAAAAGGGTCATACAGGCCCATTTGAAACCACTTCACATGCAGTTGTTGGCCTTGTCATTTTTCGGGACTATGGACAGAAGTTAAAGGCATCTATACTGTAAGATGCATGACCTAACAACTAAACGGAAATATTGTATCTTTGCAGGGGTGAGGTTAGAAATTTTGTGAAAGGGGGGAAATTTTTTTTTTCTAAACTTATGATATCTTACATAATAATAAATTAAAATATTTTACTAAATTTGATAATTTTAAAATTTTGAATTAGACAAATAACATACAATTTTATTATTTTGTAACACAGAGTTGGCGGGTAGATTCACTAGATCAAGCTATGAATAATTTTTTTTCCTTTTTGTATTATCTTGCGGTTCATGTTCAACATTATTTTTCAATATAACAAATGATAACTGAGCCATGGATTTTCTTTTGGAAACCTCTCCATCTAATCTAATCACTACTAATTCTAAATATGACTTAGGGGGAGAAGTATTTTTAGACATAAATTGCCCTTACTATTATATGAAATTTTAAATTGATAAATTTTTTGGTATTCTCTCTACCAAAATCACATTTATCATGTCAATTATTAACAATATATTAGTTGTAAAAAATCAAGAGACAAATTAGTTTAAATAGATCAAATTTTATTAAAGAATTATATAAGTAAATAATTTGATATTGAAATTAATACTTCAATTTTTTTACGTTTTTCAAGTCTTAGTGTATATAAATATGAATAAGAGTGAAAATCATTTTTTGACACATGCCTTCACTATTATCTGAAATTCTGAATTGATACGTCTTCTGATATTCTCTCTAGCAAAATCACATTTATTATTCTAATTATTAAAAATATATGAGCTGTAAAAAAATCAGAGATAAATTAGTTTAAATAGATCAAATTATATCAAAAAATTGTATAAGTGAATAACTTAATATTGAAATTAATAATTCAAATCTTTTTTATCTTTTTGAGGCAATAAAAATTCATCAACAAAATAGCAACAAAAAAATTAATTAACAAGAGTCAATATAAGCACCAAATCAAAATATCAGGAGGATTCACATCAAACGAAATACGACAAGGAACCAAAGCAGATGCCAGCTTCACAATACAATCAACAACCAAATTGTAGTATCTATGAACGTGTCAAAATGAGATATTAATTAAAAAAATTATTAACTATGTATAGCAACACAAAACCTTTAACTAAAAATATCATCAACATTTAATAAATTAAATTCTTTCTATTTGACATAACAAGTCAGAAGGTGATGAAACATTTTTACGTGTAGTCATATTAATATTTTATACATATTATTTATTATTGATTTCTTTAACAAGTGCAACGCATGTACAATTGACTAGTACTTATAAAAGAGGCTTCATGATGAAGAACTTTTGAAATCCTAAAATACCCTTTCATATATTTTGTTTTATAGTTTTAGATTAAAGAATTGTGTAAAAAGATTTATTATCAATAATTTGGTCTCAAATAGAGCCGCGAGACTTAAAATTCTGCATTTGTCTTTATTCTTAGTTGGGCCATTTTTTGTTTAAAATTGTTAAAAATAGAAGTTTTATATTTGAATCTTTGTATATGAGAACAAAAGATATTAAACGTTCTAAGAAACTTTATCTTTGTATAAATCAGATAGTCATCAGTAAATTGAAAAGATAAATTTGTTCAACGAACAAAATAAATTTACTTGCGTAAAAAAATAAAACAAATTCATTCTAATTACAGAGTTAGACAAAACTAACCCTTCAATTTGTTTTCATCGTTTTCAAAAAATTAGATGAATAGTTTGATGTTTAGGGGTTTTGAGTCTTTTCTATTTTACATGTTATATATATAGTAGATTACATAATTACTAACGTGAATTGGTAATCGTGGAAAGTGGAGAATTAGTAATTTTGCACAAAGGACGGGTCATGGGGAATCCAATGGTTTCTTTGCTTCTTTTGATAGAAATTTTAATTCTGTCTCTTCCTACTTTTGATCTTTTATTCAATATTCATTTTTTTGTATTGTAATGTCTTCAATGAGAGAATCAAAGCAACTATTCAGATGATATATTGCACTCAACAAAACAAATGATCAAATTTTTCTTAACTCACAATTTGAAAAATCCATTTATTATTTAGATATCTTATTATTCAATGAATCTAATGCTATGCAATGAACTCTTGTGTGAAATCAAGGTGTTTATTTAGTATATATAATAAAATTTTCAAAAAAAATTAGTTATCCATTCTGGTATAAATTAGTTTCAATCTGTCATTTACAAATTATGCAAGATGTTATATATGATTTAGGGGAGTACTCTTGATTTTAATAGTTTTAAGAAAGATTACTGAACTACGTATGATAATTTAGTTTTCAGTATTTGTATTATCTCCTCTGGTTTGGATTTCATTTGACATTGTACAAGAGAATTGAGGAGAAGTTGATTCATTCATTTGAACTATTGTGCCTCATATATTCTTGTCTTAGTTTTATGCAAAACTCATCTTTCTCATCTTAATTGCTTCTCTTAGGAGACACTTTCTCTCTCTCATAGTTTCTTTGTTTTTGTTTCTTCTTTCATTCACTATGTTAAAATCAACTATTTGTTTAATGTATATATATGGTTGGAAAATTTCTACACAAGTTGGGTTTTATCAATTTAGTTATTTGGATTTTAATTTATCATTGATTCAAAAGTTTCTCACATGCTCATTCTATATAATTGAATTTTGCAGGCACATGACATGAGTTTGATAAATTGACTATCTATCAATACACAATAAGAATAAAGAAATGCGTGAGCCATTTTTTCTTCGCAATTTTTCTAACCTTTAACTTTTGTAGAATTTCAAGTATTTAAATGAGTGAGTTTTATTATAAGGTGTTAAACGAGATTTTGTATTATCTCTTTTGGTTTTATCAAAAAATTTGTTTCTTCAGTTTAATATAAAAAATAAAAGATATGAATCTCAAAATTCAAAAATTGTCGAATTAAGCAGTCAGAAAATGACAGGACTCGAGAATTTTTTTAATTTTTGTATGATAACATATCTTTTAATCAATTCTAAATTCATGTATACTTTCATATACACAATATGACATGTATTTTTTACATTTATTTTAAAATTTTATATATTTTTTAATTACTTAAACACGTGCGTTGCACGTGCTTTATTAACTTATAACTAAAAAAGCATGAAAAATCTAATATACTACTCTATGCTAAAAATGTCTAACATAATAAATATAATATTGACGAGAATGACCAAACTATTTGATTTTAGTTTGCACATCATACTTACTATCCTAAATTCATTCAATTTTAAGCTACACACAAGACAAATCATCACAGAATTCATATAATCTAAATTTTACTTTACACATGAGAAACCTCACAATTTCACATAATCATTTACAATCACTCAACACCATTTTCTTACATATTTTTTTTATTAAAGCTTCTCTCTCTTATCTTTTTCTTTTTTCAGATTCTCATCTCTCTCCATTTTTCCTGATGCCAACCCCTTAAGAGTTACAGGCCTAAAGGCTCATGACTGTTATAATCCTAGGGGATTCGTCCCAATAGGGTAGGTAAATGGCGGCCAATGGCCGTCACTTCTTACTGCCGCGGCCATCTGGCCGTGGCTCTTGCTGTCGATGCGGTTAGACCATCGCAGCCGGTCAAACGCCATCACCGGCCACCACCACCAGTTGGCTTCTGAAAAAAATATAAAAAATTTTCAAATTATATCGAAAATTCTGTTCTTAAATCCAATAATTCTAGCATCTAACTATCAATTTCAAGAACACCAAAATATATTCATATAAATACCTATAGTCATGGATCTAAAAATAAATCTGACTCCCATTATTCAATGTGAATGACTCTGATCCCACTTATTAGAAAAAACTCTTTATCGGTATAAACCGTTTATAGATTTACGCGATTTTTTAATAGAGGATCTCTTTTAATCAAATCTCTATGTTTTCTATCTAACGATGAGATATTAGAGATAATAGAATGATTCCCTTAATCGTGTGATTAGGGGACCATAACCACTTTATAAATAACATATCTGTTATATTTTCATATTTCTATTTTAGCTCATCAATAGAAATTGTTCTTAAGTCTCTACACATCAAAAGTGCACACTCTATTAAATACATTAAAGCCCAAATTATTCAAAACTTAACAAATCACTCTGAGTTAGAACTTTACGTGTTATCTTATATGCACACACCGACATCATTTGCAGCCAACTTGAGATTCCCAACATATATCAAGCAGTAACCTACCCACTTGAACTTGGTAAGGTTTACTACAGTGCTTGGTCCATAAGAAAGTGGTAGGACTTGACACAAATATGGCTGATGCTTGGCACATATGTTGAAACTTGAACACGAAAGTGGATACAATGATTCAGGATAGAGTTTAGTCTTGGCCTGCCACTAATAGCCTTGCGCTTATAGATATCAAAACTGCA
Organism: Datisca glomerata; assembly: GCA_003255025.1. Lineage (NCBI taxonomy): Eukaryota > Viridiplantae > Streptophyta > Magnoliopsida > Cucurbitales > Datiscaceae > Datisca > Datisca glomerata. The sequence continues at coordinate 959,904 of QANY01004802.1, read as the reverse complement.
TCAACCGCTCAACCTAGAAATTAGCCTCTTCTTTATGACATGTATTTGGAAGCCTGCCCGTAATGTTTCCTTGATTGTTGCCTCTGGCTATTCCACCCTTAGGCATTAAGGGGATGAGCCCTGCTAGGCTAAATTGGTCTGGTGTAGTTGCAATGTCCTTAGGTATAGATTTGTTTCTAAGCTAGATTTCAAAAATAGGTTATCCACCAAGAACAAGCTTTGTGCTCGGGGAATCACTCTTGAGATAGATTCTATTCTTTTTAATAGGCACCAGGACACCAGAGACCTCATACTGATGTTGTAAGGAACTAAAGCCCATAACCATACATAAGTGCAATATACTCATTCTGCGTAGCTTTGACCCAATTTGGGTTGGTAAGAGCTTCTTTAACAGATGATGGTGCTTCTGGAATGGTAGATTTTGGTAAGGGATGCTTTGTTGCATAATAGACTTTTGGTTTAAAAATTTCAGCTTTAGCTCGTGTAGTCATGTGATGTGTAAGTTTAATTGGGGAATTTGATTCAGCTATATCAGGGGAATGACTAGGTATGGAAGAAGATATAGGGGCAATGGGTTGTACAGTAGGAGGAGATGAAGCAGAAGAATTAGACTTAGTATTAAGTGAAGGAGAAAAAGATAAACCTGTATGATTTTGGTCTAGGACAAAAGAATAAGGATTTGCCTGGCCTATTGTCTCATAAGAAGGAATAGCAAGGAAATGTATGTTAATGATATCAGTAGATTCTTCGATGCAAACTTATTAAACAAGGTCTGGTATGGAAAAGAAGTTACATTAAAAAACATGTCTTAAAATATAGGCTCTATCAGAAGGATGTAAACATCTATATCCTTTGTAATTTGGATAATATCCTAGAAAAATGCAAAGAGTGGACTTGTGTTATAGTTTAAGGTGTATCATATGGTCTCAAATATGAAAAATATGCACAAGTAAATGGTTTCGAGAATTCATAATTAGGGATAATGGAGAAGAGCATCTGATAGGAGACGAATTTGACAGATTTGGTGTAGAAAGCATGTTTGTAAGAAAGACAAATATACTAAGGGCCTCCCACCAAAAAGATAATGGTAATGCAGCTTGTGCTAGTGATGTTAAACTTGTTTCTAATACATGTCTTTGTTTTCTTCAAGCCCTTCCATTTTTCTCATGGATATGGGGGGAGGGGGAATGGTGTTGGAAATAAATGCCTTGTTCAAAGAGAACGTTTGCAAAACTTCTGCATTCCCCCACCCCACGCACCCCCCTTTAGACTGAACTATTTTGATAGGTAAACTAATTTTCAACACAAGTTTTAAACAACTGAAATATTTTTTAAGGTGTCAGATTTTTACTTCATGGGAAAATATGTGAATCTACTATAATCATATAAGAAATTAATATAATATTTATAACCTTCTTTGGAAAGCGTCAAGGATGGCCCCAAAACATCTGTATGAATCAGTTACACGTTCTAAGGCGTATGAAGCATTTTCCTCATATAAATTGGAAGGAAGCTTATGTATTTTACCCATTTTACAAGCATCGTAGAATGGTGAGTTGGTTTTAAAGTTTAACATTGCAAAGTTGTATAATATTTGGTACAGTGTTGGGAGATGTGTGGCTAGTCTCTTATACCACAAGTCAAACAAATTGTTTAAGGAACTATTTGTAGAACTTTCAAAATGTAACAAGTTGATGTTAGAAGAGTCAGGTGTTACAAATGATGTCATGTAATCTGGTTGGAATTGAAAATCTAAGAAGTGTTATCACACATAGATTTATTACAAGAAGAAACGTGATAAGTGTGTAAAAATACATTTTATTCATTATTTAAATAATAACATTTGTAAAAAGAATAGATTAAATATGATGTTTTATGTAATTATATCACAAATGTTACGTTCAAATATTTATTTTATTTTTAATGTGTTTTAATGTTACAAAAATAAGCAACTTGAAAAGGAGTTCAAAATGATCTAAAACTCTGCCTCCAGCTGTGTCCAAGTCTCCATGTGCCACCTTATGAATTTTGAAACTTGAAATTTAAAGATCAACTCGAAATTTGAATTTCAAATTAAGCATCAAATTCGACAAATTTGCTCAGTCGAAGAAAAATAAATATTACATGATGATCCTGATTTTTCTACAATGCAAATCTTATATGGTTGGAAAGATAAGAGATTAAGCTTTCATTTGAATATTTTTCATATTTCTTTACCTTTCCAACATGGTCAAAAGGTGGGATCAAATCTGATTATAATTTTAAATCAATGAAGGATAAAGATAAAGATCAAAACCTTAGCATATCTCTTAAGCTAGAATCTACCATCTTTTATCTTGAAGTTTAAATTTTAAATTTTTCTCATGATAAATAATAAAGAGTCCTATTTGTGCTAGAGTTATTAAAAGGATAATTTTGTTGACTTTGAAAAGGAGAGATTCTAGAGAGAAGTGTTATATTTTGTGAAAATTGAAGAGCACACAACCTCTATAAAAAGAGGAGCACACCCCAACCAAAAGGAGAAGAGGATTTTGAGTTATTTTTTAGTTTATAAGTATGTTCTTTAGTATCTTCATGTGTAGCTAATTTTTTTCTTTGGTTAAAGGTATTTTCAAAGCCATGGACATGATTAGTAGTTAATAAATTTCAGGAATTTTTTTTTATCTCCCTTTCAATTATGTTTATATTAATTTGATTTCATGATCTATAAATTCTTTCTTATTTGCTTGGGTGCGCAACTAGGTGAGCATGTTAGTAATTTTATAGCTAGTTTAGGATTTTGATCCGTAACTTTCAAGGCTTTCTAAACAAAAGTAGCAAATTATTTTTAGTGATTATGAGATATTTTTGTTTGATTACATAAGGAATATAACTCAAGCTTTATAAACTGAACTTGTGTGTTTATTTCTTGATTCAACTTATATCTTTCTTGATTAATTACTTTCATTAAACTGAATTTAGAGAACTTGTTCTAAGTTGTTTAATGGAAAGAGTTTAAGTAAATAACTTATTTTACTTAACGACAAGGTAAGATAAGATCAAGATAATCGAACTTGTGATTGTTTTAAGATTTTTATTTTCGAAAGATTGAGAATTTATTTCTGATTATTGACTATTTTCATATTTCTAGAGATGGAGAATGAATCCTTAATAATATTTTTTTTATCATATTCTTAACTCTTTAAGTCTGTCTTTTCTTAATTCCAGTTTCCAATTTTGTTTTCTTTTACTTTGTTCACGTATCAAACAATCTTCAACCCCCCAATATTATTTTCATATTTTTTTAGAGTGTCATTAGTGTGTCTACAAGTTTTCATTTAATTTTGTTGAGTCTAAGTAGGATTTTTAATCACATTTTAATTTATGGTCAGTATAGAGTCTAGTGTTTATCATGTGCCAATTACAATTAATTAGAAACAATCTCCTATGGGAATGACATTTTCTTGCTACCATACTCAATAATGATAATATTTATTGTAAGGATTTAAGTTGGTATGCTTTTGTGCGTACCAAATTTTGGCGTCGTGTCGCCGGTGATTGTTTTGCCTAATTAATTTGTTATTTTCTTTTGCTTTATCTATTTTTTTATTTACTCATTCTAATTAGTTTTTGTTACATAATTTTTCTAGTACTTTTACATGAATGTCCAAGTATAGTGGAGAAGAAGTACATCAACGACTCAAAAAGATTTTGGAATACACATCATCTATCATTAGACCTAATAAGGAGTCCCCGCTTGTTCCAACTTCACCATCATATTCACATCCGATTTCCATTCCACGTGTTGAAGTCAATCAAGCATTACATACTTCCCTTTCATCTAGTTCTTCATCACCAAGTGACTCTTTAAACCATCCAATTCAAATTGAGAAAGAATTAGAAGAAGAGAAATAAGAAGAAGAGATGGCAATGAACAACCGAACACTCAAGGAGTTACCAGCACCAACTCTAGACCAACAATCCCTTTGCATTGAATATCCCCAACTTCAAGTTGCATTTGATCTCAAATCAGGACTGATCTAAACAAGCACTTAAAGAAGTTTCATGTAGTGTGTTCAAGCATGAAACCAACGGTATCTCTGAAGAGCAAGTTAAGTTGAGAGCCTTTCCGGTTTCCTTAGCAGATAATGTAAGTGAATGACTTTATTATCTACTATCCGGATCCATCACCACATGGAATGAGATGAAGAAGCTCTTTCTCGAAAAGTATTTCCCTACATCCAAGGCTTCAAATATTAGAAAAAAAATATGTGGCATTCTATAAGAAAATGGAGAGAGTTTGTATGAGTATTAGGAGCCGTTCAAGAAGATTTGTGCATCGTGCCCTCATCACCAAATCAACGAGCAACTCTTAATTCAATACTTCTATGAAGGACTCATGCTGATGGAAAAGAGCATGATAGATGTAGCAAGTGGATAAGCTTTAGTGGATAAGACACCTATGGAAGCAAGGACTTTGATAGCTAACATGGCGGCTAAGTCACAATAATTTAGCACCCGATCAGAACTTCCACCAAGTAAGGTGAATATGATTGGTATTACAACCAACATTGAGCGACAACTAGCTAAGCTCACCACACTAGTTCAAAGGTATGTAGAATGTGCTCTATGGTTGGTTATCCAACTGATATGTGTCCATCTTTGCAATAGGATAATTGGGATTAAGCCAACGATGTAGGAGGATTTCAAGGACAGCATGTCCCATAAAGACAAAATTATGATCCTTTCTCCAACACTTATATTGTTGGATGGAGGGACCATCCTAACTTCAACTATTTAGAAAATAGACAAGCCACCCCAAATGGTAACTTCAATCATCCTCCTATTTTCAACCAATCAAGGCCACAACAACCATATCAACCACGAACGTAAGCCATGCCTTAAAACCAAGGTATGTCTCTCGAGAAAATAGTTAAATAATTTTCTTCTAACTCTTTTCAATTTCAATAGGAAACAAAAACCACCATTAAGAACTTAGAGACACAAGAAAGCCAATTAGCTACTATCGTGGATTGATTGGAAGCACAAGGATCGAGAAAACTTTGATCCTAAACCGTAATCAATCCAAGTGAAAACACTAGTTCTATGATCTTGAAGCAGTGAGGTACCCAAATGATTCACATTCATGTTTTTCAGTTGATATACTTGATTGTGTAGCACAACAAATTTTTGAGTTAACAAGTCAGGATACATTGAAAATCTCTATTGGAAAAAACCTTGAGTTAGAAGATCCCAAAAAGCCAAGAAGAGACGTGCAAGTTTGTGATGACATTGAAGATACAGTAGCATCTCTAGAATCATTACCAAAAGCTCCAAATATGTACAATGTTTCCTTTATTTCATTGCCTTTATCTAACGAGAAACTTCTACCTTCTATTATGTAGGCCCCTACTTTGGAGATTAAACCTCTTTCGGAGCATCGCAAATATGTTTACTTGGGAGAGAAAGACACGCTGCGAGTAATAATTGCAAGGAACCTCACGACATTACAAGAGGGGAATTTAGTTCATATTTTAATGGATCACAAAACATCAATTGGTTGGACAATAGCCGACATAAAAGGGATTAGGCCATCCATGTGCATGCACCAAATTATACTTGAGGATAGAGCAAAGCCAACTAGGGAAGCTCAACGCCAACTGAATCCTCCTATGATGGAGGTTGTAAAGAAAGAGATCTTGAAGTTGTTAGATGTTAGCGTGATTTACCCAATTTTAGATAGAAAATGGGTGAGCCCGGTCCATGTAGTTCCAAAAAGATCTGGTATCACCGTGGTTAAGAATTAAGAGAATGAGCTAGTACCAACCCGTGTCCAAACCGGGTGGTGAGTTTCTATTAACTATCAAAAACTTAACTCTACTACTCACAAAGATCATTTTCCTTACCTTTCATTGATTAAATGTTAGAAAGATTGGCTGGTCATACTCATTATTTTTTTTATGATGGTTATTCAAGTTACAATCAGATCGTAATTGCACCAGAGGATCAATAAAAGACAACATTCATATGCCCCTTTGGAACTTTTGCTTATTGACGCCTGCCAGGGCTTTACAATGCTCCCGGTACTTTTCAATGATGTATGATGAACATATTTTTAGATTATGTTGAAATCATCATAGAAGTTTTTATGGTGACTCTTTTGATAAATCTTAGATAATCTCACCCTTTGTTCTTAACTGTTGCGTGGAAATTAATCTTGTTCTTAATTGTGGAAAATGTCATTCCATGGTAAAACAAGGTATAGTTTTAGGCCACATCATATCTTTTAAGGGGATAGAAGTAGATAAATCAAAAATCTCCCACAAGTGTGAAGAAGGTTCGTTCTTTTCTTGGATATGCAGGTTTCTATCGAAGATTCATCAAGGATTTTTCAAAGATTGCAAGGCCCTTATGTAGATTGTTACAAAATAAAGTGATGTTCGACTTCAATTAAGAGTTCAACTTGGTCACTAAGAAGATGCCCGATGACTTGACGTGCGCTTAAAGGGATAAACTAAAGAAGACAGCAAAGCAATATGTGTGGGATGATCCATATTTGTGAAAGTATTGTACCGATCAAATGATAAGAAGATGTGTATCTAATTTTGAATTCTCATCTTTATTAACTTTTTGTCCTTCTTATACATGTGGTGGGGCACTTTGGAGCAAAAATGACTCTCTAAGGTACTTGAGTGTGTATTTTATTGGCCTACATTGTTCAAAGACGCTTACATTTTTTGCAAATCATGCGATCGTTGTTAAAGAATAGGTAACCTAGGTGCACAAAATCACAAACACATATACTCATTGTTGCAATCTTGGATGTTTGGGGCATTGATTTCATAGGACATTTTCCTTCTTCATATGGTAATCTTTACATACTTCTTGGTGTTGATTATGTGTCAAAATGGGTGAAAGTAATAGCTACTCGTACTAATGATTCTAAAGTGGTTGTAGATTTTGTGAAGACTAACATTTTTCAAGGTTTGGAACATCAAGAGCCATAATCAACGATGTAGGTAGTCATTTTTACAATCGTCCATTCCACACCATACCACCTACGAACTAGTGGGCAAGCGGAAGTATAAAACCAAGAGGTCAAGTCCGTTTTAGAGAAAATGGTGAATCCCAGTAGGAAAGATTGGAGCTTGCGCCTTGATGATGCACTTTGGGCGTATAGAACAACATTCAAAACACCAATTGGGATGTATCCCTTTCGCCTTATGTATGGTAAGCCATGTCACCTTCTTGTTGAATTAGAGCACAAATCATTTTGGATGGTGAAGCAATGTAACATGGAAATGGAAGTTACGGGTGAACAAAGGAAGATCCAACTAAATGAGATTGAGAAAATCAGAAACGACACTTATGAGAACTCACGAATCTACAAGGAGAAAACTAAGGCTTTTCATGACAAAATGATTTCAAGAAAGAGTTTTGTTATTGGACAAAAAGTTCTTCCGTTTCATTCACTCCTTAATTTATTTTCTGGTAAGTTACATTCTCGATGAGTTGGTCCTTTTATTGTTACTAATGTTTCTCATCATGCTCTAGTGGAAATTAGGAGCTTGAAGACGAACAAGGAGTTCAAAGTGAATGGACATCAACTCAAGCCTTACTATGAGTCCTTCGTAACTCATGATGTGGAGGAAATGTACCTCTCCATGAACCCGAGTCTTTTGATAGATAAATGCGGTTATAATTCATGTCGATGACACTAAACCAAGCGTTATTTAGGAGGTAACCCAAATGATGGAGGGCACGTCATACTCAGATTTTCTCTTCCTTTTCCTTTTCTTCTATTTTTAATTTTTTTCTACATTTTTTTAATGTTACATTAGGGACAATGTAAGAATTAACTGGGGGGTGGGGGGTGGGGGGGGCAGAGGTGGAAGATTTCAGACTTCTTTACATTTGTTTCTTATATTTCTTCTAAAAATAAAAAAACAAAAAAATATCATTAGTTGTTTTATTTTGATTAGTATGAGTTAAGTTTTATTTTTTTTCCTTTTTATGAGTCTTAGGATACTTTCCAACAATCATGATGATAACTGAGCTTTAATGTTATGGCTTTGATTGATTATGAACATGAATTTAGATCTTGATATTATTCATTGGTTAATATGTTTTTATGATAATTATGCTCAAATCATCATTATGTTGGAAGCATTCATGTTAGGATGAGTAAAATACTTATATCATTTTTATTACTCTCGTGAGACATATTTGAGCCACTAAATTTCTTTTTAGAGGTGTAATATTATGATCATATTCTTTCTTGCTCTTCCTTTGATTATTACTTGAGTTAACATGCAACACGAGGATTAATTATGAGAACTTTTCTAAAGGTCTTTTGTAGCAAATGGTTGATCGAATACCTCTTTAAAATATGATAAAGGCATTAGGATTTACCACCATAGCCAAATCATCCAATGCCCCATTGATGTTCTCACGAGAACATCCCCCTTAGTGAGTCACTTTAAGCTTTCATTAAGCATTTTCTTTGTTAACCCCATCTCTTTACCTCTTACTCACCCTTGATCTAAAGATGAAGTGGAGATAACACTGAAGAGACTTATTTCATATACAAGGTGCATTCAACAAACACTCGTGGTTGTCAAAAAAGAAAAAAAGAAAAAGGAAGTGAAAAATAAGACAAAGAAAAAAAACATGGGGTGAAAGATTATTCTTGTAAACTTTCTTTGAGAAAATGAAAACATTAAAAAAGCGCAAAGAAATTTTTTATTGATTTAATATGTTCTTGGACGTTATAAGGTTGGTTGATATGTACCAAAGGCTCAATGAAATGATTATTGGCTTATGTTCTTAGTTGATTGACTCGGGTTGTGAGAAGTGTTCCTTGAATATTTTGATGATGTCTCTCACTCCATGAGTCTTTAGAACCTTTTTTTGCATCTTTTCCGTCATTTCTTTTAGCCACTTCCCTTAGCTCCATTACAATCTTAATTGAAAACCTTTTGATTTTAAGTAGTGCCGACAATTAAGTGGAGAATTGTCCCCAAGGGAAAGTATATAGTGTCACTGATCCTTTCACTCAAGTAATGATATCTTTTGAAAATAGATTGAGAGAATAAATAGTTGAGTGATCTTCTTTGTAAGGCTTATGGAGCTTTTACTTGTTCGACGCATGTATAGCACAAATTATTCTTAACATTGGCTATGACACACAAACACTTGTATGATTGCTATAGAGATATAATAGCTTTCGAATGATTATGGATTTGAGTCAATGTTTATATAATTTCAAAACTATAATCTCTTATTGTTCTCTGAGACAAATTATTAGAATGTTAGCTCTTTTTGTCTACGCTTGCATTGGTAAGGGACTAGCAATAAGCTGGTTGGGGTGTGATAATTGCGTAAAAATACATTTTATTCATTATTTAAATAATAACATTTGTGAAAAGAATAGATTAAATATGATGTTTTATGTAATTATTTCACAAATGTTACATTCAGATATTTATTTTGTTTTGAATGTGTTTTCAAGTTACAAAAATAAGCAACTTGAAAATGAGTTCAAAATGATCTAAAACTCTATGTCACCAGCTGCCTCCAAGTCTCCATGTGCCACCTTATGAATTTTGAAATTTGAAATTTGAAGATCGACTCGAAATTTGAATTTCAAATTAAGCATCAAATTCGACATATTTGCATAGTAAAAAAAAAAGAACGTTACATGATGATCCTGATTTTTCTACAATGAAAATCTTATACGGTTGGAAAGATAAGAGATTAAGCTTTCATTTGAATATTTTTTCATATTTTTCTGATCATTCCAACATGGTCAAAATGTAGGATCAAATCTGATTATGATTTTAAATTAGTGAAGGATAAACATAAATATCAAGACCGTAGCTTATCTCTTGAGCTAGAATCTACCGTCTTTTATCTTGAAGTGTGAATTTTAAATTCTTCTAACGATAAATGAAAAAGATTCCTACTTGTGTTAGACTTCTTAAAAGGATAATTTTACTGACTTTGAAAATGAGAGATTCTAGGGAGGAACTATCTGTAGAAGAAATTTCAAACAAATTGTTTAAGGAACTATCTGTAGAAGAAATTTCAAAATGTAACGAGCTAATATTAGAAGAGTCAGGTGTTACAATTGATGCCATGTAACCTGGTTGGAATTGAAAATCTAAGAAGTCAGAATTGTTATCACATATAGATTTATTACAAGAAGAAACGTTAAGCCTATGTATGCTATTGAAAGTGACAAGTGCTAAAATAGAGAATGATTCTGAAACAGAAGGTGAAACATTATGACGCAGACAAGCAAGAGCAGCAGCTTTTCCTTCTTGAGGTATATCAAACTCATTGAAGTCATCTTTAACCTTCCCTGATAGAAGAACCTCATTAGTTACTTCATCCTTCACAACACAAAGATCAGAGTAATAGAGACTTCATTGTCATTTTGTGAGTCTGTGAAAGCTTGTCAGATTCCTTTTAATAGAATGTACTCTTAAGTAAGTATTGTAAAGATAAGGTTGATTTTAATATGAGAAATTTTATGAAGCTTACCATCTACAACTGCAAAACGTTTATTACCAATATACTCATTTGCAAGTGTAGAAATGATGAACCTGTTTGGTTCTGATCTTTGGGAAGTGATGAGCTTCAGAGATGATGAACCTGTTTGGTTCTAATCTGTTATTGAAGATAAATTATGTTTGTTTACAATGAGGGATGATGTATATATACAAGTGATTCTAACGGTTGCCTATGATCTCCTATGAATCCAACGGATGCCTACTTGTAGCCTGAAATCGTTTTTTACCAGAAATGGTTAGACATCTACTGTGTTTGGGAAAGTATCTGTTCTGCTTCCCTCTTTTGCCTATGATGAAGATTTTCTTCTGAGGCTGCAGCTTTTCCTTCTTCAACAGCAAGATTCAATTCTGTAAGTATGTTGTGAAATGATTTATGGTAGCACTGTCGGCATACTAACAAGGATCAGGAAGCATTTCCAGTGATAAAATGTAGGCAAGAAGAGTATATCCTATATTTTGCTGAGACTAAGTATTCTGAGGTTGATTGTTTCTGTGATATATGTAAGAACAGACTGATGCTCCATGACCTTTCCCACCCACTCGACTTGACATGTGAGTCTTTGACTTCCAATTCCACCACATCCGCCTCTTCTACCACCGTTAGGATTACTCTCATATTTTGTTGCAGAGACCGAGTACATCCACGATTTTTTTTGTTCTTTCCTTCCCACTGAAACTGAGATTTGTTCTCTCATTATTATTGATAGTAGCCATGTTAGCAGATGATCTCCATATTGTATTATTCTTAGAATTCAACTTTTCAATTTTACTATCTTGGCTTAATAAAAAAGCATGTACTTCTTCTACATAAACAGCATCCTTTAAAGATGAAAGAATTGCAACTATTGGATCAAATACTGTCATCCAAGACCATTCAGTATATACATCACTAAAAATTCCTTCTTCAATAGGATGACCAGTTATCTTTGGATTGTCAGCAATCCCTCTCAATCTATCACAATAATCAGAAACAGGGTATGTACCTTTTTTGTTCTTGTAGTTTTGATTTTAGTCGTATGAGTCTTGCTCTTGATTGACTTACAAAACTCCTTTCTAATGCACTACAAACTTAAAAACTTCATATAAGGTGTTGTAATGCACAACTGACCCCATGATTCTCTCTGTCATCTAGACTTTAAGCTAGCCTAGTAGTAACTGATATCTTCGATTCCAAACGTTAAAAGATGGATTTGTGCTGCCATCTATAAAATTCTTTGATAGTTTTACACTTAATTTCATCAAGTAATCATCAACTCCGTTACCTATTACAATAGGAATTACTTGATACGTCCAAATGAAGAAGTTCTCACGACCCAACTTTATAGTAAGTGGTAAGGCTTGAAATTCCGCCATTGTTATTACTGTTGTTGGAGTTTTTGCTTGTCATTTGAGCTGCCATTATTAGGTGTTGGTCTTTGATTGCTCTGATGCCATATGAGAAACCAAGAAAGTAATGAAAACAAAAAGCTTCCATAAATCGGAATTGTTCAGCATAAACCTTGCTGAGATAGATTATGATATTATCTAGGAATAACAATGCAGTACATGTAAAGTAACTAACTTATCTGTCAACATAACAGCTTGTTAACTCTATTCTAACAGAAGTTTACAATGCTTAAACTGATTCTAGAATCCTAGAGTCATCTGCTTTATAAAACTTGAGTGTTTTGAGTTTTGACTGTTGACAGTCCCCATCGACTTTTAGATGAAGACGATCTTTTACATTCAAGTCGCAAAGATCTAGAAGTATATTTAAATTATCTTTTGACTTCCATTGATCAATTAGAGGTGTCCCAATAATGTTATCACATACATTTTTCTCAACATGCATCACATCAAGGTTATGGTGTATAAGCTTAAACTCTCAATAAGAAAATTCAAAAAAATATACTCTTCCTTTTCCAATTATGAACACCAACTTCTCTTCTTTTTTGCAATCAATTCTTTTCCAAATATGACATTTATATCCAATTATTGTCCATAAATTGAAGACCTCGATGGTGAAATAGGAGTTGGTCTCTCCTCAATAGTATCATCAAAATTCTGTATATTAAAACGAAATATATGGTCATGCTCCAAAAATCATCGATGACCCATAAAGCAATACTTATTATTGTGCTTCTAGCATATACGATGTGATTAAATGTATAGTGATAGCATGCAATACGTGAATACGTATTCCATCCAGACAAGTTGTCATATGAAGGAAAATTACTAATAATCCACAATAATGATGCATGCATTTTAAACATTTTCTTTCATGATACATCATATGTATTTAAACCAACCTCTCGCAATTCTTTTAGTTCTTCAATCAACGGCTGCAAATACACATCAATGTTGTTACCTGGTGTCTTGGGTCCAGGAATGAGTGCAGACAGAATAAAATTTATTTACTTCATGCACATCCAATGAGATAAATTATATGGAATTAAGATTATAGGTCACCCGTACTCATGGTTCTGAATGGGTTGAAACCATCATTATTTAACCTCAACCTAACATTATACAATCCCGAATAAAATTATTTGAAATTATCATAAAAAACTTTCCAAGCATCTGATTCTGTAAGGTGTCCCAAAACATCATTCTTAGTCCGTCCCTCATTGTACCATCTCATTCTTTCGGTGTTTTAGAAGACATGCATAACCTTTACAATCTATATTTCAAAGGAAAGTAACGCAATATTTCATCATCTTTTTACTTTCTTCTCTTTCTTATTTCATTGAGTTTGTGACAGAGGCTCACAATCTTTTTCATTGGTAACTTATCTTAAAATACTACAACGGTCACATATTTGGTATTTCTATTTGCCTTTCCAATACAACATATAATCATTTGGATACGCATCTTTTTTCATACCCAAGTCCTAACTTATGAATTTGTTTGTTTACTGCACAAAATGTATTTGGAAATTGGATACCCTTGGAAAATCACTATTTAACAATTCAAGAATAGAAAGAAATGATCTGTCATTCAATCTATCAGGACATTTAATTTCATATAGGTTCATAATAAAGGATCATTTTGAGAATTCTTCACATGTCTGGATATATCAGTCGATTACTATCTTCAACCAAATCATAAAAGTCACTAACATCATAATCATCCCCGAATTTTTCCATCCTTTCATTTACATCATGAACCAGTTGTTGTTGTCATGGCATAGAGTCTGATCCACTTTCATTATTCAATAATTACCAAAAGCACCATGCAACAACTCATGCATATTATCATCATCTTCTTGACATGATAATGATGTTTCTTTGTGTGCTCTATTATTAGCAATAACTTTAGATTACATATGTATCAAGGATGAAGTAGTCAACATTGATTCCCGGTGAAAAAACCAACATGTATAACCACTTATAAACCTGTTACATATCAGGTGTTCATGGACAACGTCTCTAGTCTTATGATTACGATTAACACAATGTTTAGAAGGACATAATATGTATTCATCACCTAATCCTCTCTCAAAGGAATAGTTCAAAAAATTGATTTACTCCATCTTGATATTCCTCGTAAATCTTGATTTTGTAATCCAATTCTTATCATTTGTATAGTGAATTACAAAATCAAAGCCTGCTAGGCACCTATAGGTTTAAATAAATCTACTTGTTCTAACATATTTTTTAGTGCTTTTCAGTTCATTTGATACATAAAGCAGCTAGAAGCATCATCTGTCTAACTCATAATTGGTTTGATACGTTTAAAAAAGAACTTAATGGACAAAAAGGCCCAAGCTTGGAAACTGAAAAGTATCATTGACTTTTGAACATGGGATTTAACTTGTCTTTAGTACAAAGCTTGCTTGGTTAACAACTCATATTGATGGGTAGTATGGGCCAAGAAAACGGGGGTAGCCGAAGAGAATGATTATTAGCTAACCAATTATGGAGCAAATAAATGGTTTCGCAATAACAAAGCATGAAATGAAACCCCCACAACTCTCGGCCAAATGAAATAGGAAAGCTCTTACAAGTACCAAGAGCATTGCTATTCATTTTTAGGACATAAAGAAAATAACATAATTGGTTGGGATTTACTTCTCAACTCTGACTTCAAAAAGATATCAACCATTTTGTATGAATTATGAAAACAAACAAGCTGTTTCCTTCCGAAATTGTATGCCATTAACGCCTGCATGCATTCAAAGCTAGAATAGCTCTACGATATTAATATTGTAAATGTTGATTGACGGTGAAGGTAAAGAGAACGAGTCAGAAGAAGATACCCTTTTCAATGAGTCTAATTTCTTATCCAGTAACGAATATAGAGAGAGAAATTATCGAAGATTAAAGCAAAGTATTAGAAATATGTAGAGAGAGAAAATTAGTTGTACTAAATACTATGTAAAGAGGCATTGAAACAACCAAGAGACAATGACGAAAGGGTGACCGAGATGAGACACGACAACGAGGGAGTTGAGAGAATGAGTTGCTAAGTCCTTCACTGCATTCACCGGAGAGAAGGGATCATCTCCAATCTAATTGTAAGGTCTTATCCCCTTATTAGTAGCCGAAGTCTAGGCCAGGTAATTTTCGATAAAACTTTAAACATGTGCATCGGAATACTCGAACATGTTTAAAAAGCATTAGTCGACCCCCAGAGGATAACAAAGCACAAATCGCAAATATCATATCGACTTTCTCTCGCCCTACTTCTAAGGATAGATAGAAGAGATAAGCTAAGCAGGCAGGCAGACTAACGATTTTCATACGCATTTATACTCGGATCTCCTTCTTTTATTAACGACTAGTTCAGAAGGCCGGAAAACCTACTTCTGAGAGAGAATGGGGTGTGCGCGCAAAGATGGAGCTGAGGGAAGAAGTAATCTAATTTTAGGGTTACATATTCTGACAGTTCAAGAAAACCATCGCGGATTATTTTTCTTGTGGCCGTTCAAATGAATCGTCATAAAATTCAATAAAAATGCATCAAATGACACATTCTGATGCACTACTTTACATCAATTGCGACAATCGACTCAACCATCACAGTATAACCTCTACGTAGTTGTTTTCTTGCAGTGCGGACAACTTTTGAGAAATAAATTCGAGACAAACTCCTCTAATTTCTGGTCCATAATCCCCTCCTCCATGGTGTATGGAAACAAATGCAGAGACTAAAGAATGAGAGAGAAAAGGGTGAGAGATATTTGCATGGAAAATAAATATCGCCGCTAAAGATTAATGTATGTGGCAGTTTTAAAAACTATCACCAAAATCCTTTGAAATAATTAATAACTGATAATATATGTTGGCAGTTTTTTCTCATCTAAAGTTCATTAAATTCATAATCCCCAATCCACGAATCACTTTCTCCCCTTTCACTTTTTCTCCCCTTTTCTCAGGCGAATCTCAGATTTGGTCGCTCGCCCTTCTCTGTCGTAGATCTCTGGTCATCCTCACTATTCATCGACACCGGTGAGTCTCTATTTCTCTCTCTCATTTCTGTTCTCTTTCTCTCTCTCATTTCCGCTATCTCTCTCTCCTCATTTCTATTCTCTCTATCTCTATCTCTCTTTCTTTTCTGCTCTCTCTTTGTCTCCCTCGTTTATGCTCTCTTTCTCCTCATTTTTATCTCTCTTTCTCTCTCTGTCTCTCTCGTTTGGGCATGTTAACTATTATCTGAAATTTTTTCCGTGAATTTATATTGTTGTTCACCCCTTCTACTATGGTTTAGTGCTTTAACTTAAGATCATTTCTTTTAATTGGATCCTGCTATGAATTTGAGTTTGAGCAATTCTATGAATTTGAGTTTCATTTTTACTAGTTTTTGTATTTTTGATCCTACTGTAGCATAAGTGTTGTAACTTTGAAGCATATACGTTTGGCTGGCTGATTATTAAATATTGTCTGTGAGTTTAAAACCTCTCCGATGAAGAAGAAGAAGGGTGAAGAAGAAGAAGCACTTGAGATTTTTATTTTTGTTTTTTGTTTTCAGTCCACGTGTAAGAAGTGAAAAAATGTCCACATAGGAGTAAATACTTGCACATGACCAATTTAACCGATATAAGATGGAAAATTTAATAGAAGGGTCTAATTGATGGATCATGAAAATTGAAGGGTTTATGAAATTAAAATGCAGATCGAGAGTGTGTAGCTTTAGGTGGTTTTACTATTATCTGAAATTGTGGTTCAAATGTTTTTGAATGAATCACTAGTAAAAATATCAGTTGATTAGGTAAAGTAATCTACATATGAAAATGCTAACTAAAAATTGTATTTGTTTGTCTTGTTTTGGCTGTGATCATGTAACTTGCTTTTGTACTTTGATGCGGATTATCGTTCTTGAAAAATTCATGACATAAGCTATATTATTATGTGTAATTTCTTTTGCCGATATTATACTTTGTATAATTCTCACGTATGTCCTTTATTTTATCACTTGCATGTTGGTGACTTATGATTAACGATGTTTCATATTTACTTTTAAATTGGATTACTAGCTACTTGCCTTAGTATAATTTTCGGAATTTCTATGACATTTGATGCTCTATTTTGCAACTAAATTGCTCAAGGGTTTATGTGTTTACACATTTATGAGAAATGACTTATCATGACAAAAGAGAGGAATGTGTGCCTAGATATTCTATTACGATTGTTACATTAATAAATAAAATACTGAAGATGGTATTGAGATGAGCTGATAATCTAAATTGGTGATCTTTTTTAATATTCTTCTTATTTTCATTGTATTGAAAAATTTATAATGATGTGTTTAGATTGATTTTATCATGGATGAAAGTTTGATTGAAAAATCTTGAGTTAGTCAAGAGTACCTTAATGGAATTAAGGAGTTTCTTGATTTTTCTTTTGAAAGAGTTTCCCTAGAGTGTAGGATTTTATGTCCATGTAAACATTGTGTAAATATGCTGAGGATGAATAGAGAGAGTGTGTAATGGGTTTAGCATTAGTTATACACATTTGTTTTTCTATGGTGAATCCATATTGCAAACTTTAAATGAAGAAGAAGGGCTTAATGAAAGACATGAGAACTATACATATGTGCATGAAGCTTGTGATGACAATATGCAGGACTTGTTGGGTGATGCATTCAAAGTTGTGGATAATGAGAGAAGAACAGATGATTTGCAAACAGAACCAACTGCTAATTATATGAATGAGCAACTAAATGAAGATGTTCCACAAGCGGAGGCAGAGGTGAATGATTTCTCTGACTTAGTTAGAGATAGTAATGAACATTTGTATCCAAGATGCAAAAAAAATTCAAAACTCTCATTTATTGTGCATCTTTACCACATCAAGTATCTTCATGGGTTAAGAAATAAGGCACTGTCGAGGTTGCTTGAGTTATTAGGTAATGCTGGATTTTCGTTGCCAAATACATTCTATGAAGCTGCAAAGATTATAAAAAAGTTGGGTCTTGGTTATGAAAAGATACATGCTTGTCCAAATATATTGGAAAGACAAAGAACAAGAATAATCATGTACCACTTGTGTTACTTCAAGATGGATAACCAAGGAGGGTGAGAGTACATCACAATCTCACAGAAAAAGGAAAAAGAAGCCAAAGCCTGCTAAAGTGATCCGTTACTTTCCTTTAAAATGGAGGTTACAGAGATTATACATGTTGTCTAAAACTGCTGACAATATAAAATGACATCATGTAGAGCGTACTGAAGATGGTGTTTTAAGACATCCCTCTTATTCGGCTACTTGGAAATCATTTGACTCTAGATATAATGAATTCTCATCTGAACCACGTAATGTTAGACTTGTTTTGGCTAGTGATGGTTTCAACCTATTTGGAGCAATGAGTGTCAGTTATAGCATGTGGCTTGTTCTTTCGATTTCATATAATTTTCCTCCTTGGAGGGCATGAAACATCATCGTTAATTCTCTCTACTCTTATCCCTGGGCCTAAAATTCTTGGAAATATGGCGTGAATTTGCAACATTTGATAGAAGAATTGAAAGAATTATGGAAAATAGGTGTTGATACATATGATGCATCAAAGAATAAAGTTTTTAAAATGCGTGCAACATTGTTGTGGACCATTAGTGACTTTATAGGATTATATAATTTTTTTGGGTGGAGTACACATTCATTCTTTGCTTTCCCTCATTGTAATTATGAGACAGATTATTAACGCTTGAAATATAGTAAAAAAAAATTGTTTCATGGGTCACGTGAGATTTTTAGAGTCTGTCATAGGTTTCATCATGATAGTAAAAATTTTAATGGCACAATTGAGAATAAATCAGCCCCTATTTCTCCTACGGGATCATATATTTTACAACAAGTCCAAGGCCTTAATGTCACTTTTAGACAAAGTAAAGAATCTGGTCGAAAATGAAGATCTAGTGATGATAATGTGCAATATTGGATGAAGAAAAGTATATTTTTTCAACTATCTTATTGGGAGTTTAATCTTATACGTTATAATCTTGATGTAATGCACACTGAAAAAAATGTATGTGATAACCTACTAGGGATAATTCTTGACGATCCACGGAAGAGTAAAGATAATTATAAGGCCCGCCTTGACCTTCAACATATGGGTATAATGAGTCAACTTCATCCAGTGATTCAAGATGATACCACTTACTTACCCCCACTTTGTTTTTAATGATGAATGATGAAAAAGTCATATTCTTTAATGTACTGAAGAGTATCCGAGTTCTTGATGGATATGCATCAAAAAAATTTTATTGTATCGATTTAAAGCAAGGCAAGATTCAATGTCTTAACGTCATGATTGTCACATTATCATGCAACAATTTTTACCCATAACATTACGGGGTGTTTTAGCATACTATGTTTTATTTCAATTGAGTTGGTTTTTCATAGAATTATGTTCTAAAAGTCTGCAAATAGATATGATCGACAAGCTTCAGTCTCAGATTATGGTCATACTTTATGAAATGGAACAAATCTTTCATCCATCCTTTTTCAACATCATGGTACACTTAGAAGTACACTTGGAAAACAAGGCAAAGATTGTTGGACCTGTGCATTATAGGTTCATGTATCCTATTGAGAGGTATCAATATAAAAAGTTTTGTCCATTACTTGTCAATGTAAAAATTCACACGTGCTTATGTTAATTTTTTACATATATCTTTATTAGGTATCTTGGTAAGCTTAAATCATATGTCTGTAATAAAACTCATCCAGAAGGTTCCATAGCGGAGAGATGTATAATACATGAATGTGCAACATTCTGCTCGAGATACCTTGAAAGAATTGAAACAAGATTTAATCGTCTTTCTAGAAATTGGGATGGCGAAGATGAAGAAATCATACATGATGCTATTTTTCGTAATATAGGACGAATAACCAATTCGGCAACAACCTCTAATAAAGGCTAAAAAACACATTACTTAGAAAGATGATCAATGACTAGAATAAAGAGAACTTCTTTTCCAAATTCCAATTTCAAAAACACCCCACAAGAAGATGATCAATCTATTTGAATGTTTTTTGAAGCATGTATTCTACTCAAGAACACAAAAATAAAAGCAAAACAACCTTTAGGTTTTTTAATTATCAATTCTGAAAAATTTATTCCCCACAAAAATTCGGCAAAAGCATATTTATAGTCTTTACAAAAGTTTCCTAAAAATCCTAAACACCAAGAATAGGAAACTAACCTAATTATATTTTAAATAAGAATCATTGTAGCATACTCCAAATTAAAAATAGGCTAAGTTAATCTAACTAAAACTAATGAACTCTAAATAGTAGTAAGGTTCCGACCAGCCCAAAAGAAAACACAAATATGGCCCATTACATACTTATTTAAACACATTAGTAATTGGACTTGAATTAAGTTATATTGAACTTAGGATTCACTTGTCCCAAAGATTTGGTGTCCTTGTAAACCTTCACTAGCCAAATTTACTAAGCCTTGCAAATGATGGATTAAGGCTTGTTGAAGCTTCTTAGACCGCGACCTTGTTATTGGTGCTTGAGGCATGTTAATTTGGACTAGAAACCTCTTGAATTTGCTCATTGCTTTCTTGATCATGCTTATCTTCAAGATGTTGAATCCTTGAAACTTGGTGTGTATGTTGATCCTTAACATTTCCCTCTCCTAAAAAAGGATTCATCCTCGAATCTAAAGCATCACCTACATCAAAAGGACTCAAATGTGCCATATTAAATTAAGCACTAACATTATACTTACCTAGCAGGTCTACTCTGTATGCGTTGTCATTAATCCTTTCAAGAATTTGAAAAGGACGGTCACCTCTTGGGTTCATCTTGGACTTCCTTTAAAGTGAGAACCTCTCTTTGCGAAAATGAACCCAAACCCAATCTAGAGGCTGAAAAATCATTAGTTTTTTCCCTTATTCACATGTGAAGCTACTTTAGCATTTTGCTTTTCAATCCTCTCCTTAACCTGCTTATGTAACTTCTTCACCAAATCTACCTTAGTATTAGCATGAACACTCACAAAATTGTTAGGTGGCAATAGTAATAAATCAATAGAAGTAAGCCGATTAAATCCATAAACAATCTAAAATGGAAAACAATGAGTAGTGCTATGAACAGCCTTATTGTAAGCGAAAATTACAAACGGTAAACAATCATCTCATGTCCTAATGTTCTTTTCTATGATTGCCCTAAGTAAAGTAATCAAAGTCCTATTAACTACTTCAGTTTGCCCATCAGTTTGAGGGTGCCAAATAGTTGAAAACAACAACTCAGTTTCTAACTTTCCCCATAATACAAGCCAAAAGTGACTAAAAAGCTTAACATCTTTATCACTAACAATGCTCTTAGGTATGCCATGTAATCGCACAACTTCACTAAAAATAAATATACAATCAACTTAGCATCATCAGTTTTATGACATGGTATAAAATGAGGTATCTTACTAAATCTATCAACCACAATAAAGATATTATCACAGCCTTTCCTAGTTCTAGGCAATCCAAGCATAAAATCCATAGACAAATCTGTCTCAGGTTCACTAGGAACAGGTAGTGGTGTGTACAACCCATGCGGTTTCAACCTAGATTTAGCCTCTCCACATGTGATGTAATACTCACAAACCTTATGCACATCATGTTTCATACCAGGCCAAAAGAAATGTCCTAGCAGCATCTCGTAGGTCTTATTTTCCCCCAAAATGCCCCATTAAGCCTCCTCTATGTGCTTCCTTAATCAACGATTCCCTAATAGAACACTTAGGAATGCACAATCTATTTATCTTAAACAAGAAACCATCAAACAAGTAAAACTCATATGAAACTACCCCTTTATCACAAGATGCATATATTTCACCAAAATCATCATCATGTGGATACAACTCCTTAATATGCTCAAAACCCAACAATTTAGTACTAAGAGAATTAAGTAGAGTGTACCGTCTAGATAATGCATTCGCAACTACATTCTCTTTACCTTTAATCACATATGGGAATGTTCCTATGAACTCCACCCATTTGGCATCCCTGTAGTTCAGCTTATTGTGACACTTTAAATGCTTTAGACTTTCATGGTCAGTGTGGATGACAAACTTCCTAGGCCACAAATAATGTTGTTATGTTTGTAAAGCTCAAACCAAAGCATATAATTTCTTGTCATATGTTGGATAGTTCAAGGCTGCTGCCCCGCTTAACTTATCACTAAAGTAAATTAGTGGCATTTGATCCTGCATCAAAACAGCTTCAATGCATATGACACTAGCATCACACTCAATCTCAAAAGTCTTATCAAAGTTAGGTAAAGCAAGCAAAGGTGTAATACCCAATGTATCATTAAGTTTAGTAAATGCATGTTCTTGTGCATCACTCCAAACAAATCCAACATTTTTCTTAACTAACTCATTCAAAGGTGCAACCATAGTGCTGAATCCTTAATGAATCTCCTATAGAAACCACTAAGCCCATGAAAACTCCTCACCTCACTAGCATTCTTATGTCTCGTCCACTCCTTAATGGCTCTAACATTGTCCTCATCAACCTCAATACATTGACTAGACATGACAAAACCAAGAAAATTATCCCTTCCCATGCAAAAACTACACTTCTTAAGGTTAGCATACAACTTTTCTTGCCTAAGTACTTCTAGTACAAGACGTACATGCATAATATGATCATCTAAACACTTAGAGTAAATGAGAAAAGCATCAAATTAAATGACAACAAACTTTTGCAAGTACTCATGTAAAACATGGTTCATCAACCAAATGAATGCACTAGGTGCATTAGTAAGACCAAATGACATAACAAGCGACTCATATAACCCATACTTTTGTCACAAATGTTGTTTCCCATTCATGACCAATATTCATTCGAATTTGATAATAATCAAATTTCAAGTCTATCTTAGTGAACAAACAAGGTCCATATAATTCATCAAGCATATCATCTAACATAGGAATAGTGTGACGATACTTGACACTGATTTTATTGATGGTTCGACAGTCCACACACATCCTCCATGTCCCGTCCTTCTTTGGCACAAGAATAACAGGGACCGAGAAAGGGCTTAGACTCTCCCTCACGTACCCCTTAGCTAGCAACTCCTCCACCTATTTTTAGATCTCATTTGTCTCACTTTGATTCTTTCTATATGTTGGCCTATTAGGTATGGCAGCTCCTGAAATGAGTCAATTTGGTGTTTTATGCCTCTAATTGGTAGTGAACAACTTGGCATCTCCTCGGGAAATATGTCTTCAGATTATTGCAAAAGATCAACAAACACACTAAACAAAGAGGGGTTAAGTTCATTAGTTGTCAAATAAGCCACTTTGTACAATATAGGCAGGTTGGAGTATAATGCATGTCTGCATCACTTGTCTTGGCTATTAAACTCACATTTTTTGCATTTTTCTCTCTAGGTCGAATCTTCCCTCCTTTTTCTCTTCCCTCTTTCTTTTCACTTTTTTTATTTTCACTTTCTAAAGCACTTTTATTAGTTTCGTTTTCTATCTTTTCAGCCTCCACTCTCATCATTTCAATTTTACATTGGTTTTCATACATTTTTTTTAGGAAACTGATGTTAGTATAGGTTTTCGTCCATCCTTGGTGAATGAACACCTATTGAGGTACCCATCATGCATAGCTCTCCTGTCAAATTCCCACGGTCTACCAAGAAAAATATCTCCAGTATTCATAGGAACCACATCACACAACACCTCATCATGATATTTATCAATTGTAAATGAGATAATAGATTGCCTATTTACCTTGACCTCACCATAATCATTATGCCACTTAAGCTTCTATAGCAGTGGATGTAATGTAGTAGACAGCCCAATCTATTAATCAATAATGTGCTCACCACATTAGTGCAACTTCTGCCATCGATAATCACACTACTTTCCTTGCCTTGAACATGACACCTTGTATGGAACACGTCTTGTAACAAGCACATCGCCTCTAATCGGTTCCTCAATGCCCCCTTCACTACATCTCTCCAATTCGGGTATCTCCTCCTCATCGCTTTCATTGTTACCCTCTCCTATCTCACCATTCTGTAGGGTAATAGTCCTCATATTAGGGCACTCCTTACTAATATGAACTATACATTGACACTCCCAACACTTAATGTCTTATTTCTCCTTTTAGGCTTTTTGATTTTGGATTTCTCTTTGAAAATCGAATCTTCCTTTCCATTTGCACCATCGTAGGCAGTCTTATTTCCACCCTTAAAATCACTCTTTTCATCCCTTTTCCAAGTAGAATTATACATCTCTTTAATACAACTTTATAAATCTAAAACAACAATTTTAGGGATTATGAAAAGTTGCAGCACTTTAAAAATATCTTTATGAAGGCAATTAAAAATCACTGCATATTCTCTTCATAACACATAATTTTTTTCTAATTTCAACTTCAAATAAATGTTTTCGTTAATGTTGATCATCATATGCAGGATGCCTGCACAATTTTGTAGGTTGGCATCAAGTAATGGCAAAACAAAAGAGTCTATAAATTCAATGATAATTAGTTTCACTAATAATGGAACAATTAGTATTGACATTCTGCAAATAAATTATCATTTTTTATTAATCAAAGTACGTAAGTAAAACATTATTGAGGATACTAAATCACATAGGAATAGTACATTCATCTTAGAAAATGCAAAATGGGCTCAATAGTTCTTCCTTTAATCAAACAATGCTTTAAACTATGCAATACAGTTTTGTATTCATCAAGGTAGATAGAAATCCAGTTACTTGACCTTGTAATATTATTGTTTCATTCCTTCTTAACTCTTTATCTTTTCACACCCAAATTGATTAATGTGGCTATATATAAGGAGTTTTTTTACTTGGTGAATGCATAATTAGACTGCCTAATCATTAAGGAGCAAAGATATAAATGACAAATATGAAAACAATTTAACTACGAATATAAAAAAAAGAAGATATGTCTTCTGAATCGTAGTGAGATTCTATGGGATCACATGTTTCCTCATGACAAGAGATTCTAATACCTAAACATATATAGTCGAATATCATCCATCAAATAGTAAATACAAACTTATTGAGTTGCTTATGAATATATATGAGACTCCGTCTTTCTCAAACATGAACTCTTTTCTACAGCATCATATGAAAGGAATGTAAATTAAATACTTGAAGCACGATGTCTTAACAACAGACCAGTTGAATACTATCAATATTTTATTATAATAAGAGTGAATTTATCTTCATTTATCCATTCTCTCTCCCAGTATATATCCTGATATTATAACGCATTTCTGTAATTTCTAAGAGCAATTTTATAGTCTTACTTTTGTTAAAGGTAACTTTTATGTGCATAATAGAAAGACAAGAAATACTAATAAATCATCAATGAACAAGAATATACTAAATAAAATGAAATTTCTTCACCACAGTGTAAATATATTCTTTATAGTACAATTTGAAGTATAAATATAAAAGATCAACTGACTAAGTTGAGATGTTTTGTTACCTCAAATAATCATTGTCAAATGCCTTGATATCATTAAAACTATGACCACTATCTGCTGGCCGATCAAAGCTTAAATCCAAACCTTATATCAAAGCTTCTCACATACAGAACCGGAACAAGCATATTCTAAATCTAACACGCAAATGATACAGAATAAGATATATATATATATATATACTAAATAACTATAGCATCTAGCATTGTAGAGATACCGCATATTTACAATTAGATACTAAAAATTAATAAATTAATAATCTAATCTACCATAGCATATAAGTAGATTTAGCATTAGCCTTTGATAGTTGAAAGGTATAAGTCTTTATATATGTCATTTGTGCTAGAAATGTTGTTGTCAACAAAACACATCATCGACCTCAAAACTTCAGACGACGAGAGAGATAGATAGGGAGAAACTTGATAGCCGGATGAATACTTAAGAGACGGATATAGCGTGAGAGAGAGATAGGGGCTAGGAAATTTGAGAGAAATTAAAGAGATATAGACATTAAGAATCAGAATTGTGGAGAGAGAGAACGACAGTGAGGATTACCTGCTATGGCTGGGGGGAGGGAGGGAGGGGGAGAGTGAAAGGGAGAAAGTGTGTGGGAAAGAGGGAGGGGTAAAGACGGTGGTAAACCTAGCTAAGAAAATGAGAGAAATGGTTTCTTGCATAAAGATTCAGGTCCCTTCATATTTAGAACATGAGGGCCTCACCTTAAATCTGGACCATTACTTCCTTTCTCAATGATCCAAATTCATTTAGTAAAAAAAAATTCAATCTTTGGTTAGTATGTGAAATAGATTTGATCCATTTAAATATTATCAACATATCAGATCTCACGTTGATATGATTTCAAGGATCTAGCACATAACCAAAAAAATCCTAAATTGATATGGAGAATTAAAAAATGAAATAATGTCCATGATTTTACATGAAACCCTCCTTTTAGAGTAAACGTGAGGTGATCTCGATCCTGCCTAATATGGTAATCTGTAATTGCAATCACGCAGTCTTGATCATTTGAATAAACATACATAGATTTTAGGGTTGCTTTAAAAGGATAACATTTTGAGGTTCCTATGATTAGATGTAAACCATCCATTTAGATCAAGACGGGCCAAATCCTGTAAAAAATCATTTTTTAGGTTTACACTTTATAACGAGACAGATCGGTTCCGCAAACAATCGATACACGTTACTCATAACGTTTTTCTACACATATGATGTGTTGGGTATTGGACACAAAATACATGAAAAGTCATTTTTAATTGTCATTTTACTATAATAAGAACATAATATAGTATATAAAGGAAAAAACAACATTATCATTGTTAAAATATTTCAATAATATCATTCTTAGTATTAACAAATAGCACCATGCAATTACAATTTTTCATTCTTAGTTTTTAGATATTTTTTTTTAAATAACCAAATCAAGACTTTGATATTCATTTTATCCAAAGAACCAAGCCAACAAAGAATAGGAATGGAATATACTGGATTACTTTGGTTGTTTGACTTAATAAACTTAATTAAGCATTTATTTTACAATAAAATTATATTATGTGCGTGTTTGTGTGTGTGTTTTATAAGTAAATGTATGGATCGTCAACAAAACCCTTAACCGATCTTGCTCATATATTTTTACTTGGTAAATTCTTACTAGTCTTTAACAATACCCATTCAAATTTAAAAGAATTGATTCTCTGTGTGTCTCTGTTTTGAAATGACAATCAACAAATTTCAAGAACAAACAATTCTTTATGTTGGTATTTATCTTCTTCAACATGTGTTTCTTCACAGACAATTATATATTGCCCTTTCATTAGGTGTTTTGAAGGAAACAATGAATATTTTAGTTAAATAAAATTATGTGAAACATAAAGATATAATGTGCTAAAAATGTTGTTTATAAGGAAATACTCAATCAATAAATATCGTCCAAATTGCTAACTTTTGTAAATAAGTTTGTAAACATTTTTCTTTAATCGACTATTATTTATTTGGTTTAGTTATTCTTTTTTTATTAATGTTTATATGAATTTTTACAATAAATTTTTATTTATGTTAATCTTTAAATAGAATTATGTTTTTCACGATGCATTATATAACATATGTTACATCTGGTTTTCAAGAAAAATATTAGAAAATCTATACAAGCATACATATATATTTATTACTTTAATTATTACATCGATTTAAAAGCAATCTTGGTCATTATATTAAATGACAAAAATAAACATGCAAGATACTAGAATACAAAAACATGTGTTACCATTCATCTCATAATCTATATAATATAATATATTAAAAGTGGGGAGAAGAATCACAAATTCATTCACTTATTATTGATTCATTATTCATATTAACCTTCTAGTTTACAAGTGACATTTAATATTGGTTACTTTTAAAGTTACTAGTCCAAAAGCACATGTTTCGCACATATTGAAGATTTTTATATTATATAATAAATTTTAAAATTATTGTTAACCTTAAAATAAACATATTACCTTTCAAAATATTATAAATCTAAAACAAAAGAAAATAATAAGTGTAATTTTCTCATATTTATAAGTAAACTATTGCAAATAAAAAGAAATTTGAATAGATCATTACATGGAGATGATATATTTATAATAAAACTGTTGTAAATAGAAAAAAATTGAATAAGTTGTGCATCATCTCGAGATGATAAATTATCAACAAGAATTTGTAATCAAAGAACGCACATTCCTAACAAATTTATATCATAAAATAAGATGAAAAGAAATCAAAGAAAATTATTTTAGAAGAGAAAATTAAATATGACAAGCTACAGATAATGGACATTGAAAATTATTCTATTCACTATACAACTAAAATACTAAACAACAAAAAATTCTTACAGATAGACAATAACTCATTATAATTTACTGAAACAATGTTTATGATATAAAGTCTCCAAAATTATATACATGATCTTTCACTTGCTTAATAGTATAATAATATAAAATATTAGTAAAAGGATAATTAGTGAATAAAATTATAAATATATTAAATAAATAAACATAATCATATACTATATTTAGTGGAGCTTAAAGGGTAAAGGAAAAAAATAAAAAAAACTTCCCCGTAAGCCCATCTTTTTAATATAGTAGAGATAATAAATTAATCAAAGTGGGCATTTCTTTTTTAAAATTTATTCAGCTATTTAATGAACTTATAAAAAAGTAATTCATAATAATTTTTAAATTATTTTTACTTTGACAACTTTAAATTTATAGCAAGTTATTTAAAAAATCAGAGAGAAACTAATCTTTATATTAATTCATTTTAATATGGAAGACATGTGAATTATCTCTATAAATTATAAATAATATAATTACTTAATTATGATACATTTTTAAAAATGTTTATTTATTTTATATTATATAAAATTGAATATCAAGTTTAAAATAAAATAAAAATAGGTATCTTAATTCTAATGACGGCATTTTTTAATTTTTAATTTTTAACATGTTCATTTTTTTGTCAAATAAACATGTTCATGAGTAAAAATAAGTAAAAATATTGTTAAAAATGTAATAGATTTAATTATACGTGCATTGCCTGTGTGTTTTGACTAGTAGAATATGTGCTTGTTGACAAAAAGATAAAAATCCATATATATCTAGGACTACGACACTTAGTTTTTATACAAAGACGACACATCGGTGTCCTTAAGCAATTGGTAGCTTCATTTGCTTCGCCAATTGATCTAATGTATGAAATATGTTGTCAATACAAGGGTGTGATGGGGAGACAGCAAGAAATTCATGAACGACACCGTTTACACTGATCCAACTCTGTCCTGGCTGCTTCTTAACTCCTCTTTCTCTCATAATCCCCCTTAGTGCTGAAACATCGCCCCAACGATGATCAACTGCTAATGCATTAGCCATCATCACATAGCCTGCAGAATTCTCAGGATCCACTTCAACAAGCTTTGCAGAAACATAATGAGCTAATTCTGCTCTAGAATGAACCAAACAACCCCCAAGTAGAGCTCCCCACACAAAATTGTTAGGCTCAAAAGGCATAGTTGATACAACCTCTATAGCTTCTTCTAACAGGCCTACCCTTGCAAGAAGATCAATGTAGCAAGCGTAATGTTCTAAACTCGGCGATATTGAAAAGTGTTTAGTCATATCGATGAATATTTGACGGCCCTTGTCTGACAAGCCTGAATGACTGCACGCACATAGAACGCTGACAAATGTCCCGGCATTGGGTTGTATTCCAAGCTGTTGCATTTTGGTGAAAAGGTTCAATGCCTCCTCTCCTTGGCTATTTACTGCTAGACCCATGATCATGGCATTAAAGGAGACGGCATCTTTTGAAACTAACTGGTTAAAAACGGATTTTGCTTTCTCCAAGCTCCCGCATTTTGAGTACATGTCGATCAATGCAGTGGCTAAGATTCTGTTTGATGCAATTATACATTTACGTCCTTTGTATTGTATATATTCGTGAACACAATTACCAAGCTCTAAATCCCCAACCTGAGCACAAGCTGAAAGGACACTAACCATTGTAACATGGTTAGGCCTACAATTGGTGTCTTCAAAC
Organism: Datisca glomerata; assembly: GCA_003255025.1. Lineage (NCBI taxonomy): Eukaryota > Viridiplantae > Streptophyta > Magnoliopsida > Cucurbitales > Datiscaceae > Datisca > Datisca glomerata. The sequence goes on along the minus strand of QANY01004802.1, from coordinate 929,858 downwards.
ATCAGACGGAAGAGACTCAACGCATCCATGGGGCAACTATTATGAACATATGCACCTATCATGGCATTCCATAGTAGCACATTTCTCTTATCAATAATTTCATTAAAATTTTCCCTACTCTTCTCAATCTCTCCTCGTTTTCCATTCAAATAGATCAGAACAGTATAGACGGAATCACGAAGACTCTGTGTATCGCGATTGTTAACCAAATCCAACAGTACTGAAACCCATTTCTCGATTTCAGGTTTCTCTAAGTTGGAACATATGGACAGAACACTAACCAATGTGTCATCCTTCGGTATCAGATTTTCGTTGATCATGGAAATGAACAACCCTAAGACCTCATCAGTACAACCTGACTGAGCATAACCAGCAATCAAAGAAGTCCAACAGAAAATCATGTCCTTGTTAGGCATTTCATCAAACATCTTGCGGGCCGAGTTCATATCTTTGAGGCCTTTTGCATAAACACCAAGTAAACCAACCCAGACGAAGGAATCTCCAGTGAAACCCATTTTCAACATCTGGGTATGAATTTGTTCAACACATTGGGCATCAATGGACCGTAAGCACGACTTAAGAAGGAAAGAAAAGGTGAAGTCATTTGGCAAAAGTGAGAGCTGTTTCAAATATTTAAAGAGAGAAAAGGACTGAAATGGAAGACCCTCTTCAGCCAATACTCTGATAATGGCATTGAAAGGAAATATATTGGGCTTCTGAAGCTGATGAAAAACTCGACAAGCAATATGAGAAGGGTATTTTCCAATAAGACGAGTTGCTATCAAATTGTCTTGGTGCTTGACTACACGAAAAACTCGGGCATGAATTTGTTGAAGATGAGAGCGTGAAATATTACCTTGTAGGAGAGTAGATAGATCGAAGTCATTGGAATCTGCATCAGCAGAGAGAGAATGAAGAAGGTGAAGAGTATAGTTAGGTGAGCGATAAATTTTGAAGTATTGGGTGGCCGTTGATTGCCGAAAGAGTAAAGGCATGCTTCATGCATGGAAAGTTGAAGACGTAAACTTTTCATGTTTCATCTTTAAACATCCATCATATGCAAGAGAAACGCATAGTCAGCTCAGAGTTAAAAAGAAAAAATATAGACTGCATTGAGGCAGTGGAGAAGAAAAGTTCCCGAACTCGGAGGCGAAAATTGTATTTCGAACTTAGAGGCATTATTGCCCAGTCACCTGTTGAGATAGTAACGAGGACGCAACTTTCAGAATACAAACAATGGATGCTTATATGGCAAGCCCTGACCTGAAACTCAGGTTTACTCGTGGAAGTCATTTGGATTATTAACTAGGACTTGCGATCTAATTCTTAGTAAGTCCATAACTAAAACCAATTTTAATTTCATTGACTCATTAGTTTGGAATTTCGAATACCAACTCCTAATGAGATTTTTAAGTTATAATTCATTTAGAATGAATTATGAAATGTCTAATATATCTTTAAAATCAATAATCTCACGTAGGAGGTGAGAATGACTCTCATTACTCCATCTCACATAGTGTACTACTATTGATCCTACCAGACAACATCTACCTACACAAACTCGATCAGAAAATTCCATTCTTTGGTAATGGGTATACTCAGAGAGAAAAGAATGACATTCTTTTAATTCTTTGATTAGTAAACACAAACAATCTTCTTTTATTCTAATAATCTAATTTCTAATTTTGATTCGTGATAGTTAATTAATACATTAATCTAATTTCAAATTTCGATTCTCAACCATTCTATTCTTCATCGATTCCTAGAAAATGTAAACTTCATTTAATTTAGAATACAAAAAAACCGTAATTATTGAATTCTCCAGCGAGCATTCTTACTCCACGTTGATTCACAAGACAACCTTGATCAAGAACAGTGATTTAACTCTTTCAAGTGAAGCAAAACCTGTAAGAACACGCTTCTAAAGATTCGACTTTCGCTTATACTTCATTCGGAAAGAGAGACTAAAAGGTATTTATTAGAAAGATAATCCAGATCCATGTGTTCAAAGATTTCTAAAGATTACTCTGAATTAGCTGAAATAAAGCGCCTATTTCAGTATGACACAAAATTCAGAGTAGAAAATGTTTGTTATTCATGTGTCTAAAATTGTAAGAATCATAGCTGAAAAAAGTTGAATAAACAATCAATTCAGGCCAACAAGAGATTAGACACCGCTAAATGTACAATTTGTATGTTCCACTATACAATACGAGTGGTGTAAATACAAAAGAAAATTGACCCATACTAATCTCTTTCAACCTCCTTGCGTTGGGAAACGTCTCATACTGTTGAAGGGGCTCAAATCCACAACTCATTCACCACCTGATCCATTTTCAGTGCAACTCGTCAGGGATAGAAGCTCCATCAGCTGCATTCGGTACTCGAGGCCTCTAAGGTAATGCCCTAACAACATGCACCTTAAGAAAGAAAATAGCAACTAATTAGCGAACAATAGCATTGTTAAGCAGTACAACCACAACCCAAAAAGAATGAGATTATTACTTTGTCTGTTCTACAATCAGTTAGGTAATACAAGGTCGCATAAGAGAAATTTATATTAACCAAATAACAATGTCAGTACTCATATTTTTTAGGCATTATAATAGATTAAATGAAATCTAAAATATCAAGTAGAATGAAAAAGAAGAGAAAGAAAGTGGCCTAACCAGAAGAGCAGACGAGCTAGGTAGTCTCGAGTTAAGGATATCACAGGCTGGAATTGAAGTGAAGTGTTCTCAACAAGTTCTGCATAGTCTTCGCTTTCAACATGTATCCCTCCGGTACCAATATTCTCTGATAGAGGCACTTTGGAGTGCATCTTGGGAGAAAGGGTCGCAAGCAGACCATGTACGACAGAATGGATAGTTTCTTTTACATCAGGGGATGAAGGTTCAGATAGCTCAACTACCTAATCGCATAACCTTTGTGTCAGCACAGAAAGGCTTCGAGAAGGAAAGACATGCATTCATGGAGTCACTGAGCTTACTCAAATCAACTAAAGGGTTATAAGATGGCGTGTGTGTGTGTGTGTGTGTGTGTGTGTGTGTGTGTGTGTGTGTGTGTGTGTGTGTGTGTGTGTGTGTGTGAGAGAGAGAGAGAGAGAGAGAGAGAGAGAGAGAGAGAGACAAGCATTCATGGAGCCACTGAGCTCACTCAAATCAACTAAAGGATTATAAGATGGTGTGATGGTGTGATGGTGTGTGTGTCTGTGTGTGTGTGTGTGTGTGTGTGAGAGAGAGAGAGAGAGAAAGAGAGAGAGAGATGATGTTAATAAGATCCAACCATTGGCAGCAGTAGATAAGAAATAACATGATAAAATGAGTAATACATTCTCGTATAAAAAAAAGTGCAAATAAAGCAAATATTATTGGAAAATCATCTTTTATCTTATACATCAGACAAGCCCAACAGCTCCATAAACAAAGCACATCGCTTCAAACAAATAGAACGAGTAAAAGAAAATTTATCAAGTAAACATAACGTAATCAGTTGTATTTACTTGAACAGGAAGACAAAGGGTTTGTCGGGGAGGTCTGATACATAAACTACTAGCTCAAAAGGCATAAAAATTTAACTGCGTTAATTTTGTGAGATCAAATCAGTCTATACCCCATCAAGACGAGATGATTCCCTCATCGCATTGCCAAGGTGATTGACGAAGAGATTGATTTGAACTCAAGAAAAATATCTAGAAAAGACGATCCATGAAAGCATAACCTGGAATTCTTTTCTGTGAAAGCATTTTATGCAAGTCAAACTTAACTATTGTAACATTAACGTGATCTGATGATTTTTGAAGAGAAATTAAAAGAATGATATTACTCCCTCGTAGTTGTATGTTCCTCTTTAGGGTGTTCCTATTAGTACACATTCCTTTTTACGATCAAAAGAAGAAGTTAAAGAATGACACCAAAGTTCTTCTTTCCGCGTGTATAATTATTATTTAAAAGTGCAAGTCGTCTGATAATAATCAGAAATTGAAAAGCTGGCCAGTGGCCATTATACGCAAACTAAGATTAACAATACTCAGAAAAAGACTCATGTGCAAGTTTATGGGCAAACGGCAAACCTGTGGCAAGATAGATCTACTAAACCATTGGGTTTAGGCCTGCAGAATCTAAATCTACATCATCTGATGCTGCAAGCAATAACAGTCGATGGCTAGTCGAACCAATCAGAATACATGGATAAATTTTAAAAAACTGGATATCTTCCATTTCCCACCATATTAAGAATACTCTAGAAAATTAAAGCAAACCTTTTCCGGTTGTAGAGATCTCAGATAGTCGAGTAAGTCGTTCTTCTCTTCTCCCACAAACTGTTGCATTTGAAGAGCAGCACTTTTCCTCTTGACTTCTTGGAGCTCCTTTAATAATAAGAAACTTCTTCAATCATTATGTCTAAAGAAAATTGTGAAAAATTCCTGATAAAAAATCAAATAAGTCTGCAGTTTGAAGTGATAAAAAAAGAGTTCAAAACAAGCAGGATGATTACTCTAGTTTATCCAGTTACAAATAACATAACAAAAGAAATGATTGCATAAATAGTAGGCATCACCTTCTGAATTTGGAAATGCTTCCCACGCTAATGAATATTAATGAAGTTAAAGTATAGGAAAGTGATGAGGACATCCAAGCTCTAAAACTGTCAATCAGCATCCTAGAATTTGCATGCAACTTATACAACTATCTCTTATAAAACGTTAGCTCTACCTTTCATCTATACGTGGATCCTGATTCTATGGGATCCTGATTCTATGATTCATAATGCAAACGAGGAGACAACCATACAATTTTTTTGTCTGTAAAAATTAGCAGCATATTATTCACAAAACGCCCCCAAGGGGCTGACTTTACAGCTCTACTGACGATTCTAAAAGAGGACTCAAGCAAGGATTCTACCCAGGTTTTTTCAAAATCACAACCCGTTTGAAATCAAAACCTACGAACAAGCATCCGTGCCATTACAAAAGAATCCTAGATAACGGAGTAGAACTTTACAAAAAGAATTGTTAAACCCTTCAAAAATCCTAGAATTACGTTCACTCTATAAACATGACAAGATCATCACTCTATAAACATGACAAGATCGCTATAGGAATGATCGCCGGAAAAGAGGGCTTCAAAGCCAAATTCCTAGCCAGCTTCCAATCAAAAAGAAGCTCAAAATATTGCTAGGCAACCCACTGAACGTCTAAACTACCCAAAACAGAGACAATAGCCTAGAAAAAGAAGAAAAATTAGAAAAAGGAGAAAAAGATGGTTGTTAGTCTCCTCCTCCTTGGTACACAAGGGCCATCCATTAGGCAAAGAGAAGCCCTTGCGTTTAAAATAAACATCAAGCGTAAGATTGGCACTTCACACCGAAGTCCAAACAAGAAAAGCACATTTTGGCAGGGCTTTTGTTTCCAAATCTACGTCCAAGGAAAAGAACCCTTCCCCAAATGCTGGCTTCGATGAGACCGAAGTAGGACTTGACTAAAAAAGCTCCATTGCAAGATTTCAACTAAACCAAACCAGCCAGAACACTTGAACTAGGTCTATAAGAATATAACTTAAGGAATAAGGCATTTCACCGAAAAGCGATTTCCTAATCATTAACGGCCTTTCGGAAGATTGGACTCCAAACAACACCCCCACAATTCAAGTGACAGTAGTTACTAACCCAAGCTTCCTTATCTGCTGCAATACTGGGAATGGAAACTCCTCAGCTAGAGATATAGATCACCACACCAAACGCCAAGCCAAAACCTCACTCTGTCACCTTCCCCCACTTTAAATTTGATATGCTTAGAAAAGCAATCCCAACCGCGACAAATAATGTCAAGATCGAAAAAACATCAGTTGTTGAGAGCAACTGACATCAATAATGTCATGATTGAAGCATTGTGTCGAATATAAATTCCTTCTCAAGATGCATTTACAATTTTAAGATTTTTAAAGATTGTGCTTAAGAAATCTACTTACAAAAAAATATTGAAAAAAATCACGAATATGATTATGTGCAAAAAAACAAATTGCTTTTCAATATCAGATCCTGCATTATTCAGGCCCTTCAGAAAAAAGTACAAGACAACAAATTCACAGATCCCAAACACTCCTCAATGATGGAAACTCTTTGGAAATAGGGTACAAGTATCCATTGATCATATGCGCCTGCTCCAAGCAACACAGATAGTACCTTGTAAGCCTTACTCATAAATACAAAAGTCAAGGATAACCACAATGTACGCACCAAGCCTTACTCATAAACTCGGCCCAATATTTTACTAAAAGGATTGAGCTGAATACAATACAAAAATACTAATTGTATATATTGTTGATAGATACCTTTTTTTGGTCAGTTATTGTTGATAGATACCTAAAAATAATCAAGTTACTAATGACAGATGAAACCAAGAAATAACCCCTCAATAGCAAAGAGTTAACCCCTCGAGAACAAGTACAATATTTTTACGCCACTCCATCACAATCAAAGCATTAGGAGTAACTACTGAACTTAGATCAAATGCCTTTATCTAGGCCTAAATCCGTTCTGATCAACAGACAAGGGAAGGGGCCTAGAAGTAAAAAATCAAGTTACACAATGCAAAATACCTTTTAAGCCCTTATCCAGCTATTTAATCGCCACAAAAAGCAAGTCTATTTTACAGTACTTAACAGGCAATGAGGGAAGAATTCACCGCGATGTTTCGCGAGAAGTCCCATAAAAGATAAGGTTGATCTGACATTCAACCTTTTCTCCTCCAATAAGATCAAAAGAACTATGGTCCTAAAACTTTATAAGAATGATTTCTAATCACATTAGAATGATTTTAATCTCATTTGCTAAGGAATATCTAGAATATACATCAGTACAAACCTTTCTGGCTTTAGATAAATGAGACTGCAATTGCAAAATATATTGTTCAGCTTCAGGTGAAATTTCACCAAGCTCTTGAATATCAATATTCTCTGACAAGTCTTGAGAAGTGTTATCATGTTCAGAAGGAAACTCATTTTCGGCTGAATTTTTTATTAAACTTCCTCTGTCATATAACATATCTTGTAAATCAAGTTTTGAAATTTGGGATGCTGATTTTTCAACATCTCCTTCGCATAAATCCAGATTTCTTTCAAGGCAGAGCCTGTATTCAGCATTCTGCAATGTGTACCTGGGATAGAAGAAGAAACGCCAGTTTCACACAACTCATATTCTGATAGACACCAGTTGCTGAACAAGGACAAAATAAATGACTCAAAAAATACAAAGTACAAGAAAAAGACATCAGTCTATCCAGTGACTAAAAAGTGAAAAGACAAAATAACACAGCAGGAGATTATGACATGCAGGAGAGTCGTGGTTTCTTAGCTACCGTTAACAAAGCTTTTCAAAACTGTTGCAGAAGTCCAGATTTTCTCTTGTCCTCCATCTTCTTGGCAAGGAAAGACGATATAGATACATACGCTAATGTGATACATGATGATATGAAGAAAGCAAAAGAACGTACCCTGTCATTATTGAAGAAACTAATAATTTAGAGAGGGGTTCCCATAAAGCCTCAATTACAACTTGAAACTGGCCAGATGGAAGTAAACCAAGCATGCCCGAGATGGTCCTCTTCATAGCATCCACTGTGGTGGGCGGGACATCTTTTTGAATCATGCTGACGTCCAATGGTTCTATCTCTTGTAACAGAGTTGAGAGAACTGATTTCTAGTAGGATAAATGCCAGTGTCAATCAAAATCATATGAATAACATTTTTCAGTACATAAATGAAATAATCCTATAAAATTGACTTATACTTGATCAGAGAGTTAAAATAAAGATGTTAAACGCATTACGCATCATAAATGTATAAACAAAAAAAGGCGATGTCATCTACAAACTCGCAGCACCAGGTAGATTGGCATTTTCTGAACGGTTTGGTCTAAAATGAATAGAAGAGCTTTTGAGGGAAATCCAAATTGTTTTAAAAAGTATCTATTTCTTTTGTTAGCCTTTATAAAGATTGGACCTTCTTTAGATCCGTCAATTGGAGACCAAGTTTTTTTACTCTTGGTCTCGTTCTCCCTGAATCTTTTGTAATCTTTTGAATACCCCTTTGGGTTTCTTTTCTCCTTGTTCATATAATCCTTACTTAAAAAAAAGGTAGATTTGCAATCACAAAAGTTCAGCAAAGACTTGGTTCCCTATAAGAGTAGTATAGCTACCCCTGCATTTTCTATACTGAAAAAAGAAAAATTAAGCAGCAGAAATACTCCTTATATGAAGTGACTAGTTTACAATAAACTTGTCCAGTGAACTACATACAGATTTTGCAACTGAGAGAATCACGGTATCTTAAGAATTAATCCTTTGAGAAGCAGTAGTTTCCAAAACACTGGGAAAATATGAAATTTAGATTTTGTTTCTCTTTAGCTATACATAATTCAACCAACCAACATGAACTACTCTTTAAATCCAATCCAACTTGTGGGATAATGATATCATAAATCATATAATGAAGTTCCAATTGCTAGCTTCCAGAACAGTGGTTAAAGCAGAACGGAAAGAAATCAAAAAAGTCGATATAACAGTCCCATCAGCAAAGAGACACCATATTACCTGAATTTACAATTTCTAACTTTTCAGAAGGATGAAAACATTATATCAATGTAGAGTATGGCTGAGCTTACAGATTCCTCATCACATAGCTTCGAAAAGAAGAATAGAAGCTAATAGATGATATTGAATTACAAAATAAGGCATGGAAAAAACAACGAAGTACTGATCGCCAGGGAAACAAGCTGACCTTCGAAGAAGCAGATGAAGATGACAGGTTCTGGGAGTCGAAGCCATCGAAAGAAGAAGCGGAAGAAGAGAGGGCTAGGGTTGAGAATTTCCGGAGGCGCTCTGCAGGAGATCGCAGAGGGAAGGAAATCGAGGTAAGAGAACAACAGTGGCGAGAATGAAAGAAGGAGAACAGAGGAGGGGAGAGCAAGGAGGTAAAGGCTGCCATTAACAATAACAACCACAACCACCACTCTCTTTCTCTCCCTCGTCTCTCTCCTTCACCTTAGACCACAACTCTTGCCAGAACCACAATTAAGAGATTAAAAAAATCAAAGGTTGAGGTGACGTGTGTCGAGGTCAAAATGTCAAAAGGCTTTGATGGCTTTCCCACGGCCACCGTTTCTCCAATTTTTTCTCCTATACTTGTGAAATAAATGCAAGTCACTCTTAGATGGAAAACAAAAATATTAACGGCTCCCTTACCGATCAGTAAAGGAGAGCAGTGAAAAAGTATGATTATTGATTTTAATAATATTTTATTTATTAAAATTCATAAAAGTGAAAGAGTGGTAGGTCTAATTTTAAATGAGTAATCACATTATTGATTTTTAGATTAAATCATTATCTTTTCTTAGATAGTAATAATATTTATCATTTACCTTCTTTTATGTGAGGATCATTTGTCATTGTCACTCTATCACTTTTATCCTTCTTTCATCTTAATAATACCCTATTTCTCTTACTAAACCAACAAACTCTTCATAATGATGTAATATTATATTACTATTATTTGAGACATATTTAAGATATCGATGTGATTCATATATTTTTATGATGATGTAATATTATATTGTTATAATTTATTTAAAGTTCAAAATTTTCGTAATTCAAAATATTGTTATAGAATTTACTTTAAATAATTAAAATAAATTATTTATAAATTAGAAATTAAATATAAAATTGTAGTAAAGTAAATAGGTTCATAGAAATATAAAAAAAAACAAATCACAAAAGGTAAAAAAGTTCATCTTGGCTAAACTAATAATTTTGTATGTTTGATTCCGATTGTTGATGGTTAGTAAACAGATTGAAGAGAATTACATCTAAGGGAAATGTTATTATCATTTCTTTCATTTACCTTACACTTTACTATTTTCATATCTATCATTACATTTACCATTTAGTAAACACGTCGTAAGATAAAAAAGTGATTTTACACTTACTAAATAATTGATCAAGTTTTAAGTAATCAAGTGACATGGTTACCATTGATAAGTTACTTTATCAAATCATTTTAATGACTCATCAAACACCAACTTATAAATGATTGACACATCACTTGATCATTTAAAACTTGATCAATTACTTGGTTACTTTAAAATTATTCTTAAGATAATAGGGAGTAAAGTACTTTCACATGTGCCGTGATTAGTTCATGTATGTATAATATATGTAGTTAGAGCAATTCTAAACTATCACATTTGTTTGAAGTAATCTTTAAATTAGGATGCAATCTTAGTTTGCATATAAGCTTAGTTTGCATGCGATCCTAGTTTACAATCTTTTGAAACAATTGAGCTGCTGCAAAAAAATGGGAGCAATCCTTATTTACAATGTTATTGCGGTTTTAATATCAAATAAAATTACTTTTCGTACCCTCATATGAAATAAAGTAATTGTTACTTGTTATTTTCATTGTCTCTATCATAATTAATTAAAATTAACTTTATTAAATTTTAGTCTAGCATTATTATTTTATTTAAATGTTAATCAAGCATAATTAAAATTAATATTAAAATTGCAGTCAAAATATTTTTTCATATAATATAACTGAAATGATATTTAAGTAATTTTTATTATTTACATAAATTTACAACAAAATTTAACCTTCACCAAACATATCATAAATTACCACTCATCATTACATGTATTATCATGCACAACCAAATATAACGATCATATTTTACCAACATGAATTACAAGCAATTAAATTACAATGGTCATTCTAAATTGTGAGAACCAAACAGAAAATTTATTTAAAAATATTAAATCATTAAATTATTATTGAAGAAAGAAAAATACATTCCATTATATCTCGAGATATAATCTCGCCTAACTAGTCAAATCAATTTTACTGTGTGACTCGGGTAAAGTGCCAAGGTCTTTTGAGGTGCCGCGAACGAGGATTTTTGGGTGATTTTGGGTGTCACGAACAAGGATGCGGTCATTTTTCTTAATGTAGGGTCTTTATCCTAATCATTGTAAGAGAGTAGGATGCCTCTTGGGGATCAAACTCTAGGTGAGAACCTCCATTCTAGTTTCATGTGACCTCAGGGGCCGCGAACGAGGACCGCAGTCATTTTGCCCAATGTAGAGTCTTTATCCTAATCATCGTATTAATGGTTGACACGTTAATGATTTATCAAATTAACATATTAATGATTGACACGTTACTTGGTATAGTAAAGCATTGAAACTCATATTAAAATCTAATGATTTTGAAGCATAGTAAAGTTCATATAAAGTTTATAATCTCGACCAAAGAAATTGATACTCTTTAGTTAATGTCAAAAAAAAAAAATTAAAACTGAATTTTGGAAAAGAAGTGTGAGTAGAACAATATAAAAATCTATAATATACTTTTAGGCTCCATTTAGTTCGCGTTATCCTCCTTTGTAAATCTATTGTTTCTCTTATAATTGAATTATCACGTTTGTTGTGAGTAATATTTAAATTTGGATGCAATCTTAGCTTACATGCCATCGTAGTTTACAGTCTTCTGAAGCAATTGAACTGCACAAAAACTGTGAGCAATTCTTTTTTACAATGCAATTGTAATTTTACTATCAAATAAAAAATTGCTTTTATACCCTCATATGAAATAAAGTAACTATCCCTTCTTCTTTCAACGTCTCTATCATTTTGTTAATTTAATTAAAATTAAAATTAACTTTATTAAAGTTTATTCTAGAACTACTATTTAATAAAAATGTTAATCAAGTATAATTAAAATTAATGATAAAATTGCAAGTCAAAATGGTAGAGAGATACAAAGGTAGATTAGTAGCTAAATGATTCTTTAAAACGAAGTCGAGATAGGGGAAAGATTTACCTCAGGTTGCTAAAATGACCACCATTCATGGCATTCTTGCTTTGGCTGCAATAAAAAAGTGGTCATTAATTTCAACTTGACTTGAAGAATACTACCTTTCAATAAGATAAGGGAAGGGGGATCCACAAGATTTTCTTTTTAGCCTCTTCCAACTTCAGACTTCTCTGCTCATAGGAATCTTATTTCTGGTATAATATAATTGAAAGGGTACATAAGTAATTTCTTATTATATCAAACATAACAATCCTAAATTATCATGCATCATTACATAGATTACCATACATTACCAAACATAATAATCATATTTTCCCAGCAATTGAATTACAATAATCATTCTAAATTGTGTGAATCAAAAGGCCCCTTTATCTAATTGAAAGGTGTAATGGTTAATTACAATTACTCAAAAAAAATAATTAAAAATATTATTAAATTATTATTTAAGAAAGCAAAATTCATTCCACTCTATCACGAGATATAATCTTGCCTAGCTAGTTAAATCAATGTTTTTGCATGTCCTAGGTAGAGTGCCAAGGAATTTTGAGGTGTTGTGAATGATGATTTTAGGGTGATTTTTGGTGCTGTGAACAAGGACCGCGGTCATTTTTTCAAATGTAGGATCTTTATCCTAATCATTGTAAGTGAGTAGGATGTCTCTTGGAGATCAACTTTAGGTGAGAACTTCCATCCGAGTTTCATGTGACCTCAAGTGTCACAAACGAGGACTGTTGTGATTTTTCCCAATGCAGATCTTTATTCTAATCATCCTAAGTGAGTAGGATGTCTCTTCGAGATCAAAAAGCAACATGTTTGATTAGAATTCCATCCAGGATAGGGCATTTGAATGCATGCACTCGCATTTTATGAGTGACACCTTTTATCATGTAATAATGGGTTGTTCTAGATATATCAGATAGAGAGGTCCATCTAATTGGGTTTCTTTTAAGGAGGTATCTGAAGATGTGGATCCATGTGTGGACCTTTAGATTACGTGTCTATGCTCGGACACATCAAGAGCTTGATCGGGATGATCATTTTGAAGTCATTACCTTGTTAGTGATTAAAAAGATTAGGAGATCTATCAATTGGTTATGTGTAAGGGTGATGTTTGAAGACGGGGATCCGTGTTCTAAGCTTATCTGATGGCGTTGTCCCGTTGTCCGGTCTTGGTAGGAACACGACGAGGATGTTTCTCCAATGACGGTGACAAAGACAATTTGCGAGGGTGTTAGTGATTATATACACTACTAGGTAACTGCTCAATTGTATTCCTGGATGACAACACTCCAATTTCCTTCATCTCCTAAAGGTATATCTGTATTCCAATATAGTTGGCCTCTTAATCCTTGAACTATTTAGACATGAGTTGGGGGTCAATGAAGATCCTTAGTTCTAGTGCCCCTAGGGTATTTGCCAGGCCCATATTCCTGTAAATGACACTTTGATTGCGTTAGTTAGACATGTTGAGATGCAGAGATTGTCACAACTAGTATCTTTAGGGCTAATCATGTATTGCGTCTTCTTGCGTTAGCATTGCATCCACTCATGAAGATTAACATTTAAGTTGGTCATTTGGTAGGAGGTTTGGACACGAATCTTACATTGCCTGGTTTGAGCTGTATGGCCATGTGTCATCTCACACTCTTTGGGGGAGCATTATGTTTTCTCTATAGAATCAACTGAATATGGATCTTGATATGAGGATTACGTTTTGTGCTAGACTTTCCAAGTCGCTCTACCTCTCAATCTCTATTGGTAAATGTCTTATTTATGAAACGTCGAGTTACATCTTGAGTCTAGGACAAACTTGTGTCTTAGACGCATTGCTCTAGAGGAACTTTTGTCCCAGACGAACTTGTGTTTCAGATGCCTAAAAATTCAAAAACCTTATGTCGTGGTTAGATCCTACCATCTGTACTTCGTGGAGTGATGACTCTAAAAAAGGCCTTCTCGTACATGGATTGAGATGAATTATTCAATGTAACTAGTCTCCTTGTTAGTTTCGGGATCCATGCTTATCCTGTGACGATTATTCTTGACTATTTCGGTTACTAGGTGGAGTACTCACTTATTATACTAGTGCATTTAGAATACATTGAAATGACTAATGAGTCTGATTTTTCATAAAGTATTATCTTAAGAAAACCATCATTCATTGTTATTATATTATGAGTACTCTTAATCTTAAAAGAGATGAATTCAAATTTTATAGGTTGGATAACTAGGTAATTGGATTGTTAGGATGGATAGGTTCTGAATAACAGAGTCTATAGACTGTTGGAATTATGTTCATCTAAGTAGAGTGTAATAACTATTTATGAGTATTAAGTTATCGTTCTCACATTTTGTATTGATGAATTTAATGAATGATGAAAGTTTTTATATTAACTAAATTGTGTTTATAATTTACTCGAGTCCTGGAACTATTGTCAATGTAAAAAAAGTAAAGACTGCGGGGTCTTCCAGGTAAACTCTTCTGAAATAGTTCAAAACGTTATTCGTAGTCTTAGGAACAACTAGACAATCGAATCTGATTACGACTGTTAGGTTGAACCAAAGGATGCCGATCTTGTGGCATGGGAGTGAGGACTCTAACGCTTGACTTAGACATGTTGTGGAACATATTGAATAGACCAGTAACAAATTAGTTTGGAGTAAAACTATTTATCTAGCTCTAAATCTAATTGTTACACATTAAGTGTATTTTCATAACTACATTAATCCTGAGGTAAATATGAAACTTAACCTAGTTAATTACGATCTTTGATACGTCAGAGGAGTGAGTTCAAATTGCCGGACAATACCTCGACTATTGGGATCGTGATTCAACTCCACTCTTGAGATCAAACATGTAGAAAATTACAGTATTAAAGAACTGTTACACCGTATTCAACAGGATTATATACCACATAAACCTATCACCATTTCTGATCTGAAATTGGAAATGAATATGATTAAATCAAAAATTCAGCAGCTAAAGACTGCGCATCAACTTATGTCTCAAGATCTGAATCTGCTAAAATAGTCTACAGCCAAAGGAAAAATCCCTATAGACTTCCCAAACCTACATTCACCAGATCAGCCAAGTCAAAGTCAATGTCAACCTTTGACTTCACCAGGTCACCCATCTCTTATACCTTAGACATCAAATCTGACATTAGCAGTTAAGACATTAAAACTAAAATAAAACAATTACACTATTTAGCTTTACCACATCCTACCTGCATAAAATTGTAGAAACCGATGCCTCTAATCTAGGTTATGGAGGTATTCTCACGACATGAATACGTTACAGTCAACTAGTAAATATACTCGGTCTTATTAAATTGATGGAAATTATTAATTAGAATCAAGTTAATTTATTCTAATTAGAAAACTAATTTTAAGCTCACTTTGATATCTTAATCCTAGTCGTGTGAGGTCATTTAAATAAGAGGATATTCTCTAACTCTAGGGTTAAGTCAAGCGACACCATTAATGGAGAGAATTGAAAACCTTAGAGCCTTTCTCCAAGCGCTAGCTGAATAATTAAGAGAAGAAAGCATAGATCTTTGAGTTCACACACACTCTTGATTGATTAAAGGTTTAAGAAATAACGGGGAAGATCACAAGATCTTGGTATTCACATGATTTGAGAATACGCAATTGGAGGAACTCGGGCTAGAAGATGACATTGGGTAGTTCATTTTCACGGTGGATGGTGCATAGATCGAGGATGACGATTACCACGTAGTTTGAGGTTCGAGGCTTGGCATGGATTGAAGTTTTTTAGTGATGCAGAGGTGCAGCAGGCTACTGCACTGCATGACTATTGTGGGGCAGGGCAGCAACGAAATCGTTGTTGCTCTGTGCTGTAGTAGTAGTGGACATCTGCCTTATAGAACAACGGTGGTTGTCGCAAGTCATGGCGAGCAACAACAGTCACAATGTGGCAGGACTGGATGTGAATGCAAGGCCACATTATAGAGTTACAAGGGCGGTCGATAATGTCTCAATCCTATCTTGAAGATTTGATTTTTGAAGTAGGATAAGATTAGGGTTATGCAAGGCTAGAGTTATCTTTTAGATACTTTTTATATTCATCTATATGTTCTTTTCTTTTAAAAATTATTGTTGACCCTAGTAAAGATGATAATTTTGACGATGACAAATAATATAGAGGCTAATATATTAATAAAGTATATAAGCTCTAAATAAAGTGTAAACAAAGTCAAAAACACATAACTACAAGTTTTTATGGAAAAAGGTTAAAGGGTAACTGAAAGTGTACATTGCGAGATACACACAACCTTTTATGAAGAGCGTGAAGCATATCAAACGAGCTCAAATGGTTTAAATGAAAACTGTCTAAGCTTGGCATTCACAAGGAATCTAGAACCATTCTGAACTACTCATGAATCATACCGCAACTAATCAAATCGAATCAAAGTGTGCAAAAATACTAATGGAAACATGCAAAACATAACAAACTTAACTATATCAAATCGACCATAAATCAAATCGGCTTAAATTTGATGTAGTGAATCTTAATAAATGGCATATAAGTTTCCTAAACTGGCAGAACAGTTAGCTCATGGAAACATGCAAAACATACCAAATGGGGAGCCAAATTCATTGGACCGGGACAAATTTGGTTCATCAGCAAACCGATGGGATCACTGGCAGATCGACTGGATTGCTAATCAGTCCACCAGTTGCCAAAACTAGTCCACTAGTTTGGTACCTCTCTCCACACCTATAAATACCCCATTTGACTCCTCACTTCCACCACAAGTCTCCAATGAAGATTATAGAGTTTTTCTATTTTGAGGGGATTGTATTTTGAGCTTTTTTATGCGAGAAATTCTAGAGAAAGTAAAAAAATATAGGAAGCATAAAATTGAGAGATTTACTCTTTGAAAGAGTGAGAGTTTTTGTAAAAGATCAAAATATCAACCATGCTTCATTGTCTATGTTTCATTGGCGCATAAGCCAATAGAGTTTGTAAAAGCTTGGTCTTCACCAGTAAGAATATCACCAAATAAAAAAATTTCAAGGAAGATCCTTGAAGTGTGGACCTAGGAATATGTTTTCAAACCACGTAAAACACCATTTGTCAATCTCTCTCTTCCCTACTCTCTTTATTTACGTGTACTTTATTTTTTCATATTTATTATTCTCGCACGTTATTCTTCTGCATTTTAGTTTCATGCAAGAATATTACTTTATTTTTTTATAATTCAGTGTTTGAAGCTTCCGCATCATATTTGATATTTACATATTCAACTCGTAGCTAAGTGATATTTATCCTTGAATATTCATTTGCTACTTGATGCGTGAAATATAAAATAGTTTAATTGCTTGAGTGATTTATTTATAACATTTTTATTTTATTTCAAGCAATTTATTATTTGAGTTTAAAAATCATTCTTTTGTACATTTTCCCTTAATGAAAGGGGTGAGATACCAAGCTAAAAATTTGTATCAAAGTTTGGTTCTTAATATCTAGGACTTAACCTTCTTGAGCGATGACATCACCTTTTATTTTTCAACAAGGACAATCGATTTCAAAACCTCTAATTTTTTATGAAGTAGATTTTAATTTTTAGAAAATTATAATGAAAATTTATAATCAATCTATTGATTATAATTTGTAAGAAATTGTCAAAAATGGTCATTATGTGCCTAAATCACGAGATTCAACCAAAATGACAAAATAAAATTGTCTTCAAATGCTAAAGCCATAAATGTTTTATATTGTGCCTAAAGTGTAAATGAATTTAATCGTATTTGCATATGATGGCCAACTTCCATTACAGGTTGCCCACACCCAGAACAAAACAAGTATTACTCATTCGTAATTGTTAGCTTATGAAGAATAAGGCAAACATAGACTTTTCTCGAAAGATAAAGCAAACACAGCAGAATAGTGAGTACTTGACTCTAATGGCACATAGTGGTTTCTTTACATTTCTACGCAACATTTTTCTTATCTTATAACATGTATTACATTCAAAAATCAAGGTTCACACATCACAAGAACATCATATGATAAATTCTAACGAAACTATAAGAGGCATCACAAACCAATAACCATCATACAAAAACAATACTCTTAAATTTTCAAACAAATCATACACGTGATTATATATACAAAATTTCACATACTTGATAGCATAATATGAAAAGTCAAAGAACGAAGTCACCAAAACAAAATAGTATTATGCTTCCTTAGAAAGAAAGATTGTCCACATACAACTACGATTTGAAAACTAATGTTATATGACAAACAATCACAAGATATTCTATAGGTTCATAAAAATATTAAATTTTTGTCCAACAACACTATAAAACTTCATAGTTACCTCAACAACAACACTATAATACACTATAATATTTTTCTATAATGTCAAAATAGAAAAATATTGAGGGATACGTAAAACTATTTTTCAGCCAGGATAGTAACTTTTGAAGGAGCGTTTCAGCATCTAAAACACATCAAAAGGTTCTAAAAAATTTCAAGTGTTAACATGGATAGACTAAAAATGTTACAATAAAATTTTCATATTAAAATGGCATGATCTTGATACAAAAATAACCGAAAACTTAAATATCATCAATCCCATTTTCAATGATCTTAAACATTGATTTTAAACTTTTTTACAAATATCCTGGGGTCTCATATTCCTATAAATTATTTAGAGTAAAAATATTGATATGTTACGAATAACCATAAAATTTATCAGAATAAAATACTCTAAAATGGAACCCTAGGATTATAGAAATGACAACAATCTGTTTTGAAGACTTATTGAAAACTACTTACTTTGACCAGTTATTGGATAACCCAAAACACATCGAAATCATATGAATTTTTTTTTTTACAGATTTAGCTTCCATATCTTAAAGTTACTTCCTAAAATTTTCAGATTCAAAAGAGTTCATTTAATTAGGTAAAGATTAGACTTTTTGAACTCTCTGAGCAAAAACGATTGTGAACAAGAAAAAAAACACCGAAAGGCACATGTACAAAAATAATGAATATGGCAAGATTGGGGGCTAAGCGGGAGATCTCGCCAGAGTAGAAAAGAACGCTGAAGTGGGAGGTCTCATCAAAACAGGAAGAGCCCGAAAGCGAGAGACCCTGTCAGAATGAGGATGAATGTTGAAGCGGGAGACCTCGTTGGAGCGGGAAATAACGCTGAAGTGGGAGGGCTCTTCAAAGCGGGAAGAGCCTAAAAGAGGGAGACCCCGTCAGAACGGGGAAGAATGTCAAAGCGGGAGATCTCATCAAAGCGAAAAAGAATGCTAAAGCGGAGACCTCATCAGAGCAGGAAAGAATGCTGAAATGGGAGGCCTCGTCGAAGTGGGAAGAGCCCAGAAGCAGGAGACCCCGTCATAACATGGAAGAACGTCGAAGCGGGAGATCTCGTCAGAGAAAAAAAGAACGTTGAAGTGGGAGACCTCGTTAGAGCGGGAAAGAACACTAAAGCGGGAGACCTCGTCAGAACGGGAAAGAACGCTGAAGTGGGAGACCTCGTCAGAATAAGAAAGGGAGGAAGAGAAGAAGAATAGAGACAGGTAAAAAAAACCCGAGATGACAGACAAGTGACAATGATTGATTTAGTAAAAGCTGAAAATACTCAAGTGATACAGATTGATAGACCACCAAGTGACTGTGACTGATTGGCTAGAAGCTATAAGAAATTGCCAAATAGTCGTGATTGATTGACGAATAAGCGAGATAGAAACAAAAAAAGGGAGTCATACCCAGCAGGATGACCCCCACGAACGAGTTTGATCCCTAGGAATAATGAGTGCTTCCTTTTATACTGTTATTTTAATTTACACATGAGATTTGAAAAATCTATAAAAAGCCAAATTTACTAGAAAAATAATACATTCAATACAACTGAAAGAAAACTTGAGATTCCTTAAAAAATACTCTTACACTTACTCCTCCCATTCTTTCTGATTAACACTTATAAAAAATCAGGAATTATCATTATTCTCTTGGCTAAACAAAAAAAATCCTTTACATTTTGATGTTTTTATTGAGAGAAGAAAAATAACCTCAAAGATACCCTCTAGAAAATCAAACCATGCCTTGAACCAGGTCAAACACCACCCTCAACAAAGGAAACAAGAACGGGAATGAACAAGCCAATCACCATACTCCCCCAACTGAGATGCGGACCATCCTGGGCCGAATGCAAGAAATGGAATAGCAAAATGCTGAAACACTACACAACGCATGGAAGATGATGTATGAACAGCTAGCACACTAACCATGAGGGAAGGGACAACTGTCGAGAAGGAAATGAAGTTAGATGGGAAGGCGATAATGAAAATAGTAGGAACATATGAAATAAAGACGGCGAGGTTCAGTCCAATGAACACAGAAAGGAGGAGGTGGGAGAAATTCACCCACCAAAAGTCGTGACAGAAGTTGTCATGGAAGAGATAATGTAAAGAAAAAGGATGGAACTAAGGAGCCTGGGAAACAAGGGAAAAATTAACTTAGAATCACTCACCAGAATTCCACTATGTCTAGAAATCTTAGCCGCCCCGATTCCGAGGAAGATTGCGGCATCTAAATTCAAATGTTATGAAAGGAAGCCGAACCCTGTAGATCATCTCATATGGTTCAAGAAAGTCATAGCGTTATACCAGCATGAAGACACTTTGATGTGCAGGATATTCCCTACAAGAGTAGACGGGACTACACTCAAATGGTATCACTCCCTCCCTACTCAATCCATTACTAACTTTATTATCATATCCACTACCTTCTTGGTACAGTACTCTACTTACCGGGCAGTAATGGAGGACTCAGACTATCTTCTGATGATATCCGCCCAGAAGGAAAAAGAAAGGCTTCGGGAATACAATCACAGATTCAAGGAAGAAATGGTCAAGGTGGAAAGTTATGACGACAAAGTGCCGAGACTGGCGTTTAGGCGAGGGTTGGATCTGGAATCAGCATTCTTTGAAGATTTGTCAAAGATAAAACCCTTAACCATAGCAGAGACTTTCTCAAGAACGCAAGCGTATGTCACATTGGAGGAAGAAAAAAGAAGTTTACTAAAACAAGCCGGATGACAAATTAATGAGACAAAGAAGGAAGAACGGAGCTCAAAGCAGAATCAAAGAACGGAAAAAGAAGATGAGTGGGGAAACAGCAAGCGGAACAGAACTGTTGCTCGAAGGAGACCCACGGATGACATCTATCCTAGAGACAAGGTCTACACCCTGCTGGCTGTCTCAATAAACCAAGTCTTGGAGATGATAAAAGACAAACCTTGACTGAAAAGACCAGCCCCACTTACAAGGGAACCAATCTACGCCCACAAAGAAAAATATTGCTCATTCCACAATAACAATGGACTTTTACAAAAGACTGCTTCCAGCTGAAGGACTATGTGGAAAAACTAGTGAAAGAATGGTACCTTAATCAATTTATGAAGAGGGATGAACCATATTGGGAAGCTGAAAGGGGGACCCATGACGAGGGAAAAGGGGTTAACTGATGCAAATCTAGGAGCTAAAAATGGACGTGGGGCTGATCATACACGCGGGAATGGAGCTGAACTTGCACAAGATCCTTTATCACTCCCTGGTGGTCCAACTACAAGACTTAGAGCTCAAAATTTCAAGAAAGCACTTAATGGGCTGATTCAAGAGAATTGGAATGATTCTAGAAAAGTGAAGCCCAATGTGGGTTCAAATAAAAATCAAGGCTTTATCCATGTCATCAAGGCCATTGAAGAGTCTAATTAGCATACAAAAGAAATTGAAAAGGATAATGAACCTACATAACGTGTCATCAAGATAAGGTCATGAAAGGGCATGAATTGAACTATTTTCAAGGCTATTAAATAGGGGGATGAATCTATCTTGGATTGGTTATGCTTAAATACATTGTTCATAGTCAATTAGTGATATTTACTTATTATTAGTAGTCAAAAAAGCTCTAAAAACGTGTGAACTTATTTACTTTAATGTTGGTGCTGTTTCAAAGCTAAAATTAATGCTTTTTCTTAATCTTGGAGGGTCGTTCCAACTATAAAACACGGTACCCCCGAAATTTGTAATCATGTTATGAATATTGAAAATAAGTTTATGTTATTGTGAGGTGTGTCCTCTTTGTTCTTGAAAGAACTTTTTGAACTTATCAAGTTAGTCTTGTGGCGTTCAAACAACCAAACTTATCACCTTGATTCTTGAGTGATCCTTAGGTTTCTTGGTGTGGCGTTTCTATCCTTCGTAGTCTTGTCCTTATCTTGTTAGATAACGGGTTAAGGCTCAACAATCTTGTCTTTCAAGTTCTTGTGTTTCTTGAACCATCATTGTATCGGCTTTCATCATAAATCGTCGGTGGGGTTCATATCAATAACGAGAAGCAGCCACTCCGAATAGTCGACACCATCATTGCTTTCACTGAACTGGAGGGGACTACGAGAAAAGAAAGGAAAGTGTACAGCAAAAAACCACTATTGGAAGGAAGCCGGAAACAGGAAGACCTCGTCAATGAAAACAGGAGTCCACCACTCATTTTTTGTGACACAGACTTGGAGCATGACGGGCATCATAACGATGCCCTTATCATCTCAATACAGTAAAAAACTATCTTCTGAGAAGAGTGTTGATTAATGACGGTAGTGTCGTCAACATTCTCCATTGATCAACATTTAAAACAATATCTGTGGAGGAACGACAACTACAAGGTATGTCATAACAACTAGTGGATTCAACGGGATTGTGAGCTACTCAGAAGGATTGATCAACCTCCCAGTCATCGCAGAACCAATCAATTACCTCACTAAATTTATGGTATTTGACATGTCGTCCTCTTACAACACTATTCTAGGGAGGACCTGGTTACATAAAATGAAGGTAGTGTCATCCACCTATTAGCGAGTGCTGAAAAATCCATACCCTGAAGGAATTAAAACTATAAAGGGAGACCCAGCTACCGTCAGAATCTGCACTGTGACCGCATTGGAATCAGTGAGGAAACAGAAGATGGGAAGAGCGGAAGAAAAGTTGGTGCAAGGGGATGAGAAATAGCAATCATAGAAGGATGCATAGGTTGGCCATAGGTATGAAGCAGGAGAAGAAATTGAACCTATTTTCTTAGAGGAAGAAACACAGAAAATAACAAATATTGGGGTCCACCTGGAGGAAAAGGAGAAGGAAAGGTTTACTGACTTCCTACGGAGAAACAAGTACATTTTTGCAACCATTGCTCAGGAGATGCCAGGTATACCAAAAAAAATATAATCTATCATAAACTGAATAATGATCCTTCAGTTAAATCAGTGAAGCAGCGAAAAATGAGTTTTGCGCTAGAAAGAAACTTGGCCATTAAAGAAGAAGTTGACCAACTATTAGAAGCGGATTTCATCAAGGAAGTAGATTACCCAAAATGGCTCGCTAACGTTGTCATGATAAAAAATAAAAGCGGGAAATGGAGGATTTGTGTGGACTTCACAGATTTGAACATAGCTTGTCCAAAAGATGAATATCCATTATGAGCTTCATGGATGCCTTTTCAGGATACAACCAAGTGAAAATGTTCCAGCCTGACCAAGAAAAAACATCTTTCAAAACTGAACAAGGTATTTTCTGTTATAAAGTAATGCCTTTTGATTTAAAAAATGCAGGTGCAACCAACCAAAGGTTGGTAGATAGAATCTTCCGAGAGAAGATTGGGAAAACCATGGAAGTTTACGTAGATTACATGATGTTGAAGAGTCAAGAGCACAAAGATCACATCGAAAATCTTTGTGAGGCTTTTTCCATACTAAGGAAAAATTCGATGAAGTTGAATCCAGAGAAATGCACCTTCGGAGGAATTGAGGTCAACCTAGATCAAGTAAAAGCCATAATAGAGATGAAATCCCCACGAAACCATAAGGAAATACAAGGCTTAACGGGAAGGTTGACGGCTCTGAATAGATTATTTTCTAGATTAACCGACAAGTGTAAACCATTTTTTATAAAGCTGTGGAAGAATTCAGCAGGCAGATGAGATGCGAGTGTGAGGAAGCTCACAGCAAGATAAAAGAATACATGACAACTCCACCATTATTGTGAAAACTATAGGTGTGGGAGCCTTTGTACTCATACATAGCCATATCACAGACCACCGTCAATGTTTTTCTGATCAGAGAAGAAGAAAGGAAGTAGAAGTTAGTTTACATCATCAGTAAAAGTCTGGTGGCAGCCGAGACCCGTTACTAAAAAATGAAAAAACTAATATTGGATGTTGTAGTAGCCGCAAAGAAACTAAGACCCTGCTTTCAAATATACACCATAAAGGTACTGACAGATTCGTCAATTAGAAGTCTCATGCATTCACCCAAAATAAGAGGAAGAACGGTAAAGTGGGCAATCGAGTTGAGCCAATACGAGATCCACTACAAACCGAGAACATCGATCAAAGGGCAAGCCGTAGCCAATTTTGTGGCATACTTTAGGTTTGATGCCAAGGAGGAATTACGAAGCGGATAACAAGTAATTGAGAATGGAACATGGGAATTATATGTTGACGGAGCCACAAACAATATAGAAGCCGGAGCGAGAGTGGTACTACGAACTCCGTTTGGAGAAACACTCGAACACTTCATCTCATTTGGATTCAACACCTTAAATAATAAAGCAGAATACGAAGCCCTAATAGCGGGAATCACTCTGTTACAGGAATTAGATATAAATGAAATAAAAATCTTTTGTGATTCGTTGTTGGTAGAGTAAAATAGGTAATAGGGGAGTTGGCTGCAAAAGACGAAAGAATAATTAGTTACCTATAACGGGTAAAGGGTCTGCTCAAGAAACTAAATAGTTTTGAAATCCACCATGTCCCGAGAGTGAAAAATGGACAAGCGAACACATTGGCTAATTTGGGGTCCTCACTATAAATCTTGCGAAAAAGAATCGTACCAGTTGAGTTTTCAAAAAAGCCAAGCATCGTAGCCGAAGAGGTAGCAGAGGTGGAAACTAGGTTCAAACCGAGATGGCAGGACAACGTAATACGCTGCCTAAAAGAAGGGATCCTACCCCGAGACAAACTTCACACTAGGAAGATTTAACAACAAAGTGTCAGGTACTGCATAATCAACGATTTATTGTATAAACGATCCTTTTCAGGATCGTATTTGAAGTTCCTAAAAGAAAAGGAGGCCCAATACGTGTTAGCAGAAGTTCATGGAAGCGTGTGTGGGAATCATACATGGGGCAGATCTCTAGCCCACAAAATACTGAATGAAGGGTATTACTGGCTAAAAATGCACAAGGATGCCAAACAATATGCAAAGAAGTGCGATAAGTATCAACAATTTGCCCCCGTAATAAAATTGGCCATAGGAGAACTCAACACCGTGACAAGTTCCTGACCATTCATGCAGTGGGCTCTCGACATTGCCAGACCACTCCCCATGGCACCCACTCAGAAACGCTTCCAACTAATTATCACTGACTACTTCATCAAGTGGATTGAGGCGGAAGATTTTGCTAAAAAATTTTAAGAAGAAGTAAGGGTATTCCTATGGAAGAATATAATGTGTAGATATGGAATCTCTTGGGTATTAGTATCTGACAATGGAATTCAATTCACCGGAAAAACGGTAAGGACTTTTTGTGAAGACTTGTAAATTAACAACCGATTTTCTACACCCTACTACCCACAAGGAAACGGGCAGGCTAAAAGGTCAAACTGAATCATGCTCGACAACATGAAGAAACACCTAGAGTCAGCAAAGGGAAAATGGGTAGAAAAATTACCAGCAGTATTGTGGGCATATCAAACAAGTCCTAGAGAGACAACGGGTGAAACACCATTTGCCTTAGCCTACGGAATACAAGAGGTTATACCAGTGTAAATAGGAAACTCAACTCTCATATCAGAACTGACTAAACTACATATCGAAGAACTCATGAAATAAAATCTCGATTTGGTTTTGAAAAAGATCTTCCAAATAGAAGGAAAGTTTGGTCCATCTTGGGAAGGTCCTTTCATCGTCAAAATAGTAGGCGGAAGCGGCTACTATCACCTCATGACAGAGAAGGGAGCATAATTGTCAAAACTCTAGAATGCCAGTGACCTTAAGAAATACTTCAATTAAATTGTTGACTGTTATTGCAATATACAATTTTGGTGGTTTTTTCTCGCAAGGATTTCTCCACGTAAAAAACTGATGTCAATTCTTTCATTCTTTCACACACCTAAAAAAAAGAGGTCGGCGGCCTAGAAGCCTAGGCTCTTAAGAATGGGAGAAACATTCTCTTTAAAATGTGGAAAAAAGGAGTGATGACCATGGCCTAAAAGCCTAAGTCACTTAGAGCGGAACAAAAACCACTCTAAAATAGAAAATGGGTCGATGGTTTGAAAGCCTAAAACCTTGAGTGCGGGGACGCCTACTCTCTAAAAAGAAAATCGAAACTGAAAAAAGGCTAGCGGCCTAGAAGTCTAAGCCCTTGAGAGCGGGAGAAACCTTCTCTTCTAAAATGTGGACAAAAGGTGCAGCCTAGAAGCCTAAGCCCTTGAGAGCGGGAGAAACCTTCTCTCTAAAATTAAGAAAAAAAGGTCGGCGACCTAGAAACCTAAAGCCCTTGAGAGTGGAAGAAACATTCTCTTTAAAATGTGGAAAGCAAGGAAATGAAACACAATGGAAGCAGGAAAGACTCATCCGCTCTAAAGGGGTTAGTGCTTTGAATTACATTTTGAAACTTATAAATTGTTGTTTAGAATAACGTGAAATAGCGTTTTGAATTATGAAGTCCAAACTTAAATTGGTGTTTAGAAAAACTTGAATTACTGAAATCTGAACTTAGATTACTGCTTAGAATAAATTGGAAACTTAGAAATTGCTATATGCAAAGTTACTTAATTTGAAAAAATTAATTGGTTGAAAAGTATTGAAAGTATGAGAGGCCTAATTTCTACTCACTCAAATCTTACTAAATATAAAATACTAAACTAATGAAACACGCCAAGAAGAAAAAGACATTTCATTAATAAAAATGGAAGCCACAAAAAAGAGGAGAAAAGAAAACTGTAGAAAGAAAGCTAAGACTCATCGATACAAACGACTTCAGCAGCAGGAGGGTTGGCAGCATCGTCATCAGCAACAGGAATGGTGGAGTCTTCACCAGCAGGAACGGTGAAATCTTCAGCTACAGGAACTGAGGCATCTTCGGCAGCGGGATCATCCTAAAGGGAAACTTTTGGAAGGAGGTTTTCCTAATCATCTTCATAGTGCGCCAGATAGACCTTCTTTTCTGCCTTGTTGAACAAAGCCTGATAGATGTCCTCGGTCTCTCTCTCTCTCCACTCAGCTTCCTCCCTAGCTACCTCAGCAGTAGTCAACCTATCTTCTACAATCTTCAGGTACTCGTAGGAATTGGCCTAACATCTCTTAGACTTTCCAAGCGCTTCCTTGGTGGCCTTTAAGGAAACTTCAAGCTTCGAGAATTCCTCTACCACATCTACCACCCCTTGGGCTAAATCCTCAACTGTGCCCTGAATTTTGACTTCCCACTTCGTGATTCGCTCAATTTCAGCCTTCTGAGTCTCGCGGACCCAACTACAGCTCTCAACCTCCCTCTTCCATTGGGCAATTGTCTTCTCATTGTCAAGAAAGTGCTCTTGGAGGCTATTATGGAAAATTATGGCATGCAGAAAAGAACAAGAGAAAACCAAAATGTTTAGCCAATAAAAGAAGAATAGCAAGTGAAGAAAGTTAGAAAATGAATGAGTATACATTCACTAAACCATGACTAAAAGAGTAAAGCCGATTCCTGACTGACATGCTACGAGTAGTGGCCATGTTCGTATCAAACTGGACCCCATGAAGCACAATATGTCCAGAATGGGGGTCGTTGAGGAAGTTGACAGAAGCAGAAACTTATGGAACCCCGCAGAAGTTTCTCCAACTCCAGAAAGAAGGGTCATCCCCTCCACCCTGAGTGCCAGATGAGTGGACGGGAGCCAAATCTGGGTGAGGGGGGCGGACTAAAAAGGAGCATTGCTGAGAAGCGCTCGCTGGAACAATGAGAGTGAAGGGAGTAGTTGAAGAGGAGGTAGGAGCAGCATGAGGAAGACTCATACCTGCCTGGGAAGAACTTGGGGCATTACGACGTACCTTTCTTCCTAAGACACGTCCCCAATAATGGTACTAATTAAACGAGTGTGCCTTGACATAACGCTCACTGCAAGGTGTTGAAACAAATGCTTCTGATCCACGTCTTCCTGTTCAGACCCAAAAGAAATGGATGTACCTAGCAGGATTTCAAGAGAAGATCGGGGGGATAATGTGGATGGCTACACTGAAGGCAGAGGCACTACGCGAAGGGGTGAAGCTTGGTCATCTTCTGGGACGAAGACGACGTTGATTTCCCGCCTCGGATCTAGGAGATCGTCCCAATCTCGTCCACGATTGTAAAAGGCAACTATGATCTTTTCTCTTGACTCCTGGGAAAGATAGGGGGTTTGTTCTTTTTATTATCTACGAAGACAAATAAGTAGAAAGAAAGTCAGTAAAAAAATAAACAGAAAGCAAAGAAGTAGAACCGGAGCTCCGGTAACTTACTGTAGACTCCTCATCTACGGGGAATCGTCTAGCTGCCATCACCGCCCTAGTTCCCTCATGTCTGGAAAACATAATGTTCCCATCCTTTGTCCCATTTTAGGATCGCAGTGATCATATTTCTTTTTTCTGCATTAGGGTGAGGGGCCAGATAGTAACACTTGGACTCGACACGATACTTGATAATGTAGCACACCCTAAGTTCATCTACTCCTAAATCTAAGCCATACCACCTATTCAAGGTTTCAAAACCAAATAAAATCATATACGAGCTATGGGTAAACCGTGATGGATTGATTTACAGGTGTGGAAGAATTCCTAAAAGAAATGGGAGGAAGGAAGTTTAAGCTCCAAAGCTATGTACATAGGGTTTAAGGTTATTTGGTATGGAGGACTACAAGGATGTCCTGCGGCCCCACTTCAACCTAGACCGCATACTACGTTAGAGGGAAAGGCGTTGTAGTGAGAATCTAGGAAATGCACTAGCTCAGCCTGGTTTCTGACCAAAGGCACTGGTGGTTTAAACTTAGAAGTATCGCCTCATGTCATAGATGAAGGGGAAGGGATTTCAAACAAGAAAATGAAGAAGAAGTAGATAACAGGGGAGAATATCTTACCATGAACGAAGATAGGAAGAAGTAAAATAAAAGTATCCTTAAATAGGCCCCGGGTTAAAAAAAATAAAGAAGAAGAAGAAAATGAAAAGTTGCTCCATAAATTTCTTTGAAAATGGGAATCTGAAAGGATTTTTTTTGAATGGGTGCGACTGACAAGACATAATCGTCACCCAAAACAATTGAAAAAGAGAAATGAACCACCATCATAGGCAAAACGCGTGCCTCCCTGGATTTAATTAAATGTTATATATATTTGTTTGTTATTTTCAAAGAAATGCAGGTTCCCAAGAGAAGACAAGACATCTATGAAAAAGCGCATGCGAATCAAGGAGTCCTCATCATTACACATCAATAAAATTTATTGAGTGTAATGGGGAGAAAATGAACAGGAAAAAAATCACCCAAAGACACGTGTGCAGAAAGAACAAATCCTGAGAGAACGTGGGCCACGAACATGGCAAGATTGGGGGCTAAGCGGGAAACCTCGTAAAAACGGGAAGAGCCCAAAAGTAGGAGACCCTGTCAGAATGGGGAAGAACGTTGAAGTGGGAAACCTCATTGAAGTGGGAAAGAATACTGAAACGAGAGGCCTTGTCAGAACGGGAAGAGCCTAGAAAAGGGAGACCCCGTCAGAACAGGGAAGAACATTAAAGCGGGAGGTCTCGTCAGAGCAGGAAAGAACGCTGAAGTGGGAGACCTCGTCAGAGCAGGAAAGAACGCTAAAGCGGGAGGCCTCGTCAAAGCGAGAAGAGCTCGGAAGCGGGAGACCCCGTCAGAACGGGGAAGAACGTTAAAGCGGGAGACCTCGTCAGAGCGGGAAAGAATGCTGAAATGGAAACCTCGTCAGAGAGGGAAAGAACACTAAAGCAAGAGACCTCGTAAGAACGAGAAAGAATGTTGAAGTGGGAGACCTCGCCAGAACGAGAAATGGAGGAAGAGAAGAAGAACGGAGACAGTCGAAAAGACTCGAGATGACAGACAAGCGACAACGATTGATTTAGTAAAAGCTGAAAGTACTTAAGTGATACGGATTGATAGACCACCAAGTGACTGTGACTAATTGGCTCAAAGCCATAAGAAATGGCCAAGTGGTCGTGAATGAGCGAGACAGAAAGGAAAAAGGAGGCCATAACCAGCAGAATGACCCCCATGGAATAATGAGTGCTTCATTTTATATTGTTATTTTAATTTACACATGGGATTTGAAAAATCTATAAAAGTCCAAATGTACTAGAGGAAGAATACATTTAATACAACTGAAAGAAAACCTGAGATTCTCTAAAAACTCCTCTTACTCTTAAATTCTCCTCACATTCTTTCTGATTAACACTTATAAAAAATCAGGCATTATCATTATTCTCGTGACTAAACAGAAAAAATCATTTACAGATAGTTTTCTAGAAAATCATGTCCGCATTTTTAAAATCATTGAATGGTTTTTCTATGGTTCTTGAAACACGAATTTCATAAAAAAAACTCTATATAATTTCATGGATGTATAACAATAAAACTAAAGTTTTTGAGAAAACTTATCAAATCAAACGTTTATTTTTGTTGAACATAGGGAACGATTTGGAAACACTTCACATTTGACTAGTCACAAACAAAGAAATTTTGGTCTTTATGATTCTTGTCAATGAATGGAGAAAAGAAAACTCTAAGAAAAGTAGAAAACCGAGGAGAAAGAGTCTCGGTAGTGAAATCGAGAACATTTGTTTAAGAAAACAACTCAAGATGGTGAATAAGTTGAGAGGAGAGTTCCAAAGAAACAAATTTAGCAGGAAGGAAATTTTTTTGATGTTTTGAAGAACTTGTTGAAACTCACATGTGTTGCATGTGTACAACCATGTTAATAATTTATTTAGACTTTAAAAAAATAAAATGATCTTTTCATGATTCCTAAAACCACTTAATCATTCTTTATCTCATGTCTAAATTAGATTTAAAAGGTGAATAAAGTTATTAAAATTGAATATTAGCGTTTACTTAGTGTAAAGGGTTTGACATACAAAAATAAGAATGAAATTTTATTTTCCAAATTATTTATATTGAATAAAGATAAGTTTTAATGTAATAAAAAAGTTAATGGCAATAAAGAGAAATGCTTATTTTATCCTATATCTAGATATCTAGATGAGGTTTAAAGGGTGAAAATAGAAATAAAATGTTTCTTTCCTTTAAATTCATTTTTATTTTAATAAGATAAGATAAGTAACTCAAGAGATAATATAGCTCCATTTGATATATTTTCAAGTAAAATTTGGAGGGGAGGAGAGATACATGGCTGCAGCAAAGTCTCCGAAATTCAAATAAAATAAGAAAATATAATTTAACTCAGCTTGTGATACATCATAAATCTATGTGACAAATTAAGATTGGTCCATGTTGATGATGTAAGAAACTACAACCAATTTAATTTTGACATGTAGATTTATGATACATTTTAAATTAGGCTAAATAGCATTGTTAAACAAAATAAGGCTTTTTGATTTATGAGATAAAGGAGAACAAAAGATACTTGGTACATTGTGGGTCCAATAACCAATAGATTTGAGTGGATTCGTTTAGCTAATCTCAATGCTCAATTACAAATATTAGTTTCAAAATGTAGTGGAGTTCCAACATTTCAAAAAATAGACGATATTTAAACAGAAGTTTCAGGATCTAATAGTTCTCAATTTGTTTGGTTACAAAAATGCTAGGATAAAACCTTTATCTAAAATCATATTTGGTTATCCTATAAATTTGTATATTTTATATAAAATCCGAATTGAAAATTGACATTATAAACAAACTAAAGACTTTATCAAATTGAAATAAAATTTTATATGTATAATTATATCTACTTAAAACTTATAATATGATCGGCATGTTCTATACAACGTTGTATAAAAATAAAGTCGTATAAAAAGCACATACTATAAGTCATTTAATTATAGAATTGAATACATGTAATGACTATATAATAAAGTCACTCTACCAATAACTATAATACTAACCGAAATTGTTGGGTCTTACAGCGATTCTAAGTCATGTTTACTTGGTGATACTATTGAATTCTGGTGCGTAGATTCTTCAACCATTAATCAAATATATAATTCTTCATAAGGGTTCTAGGAAACCAAAGTGAGAGAGAAATGCAAGTTGTTACAGGAATGGAGGCACTAGTTTTTTTGTATTCTATTGGTGTTTTAACTCTTTATTTTTATAGTTTTAGAAGTACTACTTTATTAGATTGTCCTTATGTACCAAATATTCAGAGAAACTTAATTTAAGAGTCTTGCCTTGGCGTGGAAGACTTTAATTTCAACTTTCACATGTTTTAACTATTAAAAGAAATGAAGTTTTAAATGTCTTGATACATTGGTTGATGGTTTATATTTCATTACTCTTAAAAGGTTAATGTCGCATGATACAAAATTGGATAACAGTTCATATAGTACACGTAAATAAAAAGAAAAGCTTCTCATGTTAAAAACACTTATCTTTAGCCTGATTTCTAGGTTATATTAATCTATACAGGATCCAAATACTAGTGGAGCTCAAAAGCCTTACAAGTCTATGAATCATATATAGAAGGTAAGATTACCAAGAGGCATTTTAAGGCAACAAGACATAGAGCCTTAACACAGTTGGAGTTAGCACCACATTGACTTTTTTGGACCAATGCATGTCCAAGAAAGAGGTCGCTATGACTATTTCATGACTTAACAGATGATTACTTTAGATACAGTTATATCTAATGCATCATAAATCCAAAACTTTTAAGAAATTTAAAGAGTATAGTGCAGAGGTAAGAATACATTACTTATAGAGATTAAATGTCGTTGATCCAATCTGTGAGGAGAATATTTATCTATGGCATTCATAGACTACTTGACTGAGATTAGGATTACATTCCATCTCACTATACATGGAAACCCTATCAGAATGGTCTAGCTGAGAACAGAAACAAAACTATGTTTAACATGGTGATGTATGATGAGTTATTTAACAATCATTGTTTCCTTCTGGGGATATTTTCTTGGAAACATTTGCATACATTTTTAACCCAGTTCCTTCTAAGGTAGTATCATGGATACCATTAGAGTTATGGAGTGGTGGTTGTAACCTAGTTTCTTCCATCTTCTATATGTGAATTTCCAACATGTGTGCTAAGGGATAATACTGTAATGTTAGAAGCTAGATCCCATGTATATGTTTTCCTATGGTATGCAAAAGAAATGATAGGATATCTATTTATAGTACCAAGAAACAGAAAGTGTTTATAAGTATAAATGTTTTTTCTTAGAAGAAGACTATATTAAAAAATTTAAATCTAGGAGCATTATTACAATATAAGAGTTAGCTAATAGGGACACTGGGGTGCAAAATCAGTCGGAAGATAGTCAAGAGGTTATAGAGAGTGAGGTTAAAAGAGTGAACAATGATAAAGTACTTCCTAGTGCTACATAGCCCCATTGTAGTGAGAGGGAATCACTCCCATCTGAGAGATACATGATCTTAAGAAAGACTTCTTAGTATATATCCAAAGAAAATGGCTCAGACCCCTAGAACTGCAATGAGGCTATGAATGATCTGAATCTAGATCATTGGAAAATAATGATGGAACCCGAGATGGATTTTATGTACTTAAATGGAGTATGAGAGCTTGTATAAGCACCTAAAGGAGTTAAGCCAATTGGGTGCGAGTGGATTTATAAGTGAACACAAGGCATAGACGAGAAGGTGGAAACATTCAAAGCTAAGCTTGTTGTAAAAGGATATACTAAAAAAGGAGTTCGTAGTAGCCATAAGCTTATAGGATACTATTGTCCATTGCGACTCATCTCTACTTCAAGACTTGATAAATGGTGTCAAGACAACATTTCTTAATGTCAATCTTTAAAATATCTCTGTCTTAATTCGAGGGTTCTATCACTAAGTGCCAGGAAAATATGGTTTGAAAGTTGCACAAGCTCGAGGTTCTGGAACATCAAATTTGATCAAGCAATCAAGTCTTTTGATTTTGATCAAACTTCTGACACACTCTATGCGTACAAGAGAATGGGGGAAACATAATTGTTTTCTTAGCATTTTATATAGATGACATTCACCTCATCGAGAATGATGTAGGATTAATGTCAACTATAAAATTATTTATCCAACAAGTTCGATATGAAAGACCTGGAGAAGTGGAAGAAATATATAGAATTAAGGTCATTTGTGATAGTAAATCCAAAAATATATGTTTACCAGACCATGTGCATAAGGGAAGGAAACATTGTTGTTTTCTTATCCTTTTAACTAAATGACATTCTCTTTACCGGGAATGATGTAGGGTTAATTCAAATGTAAATTTATGGTTATCCAACAAGTTTGATATGAAAGACCTAGAAGAACATATATCCTTGAAGTTAAGGCCATTCGTGAGCGTAAGTATAAAAGAATATGTTTATCCAAAGCTATGTACATAGATAAGATTCTAAAGAGGTTTTGCAATGGAAGATCCCAAGCGAGTTTAAAGACCTTTCAAACTTGGATTTTATCTATCCAAAGATCAGTGTCCCAAGACATAAGATGAGATAACTAACATGAAGACAGTTCCCTTTGTATGGCAATGGGAAGTTTTATGTATGCAATGCCATGTACCATGGTGAGGATCTCATACAAGTTGGATATTCATGTTCATATTTTTAATCTAAAAGAGACTTGAGAAGTTTATCTTGGGCTATGTGCTCACTCTGGGAGGAGGATCGATCGGTTAGAGGAGTGCAAAATAGAATTATATTGCAAACTCAACCGTGAAAGATGAATATATAGCTGCTTCAAAAGCTACAAATGAAGTTGTCTGGTTGGGGAAAGTTTATAGGAGAGTTAGAGGTTGACATGATTGACAAAATCTTGATCATTGTCTATTGTTAAACAATGGAACAATTGGACAATCCAAAGAACCTCAATACCATCGAGGACGTAAACACAAAGTGAAAGTATCATTTTGTCATAAAAACTTTACAACAAGGAGATATAGTTGTCTCTAAGTTTTCTTTAGCAAAAAATCTAGCAGACTTGTTTACTAAGACTTTAGTACTAGTGTCTTATGGTCTCATGTAGAGGATTTATGGGTTAAGTTAGTTGTAGATGTGTTTTAGCGCAAGTGAGAGACTGTAAGGATCGTGCCCTAAAAGTATAAGATTTTATGTTTATCGTGACATTGTTTTTTGGAATTATAATAAATTGATACTTTTATATTACATATGGAACATCTCTTATAAAAGGTCGACAAAACTTTCTTTGGTGTTTGCTAACGAATCGGGGAAGCTAGTTCAATTTTTTTAAACAACTCATGGTCATACAAATTCCCAATACCTAATCAAATGACATCCTTTATTGATGAAAAAGAACTCAAAACATATCTTTATAATTAAGTATTAAAAATATCAAGACAAAACTTTATTAAACATAAGTTATATTTCAAATATCTTTAATAAATAACTTTTGAACAATTTTGCAATGCCCGTTTACTCAAATATGTAAAATACAACTCTCGCCACGTACTAGAATATCTAATCAGACTGGTCATATTTATCACCCTCATACTTATGTGAAAATTTATAAAGAAAATGAGTGAGTAAAAAAATATATTCAGTAAGTAAAATTTATACATATGTAAACGTAACAAAATTCCCAATCACTTACTAAATTTATAATGCCATAACTATCATACCATTCTTACAAAGGGTTTCATACCATTCTTACAAAGTTTTCTGAACTTCGTTACCAAAAGAGCTTTCAAATCACACATAGAACATATCTTGCAAATAACAATTTAAAGGAAATTTTATAGTCGTAAAGTAATCAAGCAGTAAGAAAGGACTACAGAGAAAAATTGAGCGTAGAATGCTTTTTGTATTGTATTGGATCGTGTCTCCCGAGGTCATCTTAGCCTCTATTTATATACAAAATTACATTTATTGCTCCAAATGCCTTTTTCCCATTGCGCCTCATGTGGAACCATTTTGTGGAAATTATGATTCATGATCGAGCCATTGGGAAGGATTATGTTGTATCTGGAATATTCCTTCATAACCACTTCTTCCATGCCATTAATATATTGTTCATTGGCCCATATTACACTCTAGGAAATCCATTTGCTGACGTGTAATGTGAATGATTATCCTCTCTAAAAAGATGAATATCTTTTGTCGTTAAGTCTTTCTAGGTCATTTGGGGACACATAACTTTTCATACATGTTTCCCAATGCCTTTTTGATAATGATGGAGTTTGCTAATGAATATATATGTCGTGACTGTTCAGGTTGCGCCTGTTCAATTCCCGTTCTATTCTCATTATATCTTTTCATTTCAGCGCGCCTTTTCATAGTTATATAGTCTTTTCATCCAGTCTTTTAAGTTTTGAGCGAGTTTACTTTTTATTTCAAATCCATGTTCTATTTATAGAACGTTTGTCTTCATCATTTGCTCATCTTCCTCTATTGCTGTAAGTTCTCTCTCATCTCATTAGTTTTCTCTTTTGTCCTTCTTCGTCCATTCGTTAGAAACATGGATGAGGAAACCATTTTCTCTCCCTCAATTCCTAGGGTTAAAAATGAAGTTGAGTTTAGAGAGTTTATCCAAATTTACCAAGACGTTTTTCCCGCAGATGTACACTGTTCTCTTGGTGAGAACGGAGCAATGGGAGTTCCTTGTAGGCCTCTTGCCCAAATAAATTTCCACCTTACGTACATAGCTTTAGGTTTTAGATTCTCAATGTCTCATTTCTTTCAATAGTTTTTCAGCCATTACGGCTTAGCCCCCATCTCTGTTTATCCCAAATACGTATAGGATTATTCATTGTTTTCAGGTTTTAAACAGACTTTACATCCTAGGTTTAGGCTTAACTGAACTCTGTCTCACCTACTTTATCAAATCTCGGGGGGGAGAACTACTACCTGACCCCCAAACTGGACAAAAGGGGGGCCCTTATCAAAGATCTCCCCAAAGGAGATAAAGGATGGGAGAGAGACATTCTAAACATCTAGGGAAATTGGAGTGGTGAAGGCCGTTGGATTGTCCCCCGTAGGTGGGGCATTTTCAGTAAGTTTCCTCGAGCTAAACTCATTTTTTCATTCTCCTTCCCTTTTCTCTTTTTTTAAAAGAATTTTCGTTGCTAACTTGATTTTCTTTATACTGATAAATGAGTGAACTCAAAATTGTTCCATTCAAAGAAATTCTAAATGGGTAATAGTGGCTTTCAGTTGTCAAATTCGAGATTGAAATCTTCTCTTGGGTCCAAGAACACAAGTTACAACTACCTTCACTCTCGCTCCCGTTGCATTATTTTCAACACCAACTTCTCTCGTTCCTCTTCTGAAAGATATTCTTATTCCTCATTTCTATTGTGTCTCTCCTCCCCAGCATCTCATCTCTTAGAGTTCTTCTCAATCGAAGAATTCTGAAAAAGAAGAAGAAGAAAACATCCAGCCTCTTTGGGAAGGCCTTCAGACATGACCAAGCGACTTCGAACGATCATTGGCACGATTGAGGGGGGAAATGTCTATCCTAGGACTAATGCTTCAAGCTCAAATCTTGCTCCCATTGTTAATAAGGGCACTTCAACGCCGCCGCCTCCTCCTCCTCATGACATTCAGCCTAAGGTAGTCATTGCTTCTCTGGATCCTCCACGAGTAAATGTTGAGGAGTTTATTTCTTAGAGGCTGAGGAGGTTCACCAACGCCCTACCAATTTCTGCTTCTGCGAGTTTTCTGAATGAACCTCAGACAGCTCATATAATTGCTCGTGGCTTGATCTGTGATACGGATATCCAATTTTCTCACCAGATGATGGTTGAAGAGTTTTTCTCTTCTCTTAGAAATGATTTAATTCAGGTAGGCTTACTTCTGTCTACTTTCTCTTTTTGTCATTTTCTCACACTTGTCTTTTCTTGTTCTTTCAGGATATTCCCATCACAACGCGATTCAAGAGTATCATGGCTTATGAGAGCAAGCTTTGATAAGCTGTCATGGGGAACTTGCTAAGACCCAGGCTTTGGTCATTAGGCTTCAAGCGGAAGTGGAGTAGATGAAGAAAATGAAGGTAGAGATACGAGAAACCATCTTGAAGCAGGCCGAGGAGATGGTTGTTCTTAAGGTTGATAATTTCAAGCTTGAAGAATCATTGAAGGTAGCTGATCTTGCCAAGGTTCAGACCGTTGAGAAAAAGGAGAAGGAGGTTGAAGTTGAATTTCAACAAGCCGAGTAGGGCATCTATAATTTAGGCTATATAGACGTTTTAGCTCAAACTCCTACGCGACCGTTGACGGCCCCTTTCTGATGAGCCTCTTACTCCCCCAGCCTGTTTTGATGATCTTAGGGAAGACACTTCTATTAGAGAGACCATTGTCATTTCCTAGCTTTTCTCGTCATGTTTTCTTTTTTCGTTGATGTATTTTTTATGTAATTCCTTCTATGAAGCAATGAAATGAGTAATTTTCCTTCACTCTTGAACACTTTTTAGTAGTTTCAATTTTGCTTTCAAAGACTTTAGCTTGAAATCCCATTTTTCTCGCTTGAAATAAAGGGAATCAATTTGCTTCATCAATTTCCCATTTAAAAGGACTTGGTGAAATTTTGCTTTGAATCATAATCTTATGGTTTTATTTAGAGAACGGATGCCCATTATGGTGCATCCCATTCTCAATGACTTAAGCTCATTGTAGAGCCATGGCCCAGAGTTTCTTTGATGCCCATTGTACTGTATCTCGTTCTCAAAGACTTAGGCTCATTATAGAGCCATGGCCCCAAATTTCCTTTAGAGAAGGGATGCCCATTGTAGAGCATCCATTTCTCAAGGACTTAGGCTCATAGTAGAGATATGACCCCGAGTTTCCTTTAGAAAATAGATGCCCATTGTAGTACATCCCATTCTCAAGGACTTAAGCTCATTATAAAGCTATGGACCCGAGTTTCCTTTAGAGAATGGATGTCCATTATAAAGCATCCCGTTCACAAGAACTTATGCTCATTGTAGAGCCATGGCCTCGAGTTTTATTTAGAGAATAGAGTCATTATAGGGCGTCCCATTCTCAAGGACTTTAGCTCATTGTAGAGCCATGTCCCCAAGTTTTTCTTAGAGAACAAATGTCCATTGTAACACATCCCGTTCTCAAAGACTTAGGCTCATTGTAGAGCCATGGCCCTGAGTTTCCTTTAGAGAATGGATGCCCATTATAATTCATCTCGTTCTCAAAAACTTAGGCTCATTATAAAGCCATTGCCCTAAGTTTCCTTTGTAGTTCATCACGTTCTAAAGGACTTAGGCTCATTGTAGAGTCATAGCCCCAAGTTTACTTTAGAGAAAGGATGCCCATTGTAGTACATCCCCTTATCAAGGACTTAGGCTCATTGTAGAGCCATGGACCCGAGTTTCTTTCAGAGATGGATGCCCAACGCAGTTCATCCCATCCAAAAGAACTTAGGCTCATTGTAGAGCCACGGCCCTAAATTTCTGTTTGTAAATGTAAATTAGGACCAAGTTTTCAAGAGAAAAACCCTTCACAGGAAAATACCATGAGAAAATATTCACTAGCAAATATATTAATTTTTGTACATACATGTTATCCATAACATTTCTTCAAACGGCGGCCTTCCATGGTTTTGCTAAGTCTTGACCATCTTCCGTTATGAGATAGTAATATTTGTTGCTTCCAACATTGCTGACAATGTAAGGTCCTTCGCAATTTGGTCCTAATTTTCCTTATGTTTGAAAGATCTTTTTCTGAAATCCTCATTACGGATCCTTTTTTGGAAATAATTTTTTTCTGATTATAATTGGCCATTTGGACGAGAGCTTCTTCCCTTATTTATTATAGGAAATCTAGATTTTCTCGCATTAATTTAGAATTTGGTGGCTCGCTTAAGCTTGATTTTATAGTTAGGCTTTCTATCTCGACCGATATTACAGCTTCCATTCCATATGTCAGTGCGAATGGAGTTTCTCTCGTTGACTCCCACGGGGTTTAACTATATGCCCACAACATTGCTGGTAGTTCTCTACCCACTTTCCTTTTTCTAGTACTAACCGCTTATTTAGACTTTCTAAAATTGTTTGATTGGACCTTTTCGCTAAGCCGTTCCCTTGTGGATAGTTTGGCGTTGAAAACCACTTTGTGAAATAGTCTATTTCAACTAGTAAGACCGCTTTTGCGTAGGTGCCATTGGTAGTGGTCCCACTATGCCTAAGGCCCATTACATGAACGGACAAGGACTTGTCACTGTGTTGAGCTCTCTAAGCACTATTTTCGCTACGAGAGTAAGGCATTGACACTTGTCACATTCTTTCGCATACCGATTCACATCTCGATGCATTTTAGCTAATGATCTTCCACCAATGTGATTTCCATAAATTTCTTCATCCGCTAGCACATACTGAGCTTCCCTTGGTTATGAACACTTCAAATATGGACCTGAAAATGACATTTGATATAATATTCTATTAATTAATGAGTACCTTTCACTTTTTTGTTGAATTTTCCTTCCTAGGATTGTATCTTCAGGTAACTCTCCATTTGCTAGGTAACAGATTATATTATCTTGCCAACTAGGCTCCATCTCGACTTTTACGTTAGCGATGATGGGAACACACATTTTATGCTTGGCTTTTTTAGGAATTCCGCTGGACACTTCTTTTGTAAGAAAGTTGCAATAATGAGCCTAGCTTTGTTAGTGCATCTATGTGGCTGTTCACAACCCTTGGAATCTGTTGGATTTCATATCTTTTCAGAAGGCTCAACATATCTTTTGTCCATTGCAAGTATTCAATAATCCTTAGATCTTTCGCTATGAATTCTCCTATTATATGTTTTACAATTAACAGTAAATTTTAATTTATGTTACCTCCAACTCGAGCAATACATTAATTCATGTAGTCAAGGCTTCGACTTCGCTTCATTGTTTGAAAGCGTAGAATCTGGAATATATTGAATGTTCCAACGTTTCTCCAAATGGAGTTTGTATCACTACTCCCACTCCTACTCCTCGATTATTTGATGCACCGTCTACGAATGATACCCAGGAGTTGTCTTCCATTTTTGTAGGACATTCTCGTTCACGTGTTTTTCATCATGAGTGAAATCCACCACAAAATCAGCCAATACTTGTCCCTTTTTTGATGTCCTAGGTTCATAACGGGTTTGGTACTATCGCAGTTCAATTTCCCATTTTTTCATTCTTCCACTTATCTCTAGGGAACACAACAGACTTCTGATTGGTGAATCTGTTAGTACTTTGATAGCACGAGCCTAGAAATATGGCTTCAACTTCCTTGCTATGATCACAACTGCCAATATTAACTTTTTCATTCTTTTATCCCCTATTTTCCCTGCTACAATCCTTTTGCTGAGGAAATGACCCAAAAACTTTCCCGCTGCGACTCCAAAAGTACACTTCTCAGGATTTAGATTCATGCAACTTCCCCTTAGGATTGCAAAAGTTTCATCCGGATCTTTGATATAATCTTATTGTTTATTGCTTTTGGATAACATGTCATCCACATAAAATTCCATTATTGTCCCAATTTGCTCACGAAAGATTTTATTCACGAGCCTTCGGTAAGTTGCACCTGCATTTTTCAAATTAAATGGTATTACTTTATAATAGAAGTGACTTGTTCAGTTATAAAATAGGTTTACTCTTGATCAGGTTGGAACATTTTCACCTGATTATATCCTAAATAAGCATCTATGAAGTTGAGGAGCTCATGTTTGGAAGTTGTATCTACCATTTGATCTATCATTAGCAGCAGATAATCATTTTCCGGGCATGCCTTGTTTAGATTTGTGAAGTCTACGTAGATTCTCCATTCTCCATTTTTCTTTTTTACCATCACCAAATTGGTAAGTTGTTGGGCATAGTGCCCTTAAAGCATGTGTAAAGACATTTAATTTGAAAATTAATAGAAATACATTTTTCTTATAATTGTCTTTTCTGAATTATTATTTAATAGTTTGTATAAATATATGAAAAACCTATATTCATTAATGAAACTATGATTTTATATTAGTACGAGAGGATTAAGATCATAGATAATGAATAAAATAGTCCGCAACATATTAAAGTGTGGAATTTTTAATGAATGGTTGCTAGTACAGTTTGCTAAGCATTTTGAATGCATGTGATCTAGATCCAGATCGCTGATGTGGATAGACATCTTAGTGAAGATACTTTATATAATTAGATTATATAGGACATGACCGATGTGAATTAATATCTTTATTAACTTACCGTTTATCATAAAGATTTAATACATCACTCAGATGATTATATGTAGATCAGCCTAAATCATGAGTGGCCATGAACTTCTATACATGTCTACTGGATATTTTGATTTACTCGTTAAGGTTTTTTTGTAACATAGACTAGTGACTTTTATTTTGGAGATTCAGTGGCATGCATGGCTGAAACATGATATTACAAGATTTGGAATTTAAGTTTTCCTAACAGATCATATATTGGTTCTCTTAAGTGTTAAATCTAAAACTGAATGGTTATTGAGCTCAAATTTATAATACGATTATAAATTGGTCATTCACTAGTGAATTAATGGTACTTTAAGATAAGAGATAATTAGAAGGTTAAAATGATAATTTTGACCAGCTCTAATTTACGAACCAATAATTGAATGATAAAACTACATGAATTGATTATATCAATGGGCTACACGAGATTACTCTATAAATATATTATGTAATTAATACGAGTGTAATTCCATATTTATAATGTAGTAATAATAGAATTAATAAATAAAATTATTTAATTAAATAATTTAATTAATAATCTAATTTATTGGTCCATGGTCCCCATGCCACCTCTCTACTACACAGTTTAGGGTATGAATGTTTCAAGATATAAGAAAAGAACTAGCTTGCAAAAGAAATTAAATTTGTGGGGCAAGTATATAATTATGTGAAATGAATTAATTAAGAATTAATTAATTAAATTATTTATTGTAATTTTCAAAAATTACAATTAAATAATTATATTGATTAGTTTTGTATTAATTGATAACTAAGACTTTAGATTTTATTTATGAAATTAAATAATATTAAATTATTATGAGATAATAATTTAAATTTGAATTGACTAATCTATTAATTTTGAACTAACAAATAAGTTAGTTGAGAGGTGTGATCTGATAAGTTAATTTAGAATTAACTGATATCTAGATATTTATCTACTTAAAATCAATTATAAATTTAGAAAAGTTACCACATGATATGACGGACTACCACATGTCAATCACTAATTTTTTAATTAGGTATTGGAATGACACACTGTAGTGTCGCATGGCACTACAGTGGCACGTGGGACTCTGTAGTGTCTCATGAAACTACAGTAGTTCACGGCACTGCAGTGTGGCGCAGACTGTAGTGTGTCCCATTGTAGTGACATTTTGTAAATAATTTATTATTTTATGTAAACCCTAAAACCTAATGAGCCTTAACCTAGAATATATATATATATATATATTATTCTATTAGCCTCATTGAAGCAATCATAAGTATAATTAATTATTAATCAAAGGCTTTATGAATTCTCAAATTCTCTCTCAGAGCTCTATCTCAAAAAGTCAATCTCTAAATCTCTAGATCTCATATGTTGAGTACATCTAGAGACAGAAAAGTATTCTTGAATTATTCTACATGGACATACACATCCTTGTGTGTTCGAGGATGGGTTTGGAAGATCTTGGTGTGGATCTCACAGTCCGTTATCCGTGAAATCTCAAGTTTATTGTTGCGAGGACGCTTGATAGACACAAGAGGTATAATTCATTTCTTTATATGTCTATAATTTAATGTATAGATATATAATGGATTCGATGAGAAAAAATTATTTTTCATT
This sequence comes from Datisca glomerata, assembly GCA_003255025.1. Classification (NCBI taxonomy): domain Eukaryota; kingdom Viridiplantae; phylum Streptophyta; class Magnoliopsida; order Cucurbitales; family Datiscaceae; genus Datisca; species Datisca glomerata. The sequence continues at coordinate 885,927 of QANY01004802.1, read as the reverse complement.
ATAAATAATTTTTTCGAACCTGTGACGTCAGAATTGTTTTTTGATCATATTTTTTTTAAACTAAACGCTTCTGTTGTGCACGCCGTGATTCCAACACAAGCAACTCCTGGTAATCCACCTCTCTAATGAAACTTCTTTTCCTCTATTTCACAGTTTAACGGAAGGGTTAATATATAATTTTTGACAAATAATCTCTTTGAGAATACCTGGCATTTCTTGTGATGTACTTGCAAAAATGTACGTATTTTATGAGAAAACTTCTCAACTTTTCCTTTCCTTTTCCCCGAGTTGAGCTATTACCCTTGTTGCCTTTTGATTTCCGTCCTCTAGAAATACAAGCTCGGTGGCATCTGCCACTTCGTATATGGGGTTGACGAATCATCATGCCCATCCTCCTTTAATTGCTATTGCTCCATCACTTTTTCTTTTTGTCTGTTCAACTTCTTCTTGGTTGCTGCACGCTTGGAGGATTCTAAGGCTGTAACGGCACAGCACCGAGCAGTGGTTTGATCTCATTTTATGACCTTGATTCCATTGGGAGATGGATATTTCAACACTTGATAGTATATGGATGGGATGACCTTCATCTTATGTAACCATGTTCAAGGACCACGTACTCCGTTAAATGATTGAAAGGTTCTACATTTATGGGGAACATTATTATCCCTTAGAGGTGAACAAAAAGTTGAACTGAAAATGGTCAGGTTCTTTTAGACCCCTCAGTTTAGTTCAGTTCGGGAGAAATGACGAACCGAAGTTTCAGTTCGGCTCAAAATTTTCTGAGTTTTTTAACCGAATCGAACCGTAACTTAAATAGAGAAATGACGTCGTTTTATACCCCTAAGTAATTTCTCAGTTAATCTACACAATACATTGTCGTTTCATCTTCTAGCCCTTAGTATATAACTTGAAAAATGGATTAGGGTTCTTTCTATATTTTTCTTCCTCCTAAACAAAAATTGCGTCTGCCAGCCTAGTGTTGTCTCCTCCAATGACGTTTTCCAGTGCCTTCTCCTTTCTCATTATACCCTTCTTACTTTTCCTTTCTCCTTCTTCCCTTCTTGCTTCTTTCTCTTTCCTCCCTTATTTCTTCTCCTTTTTCCTTCTCCCTTTACGACTTTTAGGATATGCGACTTCGTTACCGGGTCTCTGCGTGTGCGATTTATTGTTTGTTTGTTCCTTCTCTATGATTGTCTTCTCCTTCCTCCTTTCTCCTTCTTCCTTCCCTCTTTGCTTCTTTTCATGTGTGATTGTTTTAAGGTAATTTATGTTTATTCATTTTCTTTGGTTAATTACGTTTCTTGGTGGTGATTTTCTGATTTATTAAGATTTTTTTGAGATTTTCGTTTGACATTTTCTTTTGAGATTTTTGATTTGGATGCTCATTTTGCTCGTACTGGTATTTTAAGTTTAAGCTTCGTTACTTCTTTGTTTTTCTCCTTCTTCGCTCCTTCTTAATTGTGCTTGTTACTAATGTTTTAGTTTTACTTATTTTCATTTTGCTCCTTCTTCGTTCCTTCTTCCTTTTGTTCGTTACTGATTTTTGTTGCTTGTTTTTGTTTGATTGTACTGATATTCTGCATTTTTATTTTGCTCATTCCAAACCATTCAACTAAATCATAAATCATGGTTCACTTATGTACAGTTCATAAGAGATTTACAGTTCAGTTTGGTTTGGTGTATAATTGAACCGTGAGTCGGTTCAATTTTCCCCTTAAAAATTGACCGAAACGAACAATGAACACCCGTATTTTCCATGTTGAGTAGCTTATTGCTCCATTGAATCCAATCAGTAGTTGTGAAGGACCTTTCAACTTTGGATTTCCCATAGACATTTTCTTTTGAGTGGATTGATGCAGAATATTCAAAGCATTTTCGTCATCTATTAAGACTCTTCTCAGAATTCACTTTTCTCCCTGAATTGCAGCTACTAAAGCATCGTTGTGTTGTCCACCATGTTCTTCCAGGTCTAGGTAATAAAAAATCAGTGGCAAATTTTCGTTGTTGTTTTATGAGCTTCCACATTCCCAATGTTCACCCCAAGTTGGTTTCTTACAGTATATCTTCCTCTCCTTTCTGGTGGTCCCTTCTTGTTCCATTAACGCAATTATAGTATCGACAATTTGGAGAGGTTGCTTTCCTTTTTCTAGAACTTCTTTTTCCTTACCTGCTTCTTTTCTTCTTTCTGAACATACTATTTAAGGTAACCTTCCCTTATTAGCTCTTCGATATAGTCTATGAGCTGGAAATAATCTTTGGTAAGATGCCTGTAGCTTCTGTGGAAGGGAAAATTTTGTCTTTATCTTTGCTACTTGGATCTTTCATCAACGGGGCTGGTCTTTTTAACAATTTTGTCTTTTTAACCATCATTTGGATTCATTCACTTGTCACTCCTCTTTGTTCTCTCGGTTCTTTTCTTGCCAGAATTAGAGCCATTATCAGCTTTCCGTTGTTCTTCCGTTCTACATTCTGACAATTTCATCATGTTTTTCCATGCTTCTTATAAAGTAATATATGTTTGAGTTCATGGAAATGTTTCTGCCACTAACAATTGTTTCACTTTCAGTGAATCATTGTACAACGGAGAGTTTGGGTCCAATGCTCGTCTGGAAGCTAACTTTGCCACTCGATCATCATAATTTTCCACCTTGGCCATCTCGTCTTTAAATCTATGCGTATATTCACGCAACGATTCTCCTTTCTTGATTAATCTGGTTAGAAAATATTCTGAGTCCTCTATAACTGTTCGGTATGTGGAGTATTGTTCTAAGAAGATAGAAGACATGGTGGTAATATTATTAATGAAATGAGAACGAAGGCAATGATACCATTTTAAAGCACTATCGTCCAAAGTGGTTGGAAACATTCTGCACATTAATTCATCCTAATGGTAATAGAAAGCCATTACTTGTTTAAATCGCCTAAGATGATCTATGAGTTTAGACTTTCCTTCGTAATACTTGAATTTAGGGGCTACGAACTTCTTCGGGACTGGAGCGGCAAGTATTTCAAAACTCAAAGGCGATCGTGTGAGAGACTCAAGTATGCTTTTCCCACACTCCCTAGCTTTCACATTTCCATCATTTTTCTTTCCAACATCTCTTCTACGTCTTTTTTCATCATGGATCCTAATGAACGAGTTTTCCTGTCTGCTTCTTTCTCGTTGTCCCGTGATTGGACCTCGACATCTTCCCATTGCACATTTTGGCTTGCTTTGGGGTTAGTCCACCAGGCATCCTGCCTATCCCGTTATGTGTGCTAGTCCTCACGTTTTCCCATTATTCAATATTTGTTTGTTCACTTACTTCCGCACGTGTTTCTGCCAGTCCAGGTTGTAAAACATTGATTTGTCTTGAACAGTTCGCTAACCAATGCGAAGAGCTTCACTATTACAACGCTCAATTTCTTGTATTACGGTCAGTATAGGTTAGATCATTCCTTGAATTTCTATCTAGGGTGTAGGTTGATCAACATGATCAGCGTCATTTCCATCATTAAGAACTATATTTGATCTAGTTCTCGGCATTTTGAGTTGTTCTCTTGAGTTTTCTGAATCACTCTCAATAAAAGCATCAAACTGTAAAGGAAATTTTACAGACGTAAAGTAATCAGTAAGAAAGGAATAGAGAGAAAAATTGAGCTTAGAATGCTTTTTGTATTGTATTGGATTGTGTCTCTCGAGGTCATCTTAGCCTCTATTTATATACAAAATTACATTTATTGCTCTTAATGCTTTTTTCCCATTGCGCCTTATGCGTAACCATTTTGTGGAACTTATGATTCATGATCGAGCCATTGGGAAGGATAATGTTGTATCTGAAATATTCATTTGTACCCACTTCTTCCATCTGACGGTCCCTAAAATTCCCTTTCCTCTCTAATTTGATGATCGTTTGAGATTCTGCCACATGTAGGTTTTGCCATTAATATATTGTTTAAACACTTTCAAATATTTCTCAGAAACGGAGATTTTAGATCACAACAGAAGATATCATGGAATCCAAGGTTTCAGATCTTTCTTGTAGAATTCGTTGGTCAACTTCCATTAAAGCTCGTTACCACACTCAGAACAAAATAGAGATTACCCGTCAGTAATTGTTAGCTTGTAAGGTAAGTACAAATGACATTTTTTTCACAAATACTATTCCGCACATTCAAGAAGGTGGAACCATTTACAAAAAGCCTTATTAACAAGTACTAACCAGAACATATGGAAGAGATCTTTCCTAATGGATAAAACAAACAAAGCGGTGTGTACGTGGCTTTCTTTCTTGCATCCATGCATGATTCTTTCTTATCCTAATATATATTAAATTCTCAAACATATAATTCATCAAAACATAACAACATAATAACATAATCAGAACAAGAACAAACACATCACAAAATATTGTACATCACATAAATGCAAACATAGTTTCATTATAAATTTTTAGACATGAAATAATTACATATGTGAAATTTCACTTAATTACTTGATCAGTTGACTAAAATCCCCAACAAAATGTTACTACTTCTTAAAAATCTTTAAGGCTATACTGACTCTGACCCTTTAATATCTATCAAACCAGAAACTTAAATCACTTTTAATTGAGCATAGCAGTTTAAAATATTTCATGTCTGTATTGTTTTTTTCTTGTTGAGATGATATCAAGAAATCTGGTTCTTGGGGAGTTAGTGGGACTATCAACTACATAATCTAGCTCATTGGGGATTCCAAATTAAATTCTCTTCCTTTTCTTTATAGGATACAGTAAGTAAGACAATGATTTTTGTTTTATGCCCGAATTCCGATTACCCGAATATGTTTTAGGACTACTCCTCTTATATGCATCAAACGCTTGAAGAGAACTATCACTAATTGACAATAACCCATATGTTCATCATAACAATACTACATTTAGCTTATTCTTATACCTCCATTTTCTAACCCTTCAATTGTAAGACTATTCTCATGATCTTTGAAATACTTATATATAACAAAGTGATGCGGTGAGGCAAAAACTGTTGTTTTTTTCAAATTTAATTTTTTGTTCGTTTCTTTTCCAACTTTGTTATCAAAATGTACTTTTAAAGGACATAATCTAGATCCAAACTACAATTGGTACAAGCTTATCCAAGTGCCTATGCCAAGAACATGAGTGAGAGACAGAGAGTTTGGCATGCTTTTTCATCTCGAATGAAGAGGGAGCTGAGAGGATGGAGGGGTGCTTGCTCATGGTCATTTATATAGGATGTTTCGCTCTAATATATTTCTCATTACTATGAAAACGGATTTGGACATTAGGAAGTGGATCATCAATCAGAGGAAAATCAATATGGGAGAAGTGCAAGATTCCCTCTCATTTTGCCTTAAGTAGAATATCAATCTTTATTTTACTTGATTGGCAGAAGATCCAAAGAATGTCAATCTTGATTGGCGGAAGATCCAAAGAATAACGAGAGAAGATCATAAGGTAACGACGTCTGAGAATACGCAGTCAAAAGAACTACGGCTGGATGATGACGTTGGGCAGCTCAACTTCATGGTGGATAGTGCGCAGATCAAGGACGACGATTGGCGCGAGATTTAAGGCTCGATATAGATTAATGCTTTTGAGACTATGTGATGAACACTATCATGTGTCATTCTCTCCCTTTAGCTCTCTCTCTTTCTCCTTAAGCACTTTCTTTAAGCTCTCTTTCTAGGCAAGTTTATCTCTCTATGCTCTCTCCCTCTTACAATCCATTACTCAAGCAATAAAAAGAAGCTAGTTGGCCCTGGTGAAGATTTCTCTCTCTATGCTATCTCTTTATCATGATTGCATAAATTCATATAACAGTTTATTTTTTATGTCCTTTATTTAGTAAATACCAGACACGAAATACAGATAATACCATGTGTAGAATATGCTATTATACATTAAAATTCGCGTGCATAGCTAGTGAAACTAAACTAGTAATCATTAAGCATTTTGGAATATTAAATTTATTTCAAACACAATGTTATGATTAACCCATGATGCGACAATTTCTAAACCCACCAAACCTCATGACCTTTTGAGCATTTCCCAAACTGACTACCTCACATTTAAAATCTTGCAATTATTCCCCAGCCTTATGTTTAAATTTTTTATAATAATACCTCTTACCGTCACTTTCATTTAAAAAAAAGTGAAAGTGAGACTACGTGATAAACACTGTCATGTGTCATTTATCTCTCTAATTCTATGTGTAAGCTATTTCTCTCTTTCTCCCTAAGCACTCTCTCTAAGCTCTCTTTCTCCCCCTAAGCACTCTCTCTAAGCTCTCTCTTTCTCCCCCTAAGCACTTTCTCCGAGAAAGTTTTTTTCTCTCTACTCTCTCCCTCTCTCAATCCACTAATTACTCAAGCAAGAAAAAAAAGCTATTTGGTTCAGGTGAAGACTTGAACCATATTGACACTAAATAAAAATGAACAAAATTCCGAGGAACTAACTCCAATGACGGTAAAAAACTCTAGTTGCAGCTGCTTCTAAACGCAAAATCAATATTGAAATTAAGCAAATTGCACCAATAATACAAAAAATGCTAATAATTAAGAAAAATATAATCTCAACCACAGACAATGAGTTCCTCAAACCCTTTGATACAACATCCACCATTTCCATCTTGAATGGTGCCTGAGTCAACGATGTTGCCGACGAGCATGAATTCGACCCATGCTTTTTTACGTAAAGAAAGTGAATGATCGAATAATATTGAGCAACTAAATGGTATTTATCTCAGTTGCTTTGGAGATAGGAGATACTCTTATTTACAGGGAGATCTCAACTATATACATTCAAGAAGTTGATCAATTGTAGAACTAACTATTCAACTAATATCAGCTGGACTATTGGATTTAGGTCAACTACAGAACTTCTAATGTAGTTACTTGCTTATATTTTTGTTGCTTATCATTCCCCCCCAAGTGGTAGGGAGAAGTCTTCATCTTGAACTTGGACTTGAGATAAAGTAACCTTAGTGTAGAGGGTGTCTTAGTGAGGAGATCAGCGACCTGATCAACAGATAGAACAAATATGATTTCTAGCTGTCTCCTTAGAACTTTCTATAATGAAATGGATATCCAACTCAATATATTTTATCCTAGCACGAATGACAAGATTTAATGCTAAAATAATGACAGTTACATTGTGAAACCATAGATTGGTGGTTGAGCTAAGGACAACTTTAGTTCTTGTAAAATGCCTTAAAACCAACTGATTTCAACAGTTGCATTTAGTAGTGACTTGTATTCACTTTTTGAACTAGACCTAACCTCTACATTTTTCTTCTTGGAAGACAATGAAAGAATATTGTCACAAAAAAAAAATCATGTCCACTCCCAGTAGACCTTCTGTCTTCAATATTCCCTGCCAAATCCGTATCAGAAAAAGCTTCAATTGTGAGAGATGTTGAAGGTTTAATGTGTAAACCTTCTGTGATGGTTCCTTTAAGATATCTCAGTAACCTTTTGCAAGCTTGCTAATGAAGATTTGTTGTTTTATGTAAAAATTGACTTAGCTTGTTGACAATGAACCCAGTATCAGGTCTACTAAATGCTAGATATTGCAGTGCACTAATGACACTTCTATACAGAGTAATGTCACTCATAGGCTCTCTTTCCTTTCTCCAAGGTAAGTTTAACTGATACACTTGTATAGGTGAAGATATATGTTTGGCTCCATCCATGTTTAACAATTTTGCTATATATTTGGTCTGAGTAAGATAAAGACTTGAGTGGTCTCTAAAAACTTCCACTCCTAGGAAATAATGAATTTCTCTAAGATCTTTTAAAGCAAAAGGCCTATTCAAATTTGACAACACTTTCTAAAGTAAAATTGAATTATTTCTAGTGATGAGTATATCATTAAGAGAAATACTACATCTTTGAAGGAATGGAAAATAAACAGTGAAGCATCGACTACTACAATTTTGGCCTTAGATGAGACTCACATATATACTACAATGACAGCTATGTAAAATCTTAAAAAAGGAAAAGAGACGGTGGTGGAAGATTATTAACTTTTTGAGATAATATGACAGTTATTTAATAAACTGTCATCGATAATTTATCTATTATGATAGTGATTTACTTATCGACATTTTTTGGTTGGTCAAAGAAAGAGGCACTTATGAGTTTTTTATTGACATATTACTTATAAATTTTCTCTGTTTACAAAAATGTCATGCCTTTTAAGCCTATTCCTTAATCTTAAATCATTTGCTTTATTTCATATCTAAGGAAGAAGACAACGGCTCCTTGTTGATTAGGGTTTCTCTCTCCCTCTTTCTTTCATGTTTTCGATCTGAAAAATATAATCTCGCATTTTTAGATCTAGAAGATTTAGTCCCTGTCTCTATTTCGACTTAGAAGCCCAAGTCACGTGACGAAGAAGAAGGTCATCGTCTTCAAGCCAGATGGAGAAATCAAAACTGCGACAATGAGGTATCAAGCCAGACAGAGAAATCAAAACCGCGACCCTGAGGTAGCTAGCTTCTACCTATGAACGTGAAGGCAAGAGTCTCAATCTTATAGGGAAGAGTCTCGATCATTCCCCAGCCTCTTAATCGTTAACTTGTCGTCGCTAGAAGAAGCTCACGGTCACCATAATCTCCATCTCTCTCCGTAATCCTTTCCAGATATATTTAGGGTTTTGATTTCCCTTGAAGCCTTTCCCTTTGTTTTTAAGTTATGGTTTAGGGCTTTGATTTAGGGACCTTGAGTTTTGGTACATGAAGTAACCTTGTGTGTCCTTACAGAAAAGGTATTTATTTGTTGGTTATGCCCTTGTTAGAAGTCTCTGCCTTCCTTAATTGTTCTATATTTCATCTTTTCTCTTAATGTTATGAACTTGCTTTGACTTAATGTTTAGGTGGGTCTCCGTGGTTTTGATTTAATGCCATCTACTATGAGTATCATTGGTAATGGGATTATAGCTTAGCATTTGCCTCATGAAGATTCAGTTCTTTTTCAGTTTTGCTTACATTTACATATGTTGAAAGAATCGCATTTTGCAGATATTAAAGGATTTCTTGCTATGGGTAAAGCATGATCTGAGTCCTTGGGGTCCACACGTTTTGTAAGTCATTTAATAGCCAAAATTTGACAGAAGTTCATCTTCTTTATTAAAAGTGCATATTGCTTTTATATGCTTTGAAGCTCGGTTTGGATTTATTATCCACCGAGCATCTCCTTGTAGTTATCTCTTTTATACATACATACATATATATACATATATATATATATATACATATGTATAATATATTTATATATATGTGTGTGTGTGTGTATGAATATATATGTATATATATGTGTGTATATATATGTGTATATATATGTGTTTGTGTTTGTGTGTGTATATATATATATATGTGTTTGTGTGTGTGTGTGTGTGTGTGTGTATATATATATAGTTTCTTATAGAAAAATGCATATTGCTTATGTTTACTCCTTGGGTAGTTTAATTGGTTCATGAACTCACCACATAAATGGAGTTCTTTTTTAGCTCAAATTTCCAAGGCCACTCCCCTAGTATGTCCCTAGAGCATTCAGATTGACGGATGTACATGGTCCCTTTAGAGTTTAAATAGACTTGGATTCTTCGAGTTATCAGTAAAAAGAAAAGAAAGAATATGAGAAAGGTTCCCTATGTTTCAGCAGTTGGAAGTCTCATGTATGTCAAGTTGTGTACGAGACCTGACATCTGTTATATAGTGGGAATTGTCAGTCCTTATCAATCGAATTCAGGTTTGGAACACTGGATTGTAGTAAAGCTCGTTCTAAAGTATCTTAGGAGAACGAAAAACTATATGCTTGTTTATTCCAGTGGAATCCTGAATCATACTAGATATATTGATTAGGCATCAGATAAGAATAGTCGAAAGTCGACGTCTAGGTCATACACCAAGGTGATCTAACTTTTATGAAGATAACGTTGGATAAGAATCGGGCTCTGATTATTATGGTGATAACGTAGGATTAGAACCGGGCTGATCCATTTACCGAGAAATTTCCTGCAAAGTCGTTTGAGGGTTATATGCGAAACTAGGGATTGAGAAAAATTCCACATTTACTTTGGGGTAAATGGGAGATTATTGGGGGTTATACCCTTAAAGCATGTGTATTGACATTTTGATATGAAATTTAATGAACATTACATTTTTCTTATAATTATTCTTTTAAATTATTGTTGAATAATTTATATAAATATTTGAAAATTTCATATTTATTAATGAGACTATGATATTGTATTAGTACAAGAAGACTAAGATCATAGATAATGAATAAAATTGTCAGCAACATATTAAAGTATGAACTCTTTAATGAATGGTTGATAGTACGATTTACTAAGCGTTCGTAGCCCCTAAATTTGCATGTGATCTAGATCCGAATCAAAGATTTAATACACATCAATTGATGATCATATGTAGATTAGTCTGAATCTTGAGTTGTCATGAACTCATATGCATGTCTACTGGATCTTTTGATTCACTCATTAATGTTTGTTTGAAAAATAAGCTAGTGACTTTTGTTTTGGAGATTTAGTGTTATGGATGGTTGAGAACATGATCTTACAAGATTTGGAATCCAAGTTTTTTTAACGGATTGTATATTGGTTCTCTTAAGTGTTAATTCTGGAACTGAATAGTTATTAAGCTCAAATTTATTATAAAATTATAAATTAACCATTCACTAGTAGATTAATGGTACTTAATGATCAAGAAGTAATTAGAAGAATAAAACAATCATGTTTGACCAAATCTAATTTGCGAACCAATAATTGGAGGACAAAATTATATAAAATGATTATATCAGTGGACTACATCAGAATACTCTGTAAATACAATCTGTAATCTATATGAGTGCAATTTCATATTTACAGTGGAGTAATAATGAAATTAATAAATATGATTATTTAATTTAATTGATTATCATGTGTAGATCAGTCAGAATCTTGAGTAGTCATGAACTCCTATGCATGTCTACTAGATCTTTTGATTCACTCATTAAAGTTTGTTTGGAAAATAAGCTAGTGACTTTTGTTTTGGAGATTTAATGTTATGGATGGCTAAGAACATGATTTTACAAGATTTGGAATTCAAGCTTTCCTAACGGATTATGTATTGATTCACTTAAGTGTTAATTCTGGACCTGAATAATTATTGAGCTCAAATTTATAATAAAATTATAAATTAGTCATTCACTAGTGGATTAATGGTACTTAAGGATCAATAAGTAATTAGAAGGATAACACAATAATGTTTGACCAGTTCTAATTTACGAACCAATAATTGGAGGACAAAACTATATAAAATGATTATATGAGCGGACTACATAAGAATACTCTATAAATACAATTTGTAATCTCTAAGACTGCAATTTCATATTTATAGTGGAGTAATAATGAAATTAATAAATAAGATTATTTAATTCAAGAGTTTAATTAATAATTTGGTTTATTGGAGCTTTGAATTATAGGTCCATGGTCCCCAAGTCACCTCTGTACTGCGCAGTCTAGGATGTCAATATTTCAGGACACATGAAATGGCTAACTTGCAAAGAAATTTTTATTCTAGGGTAAGTACATAGTTATAAGATAATTATGTGTGATTAATTAATTAAAAATTTATTAATTGAATTATTTATATATATAAATGTAATTATCTAAAGTAATATATATAAATAATTATCGATTAAATTTTTATTATCAATAAATGAGACAGAATATCTAATTTATGAAATTAGATAAATAAATTATTATTAGATAATATTTTGGATAAACTAAATCTGTTATTTGTGAAATTATAAATAATTTAGTTGATAGAACTAATCAGATCTGTTAATTTTGAATTAACTGATATCTGAATATTTATCTGATTAAAATAAATATTTAATTTATAGTAATTGTCACGCGTCAATCACTGATTAGGTATCAGAATTGACATGGACTAGTGTAGTGTCACGTGACACTACAATAGTGGGGGTGCAACACTATAGTGTCGTGAGGCATAGTGCCATGAAGAACTGTGCTGCCTTACGGCACACTGCAGTGCCCTGAGGCACTGCAGTCGTGCACCATTACACAACGGACTTAGTATATTGGATAATTTGAAATTAAATATTCTTTTTAATTTTTAGTTATCTCTATATATCTGATATGCCATTATAAAAAAAATATACATATATTATTCTGATGCCCTCAGATGTATGAATCAATCAATAAATCACATAATCAGTTCATCAATAAAAAGTTAAGAGAAGAACACAATTCTCAAAGAGTGGTTTTGCTATGATTAGGAGTTAATCAAATCTCTAAATGAATCATCATCACATTCTTTTAGAGAATCGTCTCACAAAAGTCATTCTTAGTAAAATCTCTATATCTCATATGTTGAGTATATCTAGAGACAGAAAAATATCTTCGTTATATTCTACGTGCCCACACATGTCCTAGTGCGTTGATGATTGACTTGGAAGATCTTGGTGTGGATCTCGGATTCTGCTGATCATTGGAACGATTTTAAGGTAATAGAAAATCGATCGGTTTCACGAGGGTGCTTGATTTAGACTACAAAAGGTATACGATCCGAACCTTGTATAGTGTTAATTTAATATATAAATATATAATGGATCCTGACTGATTGAAAAGAGTTTTCAATATTTTTTTTATTATCGTAGCATTGCACGATTTTGTTTTATTAATAGAATTTAATTTTTATTAATAAATTTAATTTTCAAAATAACCTCGCGGCACACGCTGCGACGACCAACAAAGTTCTCCTCTCAAAAGAAAATAGCAGTTTGTAATTTCTTCTCTCAGAAGGAAGACGTGGTTATGATTCTTTATTCGAACTTAAGTCCTTGAGGAAACGAGAAAAACTCTCCAATGAGCCTGTATCAAAGGAAACGAGAGAAACTCTCCAATGAGCCCATAGCAAAGGAAACTTGAGAAAATCTCCAATGAGCCCGTAGAAAAGGAAATGAGAGAAACTCTATCAATAAACCCGTAGCGAAGGAAACGGGAGAAACTCTGCCAATAAATGTAGAACATCAAACTCAAACTCCTGCAATACAATTATGAAATGGTACACTCGCTCCTTACTCATTTCAACAAATTATTATGTTATTGTTCTTGTGCAATATTATTGTCGCAAATCTTAACGTATGAGAGGAGGAAAAGAAAAATGTAGAAATGAGATTTTTTTTAGCAACGAGTCCACAGTGAAAGGAACAGAAAGGCATAACAACAAATGAATGAGAAATAATCATCATCAATAACAAGCTGACAAATAAGTTACTCGATAATCACAAAACATTTGTAAACGGGAATAAAAGAACATAACGACATAAAGAAAAGAAGAAGCCATCGCTGACAGTAGACAGTCAAAAAGTTTCCTGGAAACTACATTGCATGTTTCTAAGAAGCTCGTGAGAACATAAACGGGCATATGTAACGCCAGAATAAAATTCTATTGGAGTGTAATGGGGGCCAATGCACAAGTAAAATTTTACATGTCACGTGACAAGATCTAGACCGAAGACTCCGTAAAAGAGAAGATAGAGCGAGAACTGTAGGATCAACTAGACGGTTATGAAGAACAGACCAATGAGACGAAAGTAGATGTATTGCTGATGTGAGAATCCAAAGAGAAACTAATCCAGAACATTAGATTGATCAAACAGTCAAGATTCACTTAAGTTGTCAATGTTGATAAACTAGATCTCAGATATATATTCTATTGATCCTATTTTCATATAGAATTAGATAAACTGTATTAGATTATATGAAAGCCTATAAATAAAGGTAAGATGGATCTCAGATAAAAATATTTTGTTGATCCTATTTTCAGATAGAATTAGATAAGTTGTATCAGATTATATAAAAGTCTATAAATAGAGGCAAGATGTAACTCCAAACAAGACAGAACAACTCTCAACACTCATAAGAAATAAGTTGACTATGTAACTTGCATTAACATTGTAAACATTTTCTCCATAATGAAATACTATTAAAATCTCCCTGTGGTGTCTCTTCCATTTAAAATTTTCCACGTAAATCCTGGTGTATTTATTCTCTCATTCCTTCTTTATTATTCACTTGATTTTCATATTATGATATAAAAATTCACGACCGATCATCAAAGAGTGTGAAGTTTTTCCTTTACAATGTGACTTTCTGTTTTTCTTAAAGGAAGTTCTGTTTCTAATAAACGGTAGACGTGAGAGATGAGTATATTTTGCAGATTTTTAAAAAATATAAGTATTTAAATGATCAATTATAAAGAACATGAACATATTTTATATAAATTTAAAAGTGCAGGAATGTTTTTTTGCATTTTAGCCAAAATAAAATAAACATTGAAGAAGATTTAAATGTGCAGATTATTCAGTATAAATCTTAAAAAAAAACACTTGTTGCAACAAGAATTGACAAATCACATGGGCATAAGAAGCGTCCACGTCCGTGGGCTTGACAACTGGACTAGGGAGGTCTGTAAGCTGTTATTCAAGCGCGGTAATAATGATTTTCAAATGGCGAAGATGGCGGCATTTCTCCCTCTCTCTCTCTCTCTCTCTATCTCTCTCTCTCTCTCTCTATCTCTCTCTCTCTAAATATACAAATTTATACATACATTCACACTCAGAGATTCAGAAAACCCATCGATCATATAATTCCATGATTTTCTCCCTATCTCTCTCATTGTCCTATGGCTGAGCAAGAAAACTACATGCAAGTCATGCTCTCCTCCAAGAAGCGCTCAGGGACTCACTCTTTGCAATTTACCACGTCCAAGAAGCGAGTCGTGCTGGCCGATATTACCAACGCCTCAAGCTTCGAGCCAGTTCATATGTCGGTGTCTGGAGCGAAAAATGATCAAAAGAATCTGAATAAGAAGGAGAAAGTCGATAAGGTGCTCTATAAAACGGACATTTCCGTGAAAGCCGTTGATCCGCAGAAGCGTGTGTACTCATCTAGTATGTATCAGCATATTCACTCATTGGAGGTACCAAAACTTGGCTTATTTTTCGGTATTATCAATCTTGATTAGCTTAGGGGTTTTCTGGATTTGATTTTATGCTTCTTGGTAGATAAGAATTTAAGTCAACACAGAATATAGGAAATGGGATTTTGAAGCTTGCTTTACTACTGTCCAAGCTTTTTCTTCATTGACGTCGGAATGATTGCCGCAAACTGAAATTGACATAGAATAAGGGTTTATAATTTACTAATCATGTACTTATTCTCGTTTATATATTTCTATCAAATGAACTATTAAAGAGATTATCTATGTATATGATAATTTTGTATTCTTCTTATTTTCATGCATTTTATAGTTATCTGAAAGTGGGGATTGTGGGGTTTCTCTCTCCCTCTATCTCTCTCTATAAATTTTTTATTTGGTGATAGATGCTTTAATGAGATAATTGGCATGTACTGTATATAAATCTTGCCGCTGTCTGGACATGTGCTTTTTCTTCTGAATTTCAAATTGCATTTGGTATGGATCTCACACTTCCAAGTAACATGACATTGTTAATTGTGAAATGGATATATTTAAGTCCGTAACACATTTGGATTTTGGGTCGAAGTCCAATATCATTGCTCTTGAATGTTTAATGTTACTCAATTCAGAAACTTTTTTTGGATCGACATTCATTTTATATAAATGTATAAACACATATATCTGAGAATAATTAAATAATTGAGCAGTATTATTTCCGTGTGTTGTGGTTTGAAGAATGTCAAACGTCTATCCAAATTTGATTCTTGCGTTGGTTTCCTCATTGCTTATATCAAAATAGAAACCACTTAGTTAATGGAGCAACAATATATCAGTCAACTAATCCACATGGTTCATAATTCAGATGGAAGTTCAGAGGAGGCCACTGCCTAACTATATTGAAAAGGTTCAAATTGATGTTTCAGCCCATATGCGTGAGGTTCTAGTGGATTGGCTAGTGGAGGTTGCCGAAGAATACAAGTTTTTTTCAGACACCCTGTATCTCACCATATCATATATTGACAGATTTCTCTCCTCACACGCTGTTAACCAGAGCAAGCTACAGTTGCTTGGTGTTTGCTGCATGTTTATTGCCTCGTATAAATATAAACCCAGACATTTCTATGTTTTGCTTCTAGATTGTAACATGTTTCATCTTTATTCTGAAACTTACTATATTTTTTATGATACAGAAAATATGAAGAGATCTATTATCCTTACATTGAAGACTTCTGCTATATAACTGATAATACATATACCAAGGATGAGGTATATACTTGGATCCCTACCCCCACTCCTCCGGCACGCACATACTGACATTCATTGTTTTTTTGGACCTTCATTTCTCCTTATTCCGAGCAATTCAAATCTTAGAAGCAGATGTTCATGTTTTTCCCTTTTCCCCTCTTTCCAAATATGCAGTTCCTGGATATGGAGAAAGAGGTGCTTAAGTTCTTGAGCTCTGAACCGAATTCTCCCACTATAAAAACTTTTCTCAGGCAAGTATGATTTGAAATGTTATTGGCCATTGTATCTTATGCCTAAGTATAATGATGTTGCTTTCATGTGATTCACTTTTGTTATATTGTTATCACAGTCTGATGCCTAAGATGATAAACTGTAATTGTTAGTTTGCAGAATATTCACAAGAGTTTCTCAAGGAAATTGCGAAGTATGTCGAACAACTAATATTTGCTCATTCTGCTTTCATTCTCCCCCATAGTCGCTAATTCGTTAAATTTTGTGCTTTTGGCAGTCTTCCAAATTGCAATTTGACTTCTTATGTAGTTATCTTGGGGAGCTAAGTCTCCTAGATTACTATTGCGTGCAATTCTTACCATCACTTGTAGCTGCATCAGCCGTTTTCCTTTCAAGGTTCACAACCCAACCAGAGATGCATCCTTGGGTAAGAAAATAATGCACTCGAGGCTGGTTATATAATGATGGAATAGGTGGGAAGGAGAGAGAGTTCTGTGAACAGTTTAAGAATTTCCACTTGTATGGAATTTATTTGATCCATTGGTAGATTTTTGTATAACATCTGATAGTCGGTACAAGCATTTGCCAGCTTTTTGTTTAAATTGGTGTAAAAAGTGGATGTAGGTAGAAAGTATCATCAGGAATGACGAATCCGAGAATATCTCTAGATTATTTTCAATTGGCAGAAATGTTTGAACCTCTTTCAGAATTTTGAAAAACTGACAGTGAAGTCAATCAGTCATAATCCATTGCTTTATGATCGGTGATGAAATATGTCAAATTTTATGGAAAATGTTTACGATTTTGGCCTTTTTTTGTCAAGCGAGTAACATTGAGTTCTATACACATTCTGCAGAGCTTAGCACTGCAGTGCTATACAGGTTATAGACCGGCCGACCTGAAGGAATGTGTTCTAGCGATTCATGACTTGCAATTGGGTAGAAAAGGAAGATTTTTACGTGCTGTACGAGATAAATACACGCGGCAGAAGGTACAGAGTAGTTCTAGTAATTTTCATTTTATGGAATATTAGAATGTTACATAGACTGACCTATAGAGTGATTGATGTCGGACGAATTGAGTTTCCTAGCAGCCGAAAGTATCAATCATTGGATAGGACCGGTTACTTTGAGTTCTGTTAATTTGTTGGTGTGGTTCATCGATTTAGTATGGAGCTTAAAACAATGTTTCTAACGATTTGATCAAAGCCTAATAATCTTTTTTGGAACAGTTCAATTGTGTAGCTGTGTTATCTTCTCCCTCAGAAATTCCTGCACACTATTTCGAGGGAATCGACTAATAATAATCAAGATTCTGAAAAGTTGATCTTACATCCCAAGCTTCTTGAAGAGTTCTTCTAACAGTTTTGCTTGACTGAATACTTAATGATAGGTCGTTAACTTCTAGCTAAGGGAGAAAACCGAGAAATTCTGGGCTTGAATGATTTTGTATATCATGTGAGTTAGTTTTTTCTTGGATTAAAAATAATTTCTGTTTGTTAATGGCTACTCGTTGTATACTGGTATACGTGAACATAAGAGATGTTATTTCTTTTTCCAAGCTTATTTTCCTCCATTTTCTACTCAATGAATTTTTCCCGTCTTAATCGGAAGTTTTAAAATATTAATTTCAAGGGAGTTATACTTGTCTTTTATTTGTACATATACTTTCTAGAGTGCCCATCCCTTTTTAGTGTTCAATTTGTTTTTTATGAGCACGATTCTAAACAAGTCACATTGGGTTTTTAAGTACCCTATGGTTCTAGAAATATTTAAAATGATCGTAACATTTTATGTTCTTATCTCAAATTTTTTTGGGTCGAAAGTCAATTTTAGTGTAAGTTAATATGCTCAAAAGATTTAAGTTTAACCCATTTTGTTTGATCTTAAATATGAGATGTTCAGTTTTTTGATTTTTTATGACACTAAAAACATATAAAACAAATTTCTTATGACATTAAAAGCATATAAAATAAAAAATAACATTTGAAGTTAACATCTTTATTGTGTCAAAAGTCAGCTCGAATATAAATATACCCAAAAGATTCAGTTCAGTCAATTTCGTTCGGTTTAGCACTAAATGCCTCCCATCAGATTTTTTCACTCCCTATGATGCTCCAAGTTTTTATTCCAAACACTATATTTAGTGTTAAAAATTAGTTCGAAACTAGGCCAACAGATTCAGTTTTATCTCAGTTCGTCTCCTTTTATCCAAAAATGTCCAATTGGGTAGTTTCTACTTTCAAATTTTCAATGCCACTAGAACACCCGAGACGACAACAATGTTTCCAGTTCTTATAAAAAAATGAATTTAATGTCAAAAGTCACTTTCATGTGCCTTTCAACAGCAAATAGATAATTGATAAGTGATTACTTAGAACGTTACATAAAGATTCACATTAATAGAAAATTATTTATGAAAATATTTTTACACAATAAAGATATCATCAATTTGTATTGTCTTGGTAAAGTCCAACTTTACTTGTTTTTTAGGCTACATTCAAGCGATATTTTATTAGGCGACTTTATATATATGCACTGCACATAGTTGGGGTACACCTCCTATTATGCACTGTCCATACACAATTTATGCCATGCCATACTGATTGTTTTGTTATTATAATTATGAAATTAAAAGTTTATATCTGATTTTTATTAAATTTAAATAAAATTTCACTAATTAACTATTTAATTAAGATCCATTACCATGTTTAATTAGTGTAATGGAGAAATAAAAAGTTTCTATTAAAGCCAATTATAACCCACATTAGAATATATTAATACAAATAATCAAAGCTAACATTAGAATATAATCTATTTAATATAAAAGCTTTCTCTTTGTTTAAGGGATTTAGGGTGAAGTGTGATTTGAGTAACCTAATCTTGACAAGTAAACTTGAGAATACGTGAGTTGGTGGTTGGAGGGTGAAGTACAAGCAACCTTAGGCAACCGTTGGAAGGTCACAAATACATTTGAAACTGTAAGGTAGATGAGAACTTTGAGAAGAGAATATTCTCGAGGTTTTATCTCAGGATCGGTGAGAATTGAATGCCCCCATAATGATACCTAGGGTTCTTTATATAGACGGGGTTAGGTGGAGACCATAAGTGTGCCCCTACTATTGTCATTGCAATCACGTGATAATCACGCCCGAACACGTGACCATGCTTAAAATGTGCTCACACTCTTAAAACGTCATGACATTCAAGACTCGTGCTCACTTTCCATGCTCACAACTAGTCGTGCCTATGTGACATCGAGTAGCCGAATGACAAACTTACAAACATTAGATTTATACTATACAGAGGACCCCACAGGACACCACCTGTGTCGGGCCTCCCTGGTGACAGATGCGCGACCACATACGAATAGCGCGACAAGGGCCACCTGCCGTGGGGCACCCTCCCCAATGGCGGGTCAGCTTGCTTCCCGCCGTGGGGCACCCTCCCCAACGGCGGGTCAGCTTGCTTCCCGCCGTGGGGCAACTCCTCCATGGTGGGTCAAGCCCATCTACCCGTTGTGGGCACCCCCCATGGCGGGTTAAGTCCCCTCTACCCGTCGTGGGCACCCTCCACGGCGGGCAAGCCCCCTCTACCCACCATGGGCACTCCCACGGCTGTTCAAGCCCCCTCTACCCACTGTGGGCATCCCCCACGGATGGTCAAGCTGCCTCTACCCACCGTGGTGACCCCTAGTGATGGATGCATTGCTCAACTTACCGTCGGGCATTCCCGACAGTGGACGGAAATATGCGTCCCTAGACTAATAAGTTGCGTATTGTGTCTCTTTTTACCCTTCTCTATTGGAAGGGGGCACATCCAAGGTGCATAAGGAGGCTATACCCTTCGAACAGATCTTCCTCTCTTGGTATAACGTAACCTTGTCCTAATCCTGTCAGATCATATTCCCCAAATTGTTCCCAGGCAAGGAAGAGCCTTCGAGCCTCTGTCACTTAGCTTGAAGGTGAGACTTAACACTTAACATACAATCTCAAAATGGGCTCACCACCTTTATAGGTCCAGGTGTGGCCCTTACAAACATATTTGTTATTACCCTACTTCGACCTTATCATGCCACGTAGGTGCTATCTAATCTTGTTCTTGAGTTCCACGTGTATATATGACATGCCATTCGTGATGAGGTGGTCTACTATCAACATTAGCCTTCCGTACAAGTTCAAATGTGTAGCAGTTAAACTTGTACATAGTCCATGCATGCGTTGTGGTCTTAATTGATGAGCCACATGTTCAATTATGATGGTCATCTTTGCTGTTGTAGTCCCTAGCTAGACGTGATGGTGTACCGATTGCTTTCATTTATCCTCCAATAAGAGTGGAACAAAGTAGCTGGCTAGGCATGAAAAAATGACTAGCTGAAGAAACATATACACTAGCGAAGCACAACCTCAAGTTCAATGTTATCACACGAGAATATACATGGTAATATATGTATCATATACATGTTCATACTGTACGGACAAATACCAAAGTATCATGATACATGAGAGAGCCAGACAACACTTTCTACCTGAATTATTCTCGTATATGATAGATACAACTCAATGTTCATAATCATTTCTAGAGATAATTCATTAAAATCATGAACAAACGTACCACTGCTTTCTGATATTGAGATAATTAACCACAGCGAAGTTCATCAAGAAATGGCCCAGCGGTAGTGCATTTACTGGAGTGACGTCCGTAGATGATTCGACTTGTGAAAGTGCATACACGTAGGAACCTGCATGATACTGCCTAAGAAGGCACACACATACATAAAAATATAATCAAGTTGCCTAAGAAGGCGCTACATATTGAACTATCCATAATGGTCATGCTTAAAGGGTTATATACCCATCCCTACTTCAGATTTTATCATGCATCAGTTCATACTTTGATTTTTCATCAGACATGCTCATTCGTTCATACTTCAAACCATTATCATGCATGCCTACTTTGCACATACGTTGCTCTTACATACGACTTTTAACATGAGCATATTCATAATAAATATATAAGTTAAATTTAATCTATATGACAACGATCCTATTTTGTGGTGACGAGCAAAGTAAGCAGTTAAAACAACTTGTGTATTTCAAACACGTTATGGCGGCCAAGTTCCGTTTTGAAGGGATTTGCAACAACGACTAAGTCCCGCCCAACTACTTTTGCTGTAATGTCTTTATTGCATTTCAGGGACACACTTTACTGAAACATCTTAAATGCATCCCAGGGACATACTCTGCTGAAACATCTCAAACGTGTTCCAGGAATAAGCTTTGCTAAAAACGGCTCAAGTGCATTTTAGGAACAAACTCTTCTGAAATGTCTTAAGGCGTTCTAGGAACAATTTTCGTTAAACATCTTAAACGGGTTTCAGGAACAATCTTTGCTGAAACATCTTAAATGCGTTATAGGAACTAACTTTGCTGAAATGTCTTACACGCATTTCAGGAACAAGATTTGCTGAAATGTCTTAATTGCATTTCACCATGATAGAGCCGTTATAAGTTTTCAGATTATTTTGATAATCACAAAAGTTGAAGTAAAATTTACAATGCTAAACATGATAGTTTTTATGCACTTAAAGTTGAATGTCGTCGATACGACTTGAAGCGTTTGAGGGTCATTCCATCGATAGTGTCTACCATCAGCCATGAAGATGGTCTTATGTGGCCTTTCCTATTCGTACGAGCATGCACATAGACAAATAATTATAATTTTCAGAATAGACATTTCATAAATAAACATGCGTATTTGTGACTTCGAGTATATAATCTTTGGACCTTACAACACATGATTGCCTTTGTACTTAACATACCCCTCCTCGGGTTTGTAGCATATTAGCCACTTTCAGTCACAATGGCCATACGTAGCATGTGGTGGGAAAGGTGCTGGTCGTCGCGGCACATGCGCGGCAGAACCTTGGAGGCGCGTGGCCTTTTAAAAAAATAAACTTTTAATAAAAATTGAATCTTTTAATAAAACAAAACTTACGCAACCCCACGATAAATAAAATTTTTTATTGAAAACTCTTTTTCAATCAATACGGATCTATGATATATTTATAAGTTAAATCTACATCATAAAAGGTTAGAAATCATATACCTCTTGTAGTCTATATCAAGTGTCCTTGCCAAAATCGATCGATCCCCCGTTCCCACGAAATCGTTCCAACGATCAGTATACTCCGAGATCCACACCAAGATCTTCCAAATCAATCCTCAACGCACTAGGACGTGTGCGGGCATGTAGAATATTACAAGACACTTTTTATGTCTCTAGATGTTCTCAACACATGAGATCTAGAGATTTACTGAGAATGACTTTAGTGAGACGATTCTCTAAAAGAACGTGATGATTCTTCTTTTAGAGATTTGATTAATGTTTAATCATAGAAAAAAGTCTCTCTGACACCAATCATGTTTTCAATTCAACTCTTGATTGACGAACTGATGATCTGATCAACTGATTCTTCCCTCTTATTTCAACTTTTTAACCATTAGAATAATATCAGTATATATTCTAGATAATGGCGTATCAGATTTTTAGGAATAAACAGAAATAATATTTAATTGTAAAATTATCAATCGTAGTGGGACCCACTGTAATTGTGCACAACTGCTGTGCCACATGGCACTATAGTGTGCCGCGAGCCAGCACAGTGCCTTACAGCACCACTGTAGCGTCTTGTGACATCACAGTAGTGTTCCAAATCTGGATTTAATTGATAACGACTGACAATTCTCACTGCATAATAGATGTTCGATCTAGTACACAACATGACATATATGAGACTTCCAACTACTGAAGAATCGAGAACCTTTCTCATATTCTTTTCCTCCTGAAGTGTCTTAGGACATTATTCCTTAGATAGGACAATTCCATGTCTGGTCGGTTGTTGACATTTCTTAGAATTCGCCATAGAGAATCTCTCTAGCACCTTATCAATATAAGATGCCTGAGAAAGTGCAAGAACTTGTTATTTCTATCTCTTAGGATTTGGATGCCTAGAACATAGCTCGCTTCTTTCAATTCTTTCATTTTAAATATCTCAGCTAACCATTTTTTTACTTTTGATAAAATTTCTACATCATTCTGAATGAGTAGAATATTATCAACATAAAGAGCTAAGAAAACAACTATCTTATCTTTGGTGTATTTATAAACACAGGCTTCTTCAACATTTTGCTCGAAGTCATAATACTTTATAATCTCATCAAATGTAAGATTCCAAGATCTAGATGTTTGTTTTAATTCATAAATGAATTTAAGCAACTTGCATACTTTCTGATTTTGCCCATTTTGTACGAACTCTCCTAGTTTACATCATATAGATGTTTTCCTCAAAAGAGTCATTAAGAAAATATGTCTTGACATCCATTTGCCATTCTCATAGTCAAAACTAGCGGCTATGGATAAAAGGATGTGAATGGATTTTAGCATGGCCATATGGGAGAATGTCTATTCATAATCGGCTCCCTCCCTTTGTGTATAGCCTTGGCTACTAACCGTGCCTTGAAAGTCCCTACTTTTCCATTTGCACCTCTTTTCTTCTTGAAGATCCATTTACATCCAATGGGCCTGATATATTCACGTGGATCTACAAGTTCCCAGACGGAATTGGAATACATAGATTCCATTTCCTGGTTCATGACATCTTGCCATTTCTCCTTTTCAGGATCATCCATTACTTCTTCATAAGATAATGGATTGTCCTTATTAGCGTATGACACTAGGCCTCTAGTTCGTAGCGAACTGATTATCTCACAACCCTCCCACTACGACGTTGCAACAGGGTTCTCTTTGCAGAATTGTGATTTCTCTGGTTAGCCGTTTATTAGTGAAAATTGAAGGTGGTCTGATCTCATCAGTCACTAATTCCTCGAGAACTATTTTGCTACGAGGTTTGTAATTTTGTAGATCATCATTCTCAAGAAAGATTGTATTTGTCGACACAAACACTTTTTGATCTTTGTGACTATAAAAGTACCAACCTCTAGTCTCTAGAGAATAGCCAACGAATATGCATGCCTCAGACCTTGTGTTTTAATTTTTGGTCTTGGGTCTAAGAACGTGAGCTAGACACCCCCATATATGTAAATGATGTAAACTGGGTTTGGAGCCGTTCCATAACTCTAAAGACATCTTGCTTACAGACATAGATGACACTACATTCAAAATGTAAGTTGTTGTGTGTAGTGCATATCCCCAAAATGTAAGTGACAATGATGAGTAGCTTAACATCTACCTAACCATATCCAATAAGGTTCAATTTCTCCTTTCTACAACACCATTTTGCTGTGGTGTTCTAGGTGTTGTGAGTTGGATAAGATTCCACACTCTAGTAAATAATCCTTGAATTCTAAATCCAAGTATTCACCACCTCAATCGACTCGAAGTATTTTTAATGATTTACCTAATTGCTTTTCAGCTTGAGCCTTGAAGTCTTTAAACTTTTCAAAAGTTTCAGACTTTCGATGCATTAGGTAACTATACCCATATCTTGAGTAGTCGTCAATGAAACTGACAAAATACTCATACCCACTTCTAGCTTGTACATTGATCGGTCCACAGACATCACTATGTACTAACTCAAGTGTTTCCTTGGCTTTTTGACTCTTTCTTATGAAAGTTCTCTTGGTCATTTTACCCTCTAGATATGATTCACAAATAGGAAGAGTTTCAACTTTTAGCTCTCTTAAAGCACCATGCTTTGTTAACCTATTTAACCTATCTAGATTAATATGTCCCAACCTAAAATG
Source organism: Datisca glomerata (assembly GCA_003255025.1). Taxonomy (NCBI): domain Eukaryota; kingdom Viridiplantae; phylum Streptophyta; class Magnoliopsida; order Cucurbitales; family Datiscaceae; genus Datisca; species Datisca glomerata. Next base: position 860,678 of record QANY01004802.1, on the reverse strand, counting down.
CCATAAATATGTGTTATCATCATGAGAAACTCATTGTCGTTTGTTATTTTTATTTTTTGCTACTTTAAATAATTCAGAATTATTTAACGCTCATTCAGTCGATTTAAGCATATACAGTCCGTTTATAATTTTAGCATGACAGATATCAAATCCATTCTTAGAAATAATTAACTCTTTATTAATGAAAGAAATTTTGAATAAGTGTTCTTGCAAAAATGAAAGAGAAATCAAATTACATGAAAAACCAGAAATATAATAAACATCATTCAAAACTAAGTAGTTATATCCAAAAAGTAAACGGACTATCCCTAATGCTTTAGCTGACACGAGCGTGCCACTGTCAACTCTCAAAATGACCTCGCCATCAGCCTGCTCTTTGACGAATCAAGAATCTGCAAAGAAGAACATACATGCTTAGTGGCTCCTGAATCATGTATCCAGGATGAAAAATCATATTCCATCAAACAAGTTTCAAGTACAAGTAAATCATATTTACCTTTTTTTTCAGCTCATAGAGATACTTGTTACTGTTTATCTTCCAATGACTTTCAACCCCATAGTGGAAACATTTTCCTTTGGGTTTGTTGTCTTTCTTGTTCTTCTTGGCTTTCAGCGATGCATTGGCTTTCTTTATTTTTTTATTCTTACTCTTGTCCTTACTATTGTTCTTCTTCCTTTTCTTGTTCTTAATAGTATTGGTAGAAGGCTTTTGCTCGACAAAATTTACCGCGCCATCTTTGGTCATTCTCAGGTAGAGTGTTAAAAGTCTGCAGTTCATTCAACAATTGGGTCATGTTGAATTACAACTTGTTCATAACATAGTTGGTCATGAACGCAGAAAAAGCTGGTGTGAGCGACTCTAGTATCATACTTGAGTTCACTCATCAATGGTCACCCCATGTACTTCTGCCTCGTGCATTATGTTGATCACGTTCAAAACATGTTCTGGAACAGAAGTACCCTTCCTCATCTTAGTTGTCATATAGCTCCTAGTGGCCTAATGATGACTTTGATCGGACTACTGCCCAAACATTGTCTGTAAAGATTTCATAATCTCATAGGCAGTTTCCATCCTTTCATGCTTGGTTCTCAGAACATCAGTCATGCTCACAACCATGTAGCACTTTGCTTTGTTGTTTGATATGATCCAAGCATCATATTTGTCCATAACATTCTTAGGGGCGTTAGCAGCGGGCTCCTCAGGACATTCCTCAGTAAGAATGAACTTATGGTTCTTTTAAATCACTATTAAGTTCATATTGATTTCCAACGTGCAAACTATCACCATTCAACTTCTTAAGAGTGAGTAAAGCAGTAACAAGGTTGCCCATGGTAGACATAATATTAATAACTAAAATTTAAAACATACATGATTCAATATAATTGATAAATATATAGAATTCAAAAAGTAAACGTGATGCATGATTGCAATCATAATAAACACATAAATTTAGCATTTACTAATCACGATAAAATAACCCAAAGATTAATGTGCCATCTTAGGGTCGGTCAGATTAACCTCAGACTGTCATGATACATTCTCATCCTTATTAATTAAAACTTAAAATATCTCATATTTTCTCTTTTAATAGTAAGGTATCGTTTGTTTGGTCAAGTCACAACTATCCACATGAAAGTTTGATTGTGACTTTGTGAGTGTAACTCATCATTTTAGATTTCATGACTTCATTTAGAATATGCCGTCTTAGGGTCGGTCAAAACTAAACTACATCACTTCCTCCTATCATCTTAAGAAGTCCAACCTTGGTATTGGTACAGCTCGAAACCTTCCTTAGGGAGATGAAAACAAAGCCATCTCGAGACTTTCACTGCACCTCACGATGTTGTACTAATGATGGAGACGTTTGATTTTATTGGTTTGTCAAACTTATCTCACCCACTATTTTAAGATAATGTGTTTATATTTTAACTAATCAATTAATTTTAAATCAATTACTAGTTAAAATAATATCCCTATGAATATTTAATTATTAGTTAATCAAATATCATTGGTCTAAGTTCATTTAAATTTATGAAGTGCCTAAGTCAAAATTAGGTGAACTTAGATTAACTAATTAATTATATTCATCAAACTTTAATAAAACTCTTTTACTAAAGTCGGTTAACCTAAAAGTATTACTATAACCTTCTGTGTGGTGTGATTACCAAGTTTTAACTAGTTAAAACCTAGCAGTTTACTTGCAATTGATTTGATAAAGTATTACATATAAACAAATTAGGACAATCCTAATAAACCATGTTTCTACAGATGAGATACATGGTTAAATAAAATTGTGTGATATTTTCTTGTGTGGCATGTGATTGATTAATGCATGAATATGTTATCAAACATAACAATTAAAAAATTAAATAAAATAATAATAGACATAGTGACTATTGTGTATTTCTAAATTACAACTCTTGAAATAAAAAAATAAATTACAAAGCGGACTTCAAGAATATATATTTCTCAAATATTACATTCTCCTCTTGATGTCCATCTTCATAATCTTCAAGTTTTAGACAAAACCCTTTTTAATTAGAAAAAATATTTTTCTTAATTTAAATAATTTCTATAATAATCTCTTTTAATATAGTTGATTTTGACTTAGCCAAATAAACACTTTATTTGATTTCGTCAAATTTGAGTCAAACTCAACCAACCTATTAATTTTTAATTTTTATTAAATAAAAAATTAATAATTAATTTTGAAATTATGTTAATTTTAAAATATGAAAAGAGTTTGGGTTTTAATGAAATACTTAGGTGATATAGTTACTTGCATGGTTTGTTGGAAACTTTCCTAAAACGTGACAACAATTGTCACTAATGATAGGACTCTACGATCACCGCCCTTGACCACCGTAACCTGTCTCACCGCCAACAGCGGCCTGTCGAGCCAGACAACCATTGTTCACCGCCGGTAAAGTACCACCGACATTGTTCAGCTCCGTCGGAACAATAAATTTCTGGCGTGATCAGTGTTTTCACGGATGCACAGTATTTCATGGATGAACAGTGTTATAGCGGCTGAACAATGTTGTCACAGATGAACAGTGTTTTTGCATGAATAGTAAATTTCTACCGTTCATCTCGTGCGTTATTTTGTCTTCTCGTGTTAAGAATAATTACAATAATATTCAAAATAAAATTACAAAAATTCCTTTGCCTCAATTAGGCTTACACAAGATCTAGGAAAAATTAAAACAAAGTCTAACCCAATAATCACCATACATTCAACGATCCATTATATTCCATACATTTGAAAAACATAACCATCCGCCATCATACATATCTCATATTATATGAATAATGCAAGAAAATCCACACAATTATTGTGAATTAAATACTTATTTTAATAAGATAATTATCTAGTATCAGTTAATTCAAAACTAACATATCTGATTATCCCTGTCAACTAACTTATCTGTTATTTCACAAATAACAGATTTTAAATTATCTAATAATAATTTAATTATCTAATTTCTCAAATTAGATATTCTGTCTCACTTATCGATAATTAAAAAAATTGATAATTATTTACATATATATAATTTCTGAAAATTATATTTAAATAAATAATTCAATTAATTATCTCTTAAGTAATTAATCACACATAATTATGTACTTGTTCCAAAATAGAAATTCCTTTTGCAAGTCAGTTATTTTCTCATGTCTTGAAATATTCACACCTTAGACATCGTATATAGATTTGACTTGGAGACCATTGACCTATAATCCTAAGCTCCAATAAACCAGATTATTAATTAAACTCTTTAATTAAATAATCTTATTTATTAATTCCATTATTACTCCACCATAAATATAGAAATTACACTCTTACAGATTATAGAATGTATTTACAGAGTATTCTCCTGTAGTCCACTAACATGATCATTTCATGTAGTTCTATTCTCCAATTATTGATTCGTAGATCTATGTCAACGACATTCACACACCGATGTCTCCAATTATTGGTTCGTTTTACCTTTCTAAGTTTCTCTTGATCCTTAAGTACCATTAATCCACTAGTGAATGACTAATTTATAATCTTTTTTTTATATATTTGAACTGAATAACCTTTCAGTTCCAGAATTAACACTTAAGGGAACTAATATACGATCCGTTAGAAAAACTTAGATTCCAAATCTTGTAAAATCATTTCCCTAGCCATACACATAATTGAATCTCCAAAATAAAAGTCACTAGCCTGATTAACAAACAGACCTTAAGGAGTGAATCAAATGATCCAGTAGACATGCATAAGAGTTCATGACTACTGATGATTCAAATTGATCTACATACGATCTTCGAATTGATGTATATTAAATCTTTATGATAAATGACACATTAATAAAGATATTAATTCACATTGGGCCTGTTATATATAATCTTGTTATATAAAGTACTTTCACTAAGATGTCTATCCACATCAATGATCTGGATCTAGATCACACGCATTCATAATGCTTAGTGAACCGTACTAGCAACCGTTCATTAAAGATTCAATACTTTAATATGTTGCTGACAATTTTATTCATTATCTATGATCTTAATCCTCTCGTACTAATACAAGATCATAGTATCTTTAGTGAATATGAAATTTTTAGATAATTTAAAAGAACAATTATAAGAAAAATGTAATCCTCTTTAAATTTCATATCAAAATGTCAATACACATGCTTTGAGGGAATAACCCCCAACAAAAGGTTGGTTCCACGTGACTTTTATGACCGCGTTAATTATCTCCCATTTTTGGAGCTTATCATGGAAAATCCGTATCAAAATTTTGTAATATTTGGTCGCATGATTGGTGTCTCGGTGGAAGCGACAATACTGAGGTGATTATATTTCTTCTCTGGTGGGCACGTTTTCCACTCAAGGTCTCCGCACGACCTTATCCTTGATCCAGGCATCCAATAACGCTTCCACGTTATCCATGGAGCAGGGGAAATATGGTGGATCATCCCTTTAGCTTCTGTCCCATTTTGCACCTCTACCTTGGGGTTGTACCATGGCTACTTACAACGTGTATCTTGCATGTAAGTCCCCAGCACTCACTCTGTTCTACAACCTTTGGCCTGGACACTAAAGTATTGGTGCATTGAGCAGCTACATGGAGGCGTGATAAAGTGGCGATGTCGAGGTTCTCCAAATACGCTTTATACTCATTCATCATTCCGCAGATGCACATTTTAACCAAGTCTTCCTTCTTCCTGGCAATCTAGTGCTTTGAACCGTATGACGTAAGTCATCAGGTCCTCATCTTTCTTTTGATGCTCATGCCCCAACTCGAGAATGCTCATCTTTTCCTCAGACACAAACTTTATCATGAAGGCAGAAACCATATCCGACCATGTTAAAACTGATCCCGACGCAAATTGATGTACCATCTATATGCTCGCTTAATCAACGATTTCAAAAACTCCCTCAGCCTCATAGACTTGTTACATCCGTGTGGGCCCAAGTTGTCAATGAAATTTACGACGTGATCTCTAGCACATCCTTCCTTCCCGTGGTACTTATGGAACTTTAGGGGTACATAATTAGATGGATACGGCTTCATGGCTAGCTCGCATGGGTAAGAGGGATGAAATTCCACTATCGTCTCGCTCATGGAGGCTTTGATGCGCTCCCTTTCAACATCTTCTGTAGTGTCTCCTTGGTAACAAAAGGACTTATGTCAGTGCCATTACCGAGACATCATGTCCTAGCATGAGACCTGCGAAGGCTGCTGGCAGAATGATAACATTTGTGGGGTCGCTTGAGTGACCCACATTCTGGTCACTGTTCGATGTTCCTGACCCGAACGAGTCCCAGGATTTATAGGTGGACCTATCTATCGACGTTAGTCTGGTTCGTATTGTGAGGAGGGACAACATGAACAACAGGCGGTGGCGGTGGAGGATTCTGAGCAGTTGGAAACAGAGAGGTTAGCGTACCCAACAAGTTACAGATTTCAGTGTTAGAGGCCTGGAGCTCTCCGATGGCGTTGGTCTACTCGGTCGTCGTCATTAGCACTAGCGACGACGGGGAGGTTGGTTCTATCCCTGGAAGTAACCTCTTCTAGGTCATGGTTCTTTATAGTTGGTTTGACATTATCTCATTCCAAGTGAAAAGAAGCTCTCGTGATTCTTCCACGTCTAACCATACTTAAGAACAAATGGAGTTTATATAGGTCACTCCTGAGTGGAGTCGCCAGAATATTTAGGGATTTAGGGTAAAGTGTGATTTGAATGATCTAATATATGACAAGTACGCTTGGGAACGTGAAAGTTGGTGGTCGGAGGGTGTAGGACAAGCAACCTTAGGTAGTCGTCGGAAGGTAATAATTGCCTTTGAAACTCTAAGGTAGGTGAGAACTTCAAGGAATGAATATTGTCGAGGTTTTGTCTCAAAATCAGTGAGAATTGAATGCCCCCATAATGATACCTAAGATTCTTTATATAGACGGGGTTAAGTGGAGACCACAAGTGTGCCCCTACCATTGTCATTGCAATCACGTTACATAAAAGAACATATTCTGTGTTTATCTCGTGCTTATACTCATATTTGTAGGATTAATCAGGCTAATTTACCCCTTTTAAAGTATCGATCTCATGAGCATAAACTCAAAGTGGGCTAAGCAAGCCAATTATTTGGGCCTAAACTTGATCATAGATAGATGGTTGTCGTCCCTTCGGGCCTACCATGTCGTAGGCCTCCATTTGAAATTTTCAAGTAATCTTCAAGGCCTACCAGTGAATATTGACAAGTGAATCAATGCCTCTAAAGTATGACCCATGGGACAAGGGCCTATAATTTATATTTCAAACATAAGAGTCATATGTTGGTCATGTCTCTAGGCTCCCACCATCTTGAACAAAGGATCAAGGATCTAGAGTTTCTTCTTTAACTTATGCCTGCGTCACAAAATATACCATTTGTAGAAAACATAGGCCAAGATTTTAAGCTTGAAAACTAGGTCTGGTGTAAAACTGTGGCTCAAACAATTATATTATAAAACATTAACTCTGTGTTTGGTATACTCAACACATTATATATGAAATTTACGTTGCTTCAACAAAGTTTATTTTCATACGAATTTGCCAGAAAGCTTGCATATATTTTTTATATAAATAATTATTACAATAATCATTTTGAAATGCGCACAATAATGGATAATGAAAAAAATGAGTGATTACTAGTTAAGAATTATAAATAACTTTTACAGAAATGGTTATACATTAAATAATTATTAATAATTTATACAAATTTTTAATGTATTTTGATGCTTCTAATAAGAAAAATCATAGCTATAACTCGTGCTTGAATTGATTCTTCCTAAAAGTATACACATAGACTCCGGCAGAGCTAGACTTTATTTCTTGCAAGGGTCAGATGTATGCTTAAACGTTTTTTAAAGAATAAATAATATATGATTATCTAATCAATATTAATATACAATGAACTCTAGAAATTATTTCAATCGTAACTTTGAAGATGTATATTTTCGAAAATGAAAAATAAAATAAAATTTTGTCATGAGCATCCAAGTACTAATTAAATACATGTTACCTTTTTTGTTATATAATTAGAAAAGGACTAATTAAATACATGTTATGTTTTTTGTTATATAATTAGAAAAGGATAAAAAATTATTTCCTGATTAAAAAATGAAAATATTTTTGAAGAACTAATTACTTTACGTGAAACACATCCAATATTGAGTTAGTTTTCTTCCTGATAGCATATAATTTGTATTTTTTTCTTTTCAAGCTTCTTGTCACAATTGATGGCCTATCTGATATTTCGAGCTTTCTGTTTCTTATTAGTAGTCATATATTGATGATTTAGTGGGTCATAGTACTTCTAAATTTGAATAGTATCATGACTAGCACTTTTTGTTTTTAGATTTTTCTCAATGGGGTTTTTACTAGGCAAGATTTTTTAACGAAGTTGGCCAATAAACGCTTTTATTTTTTACCTACTCTTTAAATTGCTTTATGTTTCTATTTCTTTAATTTTTTACTAGTTGAGTCACACTCTGTGATATTCCTTTCCGTTCTGAATTCTTATTTGTCTTTTTTTAATATATTTGTCCAACTATTAGTTTTTCTAGTAGCTAGTCGCCTTTTTTTTATATTTTTTTTGTTTAAGATAAATGTCATTAATTTGAATCATGCTTGCATAGAATATGACTGTTTTTGGAAAGTAAACAATTAAAATTTTAACATACTTTGATAGAACTTTCATAATTTTACAAAAATAATGAATTTCATAAAACAATCTAGCAAAAAAAAAACAATTGCATAAAAACTATAGATAATACATGTATGAAAACAGTAGTCTAATGACTTTTGACTTGTATAGCAATAAATCAGTTTAAATAGGTCTACTTACATTGCACCTCCCTACTGAATTTCAATTGTACCACCTGACGTTTATTTTTCATTCAGGACCACCCCTATCATAACTTCTAAAAATATAATAGACAAAAGTAAATACCCGTGACCCTCACATGTGTTTTTATATGGGTAATGGAGTAATTTCACACCTCACTGCCATTGCTGAGAGAGTGATTTAGTGAGAGTATCGGTTAACTGATCATTTGATGAAACATGAGAAACTCAAAGTTCATCGCTTTGAACTTTGTCGTGAACAACTTGGAAATCGATGGCAATGTGCTTCGTGCATGAATGGAAAACTGGATTGGCATATAGATAAGTTACACCAATGTTGTCACAATAAACTAATGGAACATTTGGCAATTGAACACCAAGTTCTTGTAACAAAGATTGAATTCATGCAATTTCTACAATGATGAAGGCAACAGCCTGGTACTCTGCTTTTGTAGATGACCGAGCGACTGAACGTTGTTTCTTCAAACTCTAGGATATAGCATTATGACCCTACATGGGTGCTAGTGGACATGTGGTCATCAATATTACCTGCCCAATCGACATCAGAATAACCATGTAAACATAGGGGATTGTCATCGAAAAAATAAACCATGAGTAATGGTACCACAAAGGTTAGGGGTAAATTTTTTTGTATTGAATCGGCTGAACCGAACCGAAATGTTTGATTCAATCGATTCTTTATATACATTCAGTTCTGGAAAATTAGAGAACTGAAGTTTTGGTTTGGTTTGAAATTTCAGTGATTTTCGAACCGAATGGAACAAAACTGAAATTTTAAATATTTATTTTATATATATATATAATTTCATATCAAATCCAACCAAACTGAAAGAAAAACTTTGATTTTACATTATTTTTTCAATAATATCATTTAAATTTTTAAAAAAATTCATTAATTCATAGTGCCGAAACAAACCAAACCAAAACTGACAGTTCGGTTTGGTTCTTTTGTTATGAACATTTCGATTCAGTTCAGTATTATTACCGAACCGGAGTTTCGGTTTGGTTTAATTTTTTGCTTAAAAACTGACCGAACCGAATTGTGCACCCCTAACGAAGGTATCGAAGCATGCGTTTAGCCGAAAACCCATGTTAAGATGTGGGAGAATGCATGTACGGTGAAAATTTATCGGCAATAAAGGCAATGTCCGATCTAGTTAGTGATAAATATTGTAGGCCACCAACAACCGAGCGATATTCTCTTGCATCAGTGAGGGAGGTGCCATTATTTAATGTGGGCACATTATTTGGAGACATCGGCGTACGCATGTCGTTGACATTGAACATTTTCATTATTGTCAAGAGATCATGCATATATTTGTGCTGAGACAAGAGAATCCCGGGTGGCATCGGAATCACCTCCACTCCAAGAAAATATGAAAGCGTGCCAATATCTTTGATGGAAAACTTGGATGCAAGTTGTTGGGTGAATTGGCAGAGAAATTGTTCATCACTACCTGTGAGAATTAAGTCATCGACATACACTAGCATATACATCATTAATTTTATTTGTGTATAGATACATAAGGAGGCATCTGATTTGAAATTAACAAACCCAATAGAAAGTAAGAATTGATGAATTTTATGATAACATGTCTGTGGAGCCTACTTAAGATCATCGAGTGCTTTCTTAAGATGACACACATGTGTTGGATTGATTTTGTCAATGAAGCGTGAATGTTGACTCATGAAAATGTCTTCAGTTAAATGTCTGTGGAGGAAGACATTGTTAACATCTAGCTGCTTGCGAGGCCAACCTTGTGATAAGGCGAGATTGAGAATAATACAGACAATTGTCCGTTCAATGACTGGATTAAAATTCTCGTGATAATTAATTCCTAATCTTTGATGAAATCTTTTGGCAACTAGACGAGCCTTATAGTATTCAATGGAGCCATCATGATGTCTTTTGATTCAAAGACTCATTTACGACTCACCAAATTTTGAGATGGATCAGTGGGAGAAGATCACAAGTACCATTACGTAGAAACGCATGAAATTCTTCAGACATAGCCGCATGCCATTTGGGATGTTGAAGGGCTTGGGTGGTTGTGGTAGGTTCAAGTTGTGAGGCTAAATTTCTGGATTGGTTTATGAATATTGTTCTTGCATGTGTTTGCATGGGGTGTATATTTGTATTGGTGGGTGGAGAGTGAGATGGTGGGTAATTTTTGTTGGATGAATTTGGTGGTGGTAATGAGGAATTTGCATTGTTGGGCGAAGAAAAGGAAAGTCAGGGTAAAGGGGAAGTATGAGATATCAACTGGGGACTTACCTTGCAAAGTGCTACAGAGATGATGTCTTGGAGTGAGTGCATCCTTACCATCTGGGGAATCGGTAGCTTGATTTGGTGGAGAATTAAATGTGGAACTATTTTCAAGTGGAGGCAGAATTGGAGAATTGAATATTGGGTGGGGCTATTATGGGTAACTCTTCATTATAGGTGAACTAAATGATTTTTGGCTGATTGATTGTCTGACAGACTCAGGCCGTCGTAAGGGTTGTACAGGACGAGAATTTGAAATTTGGTGATGAGTGAGATCAATTTGGTGCTCATTCTTATAAAATAGTGTTTGTGGTGTGGGGAAGATGTAGATTTTAGTGTGAGTAGGGAAATATTGACTCTACAAATGTGACATGATGAGAGATGAAAATCTTTTGATAAATAGGATCATAACACTGATATGCACTTTTGTGGAAGAGTGGCCAAGAAAAATGCATGGCTGAGACTGAAGGTCAAGTTTGTAGCACATATGGCCTAAAAGCCACGGATAATAGAAACATCCAAAAACCCGTAGTTTATGATAGTTGGGTTTGTGCCAAAAAGGTGTTTCAAAAGATGATTTTATGGAGATATTTACTTTGGGCATGCGGTTAATGAGATATACCGCTGTAGCAAATGCATGAGGCCAAAAGTAGGGGCATGTGTGCATGGTGAAGAAGAGTGAGTCTAGTTTCTACTATATGGCGATAGCGACATTCAGAGAGGCCGTCATGGTATGAGGTATGCAGTAGAATGGTAAGATGTGAAATTCCATTGATGGCAAGAAATGATTTTAAGGAGATGTATTCTCTCCACCATTATCGGTATAGAGGGTGACAATTGAATGCTTAAAAACTTTTCCAAGCCTTAAAATGTAAGTGTCATGAACATCAGATTTTTTCTTAAGGTAGTAGAACCATATATAACGTGTGTAATGATCAACAAATATCACATAATATTTATAAACATCATGAGAGATAACGGGAGAGATCTGGAAGTCAGACTATATGATTTCTATAGGATGAGAGCGTTTGAGCGTGGAAGAAGAAAGTGTAACTTATGTGTTTTATTGCAATGACATGAGTTACATGAAAACTTAGACACACTTTGATGATGACATGGGAAAAGTTTGATTGGAAATTAAATGACTTAAAATCATATACGACGGATGACCTAGGCGATGATGCCATTGGTCGATAGGAACATTGATAAAGGAGAAGGCGATGATTGGTTTGGTTGTTGGCGAGGGACGAGGCCACTCATAAACACCACCTCTAGTCGCTCCCTGCAATAGTATTTCCCTCGTGCGAAGATCCTTCACAAAAAAATGAGGGGGTCAGAATTTGACAAAAAACATTATTATTGCAGCATAATCGAAAAACTAAAATTAATTTTTTCTTCATGGAAAAGACATAGAGAATGTTATTTAAGAAGTGTTGAGAAGGTGATGGTATTGTAGTGGATCCAGTGTGAGTGATTGGAAGGCCAGTACCATCATCAATCATGATGTTATCTGTTGCGGCATGGTAGGAGTGGATGGATAGATTTTGCAAATCGTTGGTGACATGGTGAGCAGCACTCGAGCCAAATAGACAATTTGGTGGCGGAGGGTGTAGCATGGTTGGCGTAGCGAGCATGAGGGGAATATTGAGGTGTGTTGGTGGTGTTAGGCTGAAAGTTGTGAATCAAAGGTAGAGCATCATTTTGCGGAGTGTCCTTATTGACCACACATTTGACATTTGCCAAGGTAAGGACGTGAATGCGGAGTAGGGAAATTGGGTGCGTGAGTTTGAGAGGTGGCTGTATAGGGGGGATGGTGGACGATTTTTGTTATATGTAGATTGTGGGTAAGAGCGTTTTGGTTTTAGGTGGATTGTAGAAGGATTTTTGTGCTGGTTTGGTTGAAGCGGGCACGTTGGAGAAATTTGACTTCGTTTACGCTTCATATTTGAGATGGACTTTGTAGTTGATGAGTTTCTCATGTAACTCATCAAATGTGACTGAAGTTTCATGAATACGCATGGCAGAGTAATGGTCTTTGTAGTCGTCATCAAGGCCGGCTAGATCTTTAAGACAAGATCCTCATTGTCAATGGGCGCGTTGAACAAGTTCATCCGCAATGATCTTTACTTGTTACAAATACTCAGTAATTGACTTATTGCATTTTTCAAGAACTAGGTCTTCTTTCAATTGTGTGAGTCATCCTCATGAGGGCTTTGCATAAGTGTTGGCTAGTATTGTCCATGCCTCGCGGGATATTTTTGTAGACGCGATGAAATGCACAAGATTTGGAGAAATGGACCCGGCAATGGCACTAAGAATTAGTTGATCTTGTCGAATCCATGAAGAGTAGTTGGGATTGACGGTTTCACCATTAGGAGTGTTGAGAGTGGGGGATGGACGGGCGGGTTCCATCGATGAATCCCATAAGATCATACCATATGAGAACGGCATGAAATTGAAATCGCCAGGATGTATAGTTGGAGGATGTGAGTTTTATGGATATTGAGTGTTGGTGTTAATGGAGAAGAGAGATGGATTATTTTCGAAGAGATTGATGATTGAAGGTTGGGGTTGAGAAGACGTGGAGAAGGAAGTGGGGGTATTGGTCTGATTAGAGGTGGTGATGGGAGCTTCTTGGACATTAGAGATTTAGAGGGATTGGATTATACTCGTGAGAGCTTAGAAGGCTCTGATACCATAAAATGGTTTAAGAGAGAAAGAGACTTTTGGAAAGTACGCTATTTTCCATTGATGAGAAGATTACATTATATAAGCTTATAGAATCTACGCATCAAAGGAAATAATCATTCTCCTATTATTACTTTCCTAAAGAGAGGAATTGCTTAAAATAAAGAAACAATTGCACCCTAAAATACAATGCACCTAGAATAGAATATTTACAACTCAGCAACTATTGATTGAGCATTTTCTCTGATATTTCTCCCCGTTTTTCTTATCTTTTTCTTGAAAAAGGAGAAAGAAAACATCCACTTCAAATATTTGCATAACTTTTGACTTCCTTTTAGAATCTAAAAACTTAGCAGCTCACTTGCTGAAAACAAAATGCCCCAAAGCATATTTTGGAAAAACTCCACTTAAGAAATTCACTTCCTGATCTCTCATTCCTATAACAAACTCTCGGTACCAAATCAAGGAACATTTTCTAAGGCTGAGAGCCCATAAAGAAGAAACATAAATCATGGAGTTCCAATGCATGAATTGACAAATAGACTTCAACCCTTACAGGAATCAGTGTTTTGAAAAATGGGCTAGGTCCAATTTCTCCATTAGAACACCCAACAGAGAGATTCCATGTTCATATTCAACTTGCCTTGCTTCAGGTTGTTTAAGGGATTTTTGTCGTACGAGGGATTCCAGTCTCAATTGTTGTTTAATGAAATAACTATGGTTAATCAGTTCGTGAAATTCAAATTGAATCAATCAAAGCAGTATAGTGTTCAGGGTGATTTTGCTTTGTCAATGATTTGATCGAGATTTATGAAGAATGTACAGAGTAGGAGGAGCTCAAGGGCTCCAAGAAGAGAAATTGCTTGAGAAATACCCTTAATGTGAAAAAATGAAATTAAGATTAGAAGATGATAAAAAACAGGATTTATCACTTGTTTGGAGTATGACAATGTATTCAAAATTAATTAGAAGATAAAAAAGCATTTCTAAATACGAGCTATTTTACACTTCTCACGCGTTGATTCTAATATCCATAGGGACCAAAAGGAGCCAATCAGTAGTTAGGCTGAAACCGGCTTCTCTTTTAGATTCCTTTTGTAATTATCATAGCAATTGTTTTACTAGAGAATTAGTTAAAAGTTCTTGTGTATCTCTTAAAGTGCATTTATCAGGATATTTATAGTGGGAAGCTGGCTTAAGGTTGGGTTGGTCTTCGTACATTAGCAGACCTCTCCTCTAATGAGGTGCCTCCTTGAACCAGCCTTCAGCTTTAGACTTCTCTGATTGGCTTGGTGGGGTACGAGGTAATAGATGATGACCTCGACCGTCAGAACAGCCTGTCCTCGTATCCCATAATGTACTTCCTCGGTCTCTATTGGACCGCTGTATTAAATGCCTATGATGACACCATGTTGGGCGTAAGTTGACGACTCTTTAGGTAGTGGGCTTCATGCTTTTTCTCATACCCTCATCTATGATTGATATAGGTGTATTAAATGTATATGATGACACCCTGCAAACTTCTACCGCAGCCTAGGTGGCCTATTTGAACTGAGACGGAAGATTTTTCACCCTTAAGTCCTTTTCCAAGAAGGAACCTCTTTCTGTTGGGACTTACTCAAAACACAAGTTGATTCACATCAGCACCATCTGCGACCCTGGAGGGTCCCGGGACGCTTGGCCCCAGGGAGAGTAAACTCCCCCGAAGCGCTAGTCCCCGGGTTGGGTAGTCTTCCCTAAGGACTAGGCCCCAAGGTTGATGAGCTTTCTCGAGGTCTAGGCCTCGGGGTTGATGAGCTTCCTTGAGGCCTAGGCCTTGGGGTTGATGAGCTTCCCTGAAGCTAAGCTTACCCGAGGTTGATGAGATTTCCTGACGCCTAGGCCTCGAGGTGGGTAAGCTTCCCTGAGGTCTAAGCCCCGGGGTTGATAAGCTTCCCAGAGGCCTAGGCCCTGAGGATGATAAGCTTCATTAAGGCAACATGGCATGGAGGTAGCCTAACATGAGCGGGTTCTCAACGTGCTGGATGGTTGCAAGCAAGCAAATGGAGTTGACATGTGACTTGACTCAAGGTGGGCGGGCTGGTTCAGACAATGGCATGCGCATGGGGCTGGGCGTGCGCATGGGCAGTGGACTTGATAGTGGCACTTGTGCATGAGGCGCACATGGCACTCAGTGGGGCATACAAATGGCCCTCGACAAGGACTTGATAGTGACACTCAACATGTACCCGTGCATAACGCACAGCGAGGCATGCCCATGATGCTAAACAATGCATAATGCACGCAAGCGCGGGAACTTAATGGCGCACAATCGGTAACAGTCACATACACGTGGGCAACGGAAGAAAGTTACTCAAGATGGCTTATGATGCTTACAGATAGACTTTGAGAGGCAACTGACCATATTACTGGATGGCTCTTAGGCCTGACAACAAGGCATGAAAGTTACACAACTGTCATGCACATATGGACTTTCCTAGTGGTTGGGGATGCCAACCACATCTTATCTTAGATGGCATGTGCTAAGTGGAGCTAGCACACACCTAGTAGTGGGGGATGTCCATTGCATGGACATGTGGCCAATGCTGGTTGGTGCCAACAACCCTAGCGGTAGTTGGGTGTCAACTGCCAAGTTTTGATGCTTAAGAAGCCTTATGACACATCTAGCACAACATAGGTGCTTTGTGGTGTTCCATTAAGGGTTAAGTGTTGTTTCCTTTTTTAGAGTAATAAATGAAGGTTCGGAGGGATTCTTCTCGTTATTGTTGGTGTGCTCGTCTTAGACAGATCGTGTGCTTTTGTGTGTGGTGCATACTAGTATTGCTTGTGTGCATGTTGGGTTGGCTGACTAAGTGAGTGATTTAGTGCCATCACAGAGGTGAAAAATTTAAAGAGATTTGAGCCTTGTGACAACTGGAATCAGAGCCCCTAGTTGCGATGGCAAGCGGTGGTAATGACACATTATGAGAGAGGATGAGTCGTATGGAAGACATGATGGGTGTTCTGACGAGTGACTCGATCATTATTGTTATGGTGCAGATGGAGCAACACAATCTGCACATGGATGAGAGGCATACCTTCAAGACTTTTACAACACAAGTCAATGAGAGACTGAATAAATTGATGGATGAGATCACGATTCTGAAGAGGGCGTTCAACAACCCCTCTAGTTCGACAAATGGTGGATTGCAGATACTAAAAGTTCCTGAATCGAAGGCATTTGCGAGCAATCATAAAGCCAAAGACTTGGAGAATTCCTATGGGATATCAAGCAATACTTCAAGGCTGGCCAGATCTCGGACTGTGAGCAGGTGACAATTACGAGCATGTACTTGTCGAGTGACGCTAAGTTATAGTGGGAACACGATTTCAGGATGATGATAGTACGCACTACCTCAGATTGATTCATGGGAAGTCCTTCAATAGAAGTTAAAGGATCAATTTCTCCCTTGCAAAAGGGCCTGGATTGTAAAGGATTCCCTCAAAAAGTTGAGACATACTGGTATTGTTCGGGACTACGTGAAAGAATTAAATTCCTTAATGTTAGAAATTAAGAACATGTTAGGGGAGGACAAGTTGTATAATTTCATGTCGGGTCTACAACCCTGGGCACAAATGGATTTGAGGAGGCAAGGAGTAAAAAACTTGCCATAGCCTTTGCTGTCGCAGAATCACGGATGACAAGTCACCTTGCTTGGTCAATGCAGTATATGCTGGACAGAAGACAGCCAAAGATGAGGCAAAGGTATATGGGATGTAATCTACCAAGAAGTTTAAGTCCGGTTTAAAGAAGGGAGAATGTAGCTATTGACGAGTATGTTTCACACTCATATTTTAGTTAATCTTAACTTTATTTTTGTTGGTTCTTTTAGAGTTATTATTTGATTTATTTTTGTTTTATTTTTATTTTTATAGGTAAAATATTCTTGTGCATTTGGGTTGATTTTAAAATACTTGTAAGGCAAAAATGCAAAGAAATCGAGAAAAAGATGGACCTGGGAAGAAGGACCAGCGTCGGGACGCTGGGTGCAAGCGGATGCCAGGACCTGAGCTCTAGGCATTGGCATCATGCCAGTGCTGGTTGCCCAGCGCCTTAGCGCTGGCTTCCCAGCCCCCCACTACTGGTCGCTGGCTAGCTAGGCAGTAAGCTAGCGCCGCAATAACGTTTTCTGTGATTTTTCTCTCATATTTTATCCTCATCGAACTTTAGTGTATAAAGTAGATTATTTTAGGTCCTTTTGAAGACTTTTGGACGTAAGAGGCAGATGATAAAACTTTTTGGAGAGAAAATGAAGATGAATCTAATTGGGAGACGGATGTGAACTTCAATTCATCCTCAAATTTAGTTTTTTCTTCTCTTTTTCTCTATGTTCATGAATATTATTAGGATATCATCTTATTCTATTATGTTCTAAATTTTTTATCTAGGGCTATGATGTAGCCAAACTATGATTGTTCATAAATTTTGATTTTCAATTCAATCCATGTTTATTCAGTATTATTGAGTGTTATAATTTATTCTTAATGCTTGTGATCGTCTGACCAACTATTGCATGATTTTAGATTTTATTCTAGAACTGAGAAGTGATGATTAAATTTGATCTTTGTTTATACCACTATTAAAATTTCATAAGTTAGAGTAATTATGGATCTAGTGTAGCAATTATAATTTATTATGCTTAATGAGTTTCAACTTATTGAATCTTGACAGAGATGTGAGATTAGTATTTTTGAGCATGATTGGTTTGGTGAAATCAGAATCCCTAGATCTTATATCTATTCAAATTTGAATTATTTATCTTTATTAAATCTTTATCGTTTTAGTTAATTACAATTTTAGTTTAATTAAAACTCCTAATTTTTCATCATTCTCAATTAGAATTAAGGTTTAGTTAATTTTAATAATTAAATCAATAAATCATGTGGATAATACTCTATTTTTATTAATATTTATTACTTGACTATGATAGTGTACACTTGCACTATAAAAAAATCATAACTATGTTGCAGCCTTGATCGAAATAAATGTTGATCAGGTGGTGGACGTACCCGATGTGATAACTAATGTTTTGGGTGATTACATGGATGTGATGCCGCCTAAACTCCCTAAGGTGCTACCACCTAGACGTGCGGTGGAATATAGAATCGAGTTGGAACCTGGTGCAAGACTACCAACACAAGTTCCTTACCGAATGGCCGCAAATGAACTTGCTGAGTTAAGGAAATAGTTGGAGGAGTTATTGGATGCAAGGTATGTCCAACCTTCAAAAGCTCCTTATGGTGTGGCGGTATTGCTTCAAAAGAAGCAAGATGGCTCGTTACGAATGTGCATTGAATATTGAACGTTGAACAAGGTGACAATTAAAAAAATAGGCACTCGGTGCCGAATGCCAGACTTGTTCAATCGATTATCAAAAGCTTCCTTCTTCATGAAGCTGGATTTTCAGGCTGGATATTGGCAAGTAAGGATTGCTAGTGGCGATGAACCAAAATATGCTTGTGTTATGAGGTACGACTCATTTGAGTTTTTGGTTATGCCATTTACGTTGAATCGAGTTTTAAAATTTGAGCACAAATCAATGAACCACGAACAGTTTGTGGGAGGAAAATAAAAAAAATTTCATATCAATTATTTAATCATATTAAATATTAAAACCATACTTACAATTATGCATACTTAGCTAAACATATTCAATAGAGGTAGAAACGATTTATACCTTATGTTGTATCGGAGAATTTCTGATTTGGTGAAATCCTATTGATTGTCTTTGTATTCTTCGTTCATCGTAGAACTCGAATCAGCTTTCTTTGTTTTGTGTATTTACACACTGTGTTAGGGTTAGAGATGCAATCCTATTGCCTTCCCTTATATAATAATTACAGAATTTACGCATATACCTTTATATGTTAAATTACTGAAAATTCACCCCCTAATATTTGTTGTTGCCGAAAATTGCATATCTCCCTAGAGTCAATGTTGTATCCAAATTCATCGATCTAAATTGATAATTACATTGATCTCCATCAATTAATTAATTAATTTTTTTATATTTATCTAATAATTAGAAAATAAATAATTAATTATTTTGAACAATAATTACTTACTCTTTACTAATTAAGTGACAACACTCATTACATATGAGTTCAAATATATCTTGGTCCAAAACACGTTTTTTGTCCAACTGGTGTTGTTTTTCATTCGTGTCTGTATGAGCTACTCCTGAGACTGAATGGACCCACATGAATAAAGCTATATGATTTAAATACTCAGTGAATTTATCTCCGTAAATTCCTGATCTATTTAATTCTGACATCGTACGACTCTACTATAGGTACGATGTCGAATCAACTCTCGATATATGCGCGCCACATTTTCTGTTGGTGTAGATAAACACTTTTATTTCACGGTCTACAGAATATTTAAACATATTACCTTTCGTGAATATCAGTAACAAGAGCGAGATGTAAAATTACCATTTTACTACTTTAGTTATTATTTCCTTAACTTATTTATTGACTGTGAATAAGAAAGCAATAACAGTGAATTATCTCGTACAGTTCACCATGTCTTATTTAATGATTCATTTAATTGAATACTCGACTAAGTTAATTTATTCACAAACTCATCAATAAATCATAAGGTGATATTGTTGCATTTGTAATATCGTCATGAATTTCTATATCTGTGAATCACGTAACTCTAACATAGTTGAACCACGATCCCAATATCTGAGGTATTGTCTGGCAATTTGAACTCACTCTTTTGGCATATCAAAGATTGTAACTAAGTCAAGTTTCATATTCATCTCAGGATTAAGGTAATTATGAAAATACCTTTATAGGTGTAACAATTAGATATAGAGCTAGATAAATGACTTTTCTAAACTAATTGGTTACTGTTCTATTCAACATGTTTCACAATATGTCTAGGTCAACCGTTAGCGTCTCCATTCACATGCCCCAAGACCGGCATCCTTTGGTTCAACTTCACAGTCATAATCAGACTTGATTACTCAATCGATGCGAAGACTGCGAATAACATTCTGAACTATTTTAGAAGAGTTTGTCTGGAAAACCCTCTGTCTTTACTCTTCTTACGTTAAAGATATTTCCAGGACTTGTGTAAATTATATACACACTTTAATTAATTAAAAAAAATTCATTCATTCATTAAATTTAATAATACAAAATTTTTGAGAAATAACTAAATACTCATAAATAGTTATTACACCCTACTTTGGACATAATTTCAACAATCTCCCACTAGGACTAAAGTAGGTGTGTACAATCTCGTATCCTCATGCCCTCCAGATGACCATCAAAGACTTTATTGCTTAAAGTCTTCGTGAATTGATCTGTTATGTTATTGGCCGTCGATATGTGTGTTACTACAACATCTCCACGCTGAACAATCTCTCTAATCAGGTGATACTTATGCTCTATGTGTTTGGATGTTTTGTGGCTCCTTATTTCGTTCGAATTCGTTTTAGCCCCACTTTTCTCGCAATAAAGTGTCATGGGCTTGCAACTTCTGGAACAACTTCCAGTGTCTTCAAGAACTTTCTAATCCATACAACTTCCTTTACAACTTCACAAGCTGGTACATACTAAACTTCCATGGTAGAATCAGCAATGCAAGATTACTTGATACTTCTCCATACAAATGCTCCACCGTTAAGGATGAACACCGATCCTAAAGCGGACCTCCTAAAATTCTTGTCTACTTGGAAATCAGAATCAATATATCCCATCATATTCAGGTCAGTATCTGAATACACAAGTATTTAGTTTCTTGTTCTCCCAAGATACTTAAGGATATGCTTGACAATATTTCAATGCTCGAGTCCAAGATTAGATAGAAAATGACTCACCACGCCTACCGCGTAGAAAATGTCTAGCGTAGTCAAAACATCACGTACATGAGACTTCCTATGACTGAGGCATATGGAGTCTTTCTCATGTCGTCTTCTTCTTGAGGAGTCTTTGGAGACTGCTCCTTGGAGAGGCTAACTCCATACCTGAAAGGAAGATATCCCTTCTTAGAGTTTTGCATACTGAAATCTATCACCTTATCAATATAAGATGCTTGAGATAGTGCCAATTGTCTGTTCTTCCGATCCCGAAAGATCTGAATACCTAGGACAAAGGCAGCTTCTCCAAGATCCTTCATATCAAATTACTTTGCAAGCCAAATCTTGACATCAGAATTTTCCTACATCATTCCCAATGAGCAAAATACATCCACGTACAAAATCAGAAAAACCACATTCCCTTCGTGTATTAGCTTATACACACAGGGTTCGACCACTAACTATTGAAAACCAAAGTTCTTGACAATTTTGTCAAATATAATATTCCACGATTGGGATGCTTGCTTAAGTCAATAAATGGACTTCAACAGTTCACAAACCTTATCCTCTTGGCCTTTCTCCATGAACCCGTATGGTTGAGCCATATAAATGCGCTCTTCAAGATTGTCATTCAAAAAAGTATTCTTGACATCCATCTGTCAGATTTCATAATCGAGGGGCAACAATGGACATGAGAATTCAGATGGATTTAAGCATGGCCACCAGTGGAAAGGTATCCTCATAGTCAATACCTTCCTTTTGGGTATCGTCATTGGCTAATAGCCTAGCTTTGAATATCTCCACATTCTCATCCAAACCTCTTTTTTCTTATAAATCCATTTACACTTTACAATTTTTACCCCTTCATGAGGATCTATAAGTTTCTAGACTCTATTCTAGTACATCGATTATATCTCAACTTTCATGGCTTCTTACCCTAGATTTGATTCAAGACCAACCATGGCCTGTGAGTAGGAGAGATGTTCATTATGATCCTTATCTGAGAATGTTGTTAAGGCATTTTTATAAGACATGTACCTGCCAGACTATCTCATAACCCTCCCACTACATCGAGGCTCCATAGGCCCTGGCTCCTGCTGTGGTTCTTCCATTACTGAATCAGAAACAACTTCTGATTGGAGAGTCGTTGTCCTCCCACTCAATAATTCCTCTAGCACAAGAGTCCTTCCCGGCTTCACACTTCTAATATAGTCCTCTTCAAGAAAATGTGCATTCATGCTCATGAATGTTTTCTTTTTTGTTGGACTATCCCTTCATTCCCTTGGGATATCTTACAAACAGGTATAATTCTGATCGACTGGCCAACTTGCTTGTCTTCGGTTTCAGAATGTCTGTTGGCCATCCTCATATTCTAAGGTGGTTTACGAATGACTTTCATCCATTTCATATTTCATATGGTGTACCAGGCACTTTCTTTGATGGAAGTTGGTTTAGAAGTATGTTGTTGTTTCCAAGGCATATCCCCAGAAAGAATCTAGGAGAGATGACTAACTCAACATGGATCTAACTATATCCAACAGGGTTCGATTCCTTCTCTCTGACACACCATCCTGTTCTAGAGTGCCAGATGTTATAAGCTTTGAAAGAATACCTTCTTCCTTAAGAAAGTCTTCAAACTCCTAGCAAGTACTCTCCACCACGATCAGATCGTAGCGTTTTATTTTATTTCTCTAATTTCGTTTTTACCATAGCCTTGTACTCTTTGAACTTTTAAAGGTTTCAGACTTTTAGTGCATTGTTTAAACATGTCCAAAATGTGAGTAATCATCAGTGAAAGTTACAAAGTATTCATAACCTCCTCTTGCTTGAATATTCAATGACCCACATACATCACTATGTATGAGTTTGAGGCATTGAGTGGCTCTTTCACCTTTCACTGAAAAGGGTCTCTTGGTCATTTTGCCTTCAATACAGGATTCACATGTGGGTAGTGATCACACACTTAAAGTTTGCGATAGACCATCTCTTGCAAGTTTTTTTAATCTTATCTAGGCTGATGTGGCCAAGACGTAAGTACCACAAATAGGTTAGATCGGTTCATTCAGACTTCAAACTTTTACTATCCCTTTGTAAGTCAGTATTTATTTCAGTGTCATAGATCATTGGAACTGTTGGTTTTGCGTAAAACAATTTATTTACCAAATGTACAATAGTAATTAAGCAATCATTTCTAAAAATACCAATATATTTATCAATGAAAATTCAAACTATATTCTTGCTCAATTAAACTAGCTACTGAAATAAGGTTCTTCCCAAAAACTGGGATAAAATGTACATCAAGTAAAACCATAAAAGTGTTATCGAATGATAATTTAATAGTTTTACCAGATACGACCGATACTAGTGCTCAATTTTTCTAACGGAAGTTGAACTCACCCTCGTCAAGCCTTCTGATTTCCCTAAACCCATGTAGGGAACAACAGATATGGTTAGTGGCTGCAGAGTCTACAATCCATAAAAAGGAAAATTATCCGCATAGCAGGACTCAGTAACAAGTACTATACTCTTAGATCTAAACTCCTTGAGATAGTTTATGCAGTTGTGTTTTCAGTGGCCAACAGATCCATAATGATGACACTTTGTCTTTTGACTTGTCCACTTTTGCAGTGCCATTACCTTTCGCAACTTTTGAGTTCTGATTCTTAGCCTTCTTCAGACCTCTCTTGTGTTTCTTTTTTGTGCCAGAGATGGAAGGGTTTCTTTCAGTAAAGTTTGTCTCTCCAGTCTTTCTCTTGCCCTTCAGAAACAGGGTCTCAACAGCATGCAATTCCTTCATCAACTCAGGAAATGAGTACTTCAATTTATTTATCGAATTATTAAGTTTGAAGTTCTTAAAAGTGTCAGGCACAGTCTCAAGGATCATATCAAAAGTGTCAGGCATAGTCTCACCATCTACCTCAGCACCCATGATCTCTATCTCATTCAGATAACTAATGGTCAACATCATATGGTCAATGATAGGAATTCCATGTTTCATCCTGCAGTTCAAGAAGTTTCACACAGTAGCCTATTTGAATTGATGACCCTGATCTTTAAACGTTTCAGTGATGTTTAACATCATATCAACGACAGTTTCCATGTTCTGATGTAGTTGTTGCAACATATTCCTAACAGGATCCAAGATGTAACACTTGACGATCTCATCAGAACGCAGCCAAGAAGCATAAACATCATTTTCCTTTTGAGTTGATTCAACAATAGGCTCAAGGGGACAAGAGGTGCTGAGCACGAACTTGTGCTTTTCTATCATCAGCATGACATCAAGATTACAATTCTAGTCCACGTAGTTTTCACCGGTAAGTTTGTTCACGTTTAAGATAGTTGAGAATGAGGATAATGATATGATTACTGAAAAGAATAAATAAAGTGATGTAAATAAATACTCAATAATTTAGGAAAGTATGATGCATGATGCAAATACTTAAATATTTAAAATTCAATAAAAAATATTTCTTCCATGATGTTACGATCAAGAACAATATCAATATCTTGTCGCATCTAAGAACAATGTCTAAGCTACCTCCTATCGCATCGAAACTCCTCCCGTTTGGTTAACGCTTCTTAAAATGTCACTACATCTAGCTTACCCAATCACCAATTATTTTGATCACCTTAGCCCCGTTCACTAGCCCTTATGAAGGATTCCAATGTGCTTCGGTCTAAGTGTTTAATCAATGCATCAACTTTAAAGGTTGCCATGAACTAACAGTCCATCTAGGAACGGTCCTGCATCACCACTTCCTTTACAAACTTTAACTTCTTAATCAACTCGATGACTCAAAGCGACACGATTCTCAAGTTTCTCCCGCTGAAGAGAGGACCGCTAGGGCGGCTCTAAACCATTCCTCGTGCCACGATCAAGTTTGTGTTGGGGACCTTGAGAACGTTTCAATGTAAATGACCATCTGACTTAGTTTTTGGGAAAATGGATTTTTTGTTGTTTTTTCAAAAATTATAACTCATTATTAAATTGGAAAAAACAAGTTTCAAAACTTATATAACTTTTACAAAATTTAAATCCCAATTTAAAATTTATAACTTTTATAAAATTCACATTGTGTTTAAATTATAACCCATTATAAATTTAAATTACAATGATGCATATACATGCTACATGGTATTTTGATGTTGGCATATCCCTATTTCTATATGATGATGCGAGATTAATAATAAATCATCCTTTCAAAATTAACTTCCCTTTTGGCTCATTTTTAATTACAACCCATAAAAGAATAATAAGTAAATTACAATAATTTAAATGCTAGTATTCATGACGTCTGTAATTGTCTCGGTGTCCTTAAGGAAGTCCCACCAATTTTGTAACTTTTTACAACAGTGCAGTCACATTTTCAAGCTTTGATCAAAACCCTTAATTAAGGAAAACTATTTTTCTACTTAAATAATCTCGTTAAATATCATTTTTAAAATTTAAAATTTAAAAGATAAAAAGATAAAATTGATAATTATCTTTTAAATTCAAAATTTAAAAGATAAAAAGATAAAATAGATATTCTCTTTTGAATTCAAAATTTAAAAGATAAAATTGATAATTATCTTTTTGAATTTTAGTTATCTTTTATCTGTTTGAAATTTAAAATTTAAAAGATAAAAGATAGTATAAGGGTTTTCACAAAACATCACAGGGCTTTCTAAACCCTAATTGTTATCCCTAGGGTTTCACAAACCCTAGTCACCATGCAGGGTCACAACGGCAAGCGGTGGGACAGAAGGCGACGACAGCCACGATGGTGATGATGATAGTTTTTTACGGTGGCTTTTGGAGGCGGTGACGGATTACAAGGGATTTAAAAAAATACAACTTTTGCAAGAAAATAAGTTACATAAAATCTTATGCCTCAATTTTGGCATACATCATTTTAAAAATTAAAAAACAAAATGCCTAGAGCCAATAGATCGGGATCCATTCATAAAATATATTTAAAACTATTTTGAATCTGTCATACAAAATAATATGATAATATCACAACATCTAACGATACATACGTTTAAAAATTAAATATGCACAATCAAGAGCCCACGGCTCTGATACCAATAGTTGGATCATGTTTTAAAAATTGAGAAAAATCAATGAACCATGAACGGTTCGTGGGTGGAAAATAAAAACTTTTCACATAAACTATTTAATCATATTACATATTAAAACCATACTTACGATTATGCATTCTTAGTTAAACGTATTCAATAGAGGTAGAAACGATTTATACTTTATATTGTATAAGATATTTTCTGACTTAGAGTCTTATTGATTGACTTTGTGTTCTTTGTTCTTCGTAGAACTCAAATCAGTTCTCACATCAACAACCACTCGTAGGATTCAAATCATATTTATTGTCTTTTGGTTCAATTGGTGTTATTTTTCATTCCTATCCTTATGAGCTACTCTTGAGACCGAATATACCCACATGAATAAAGCTATAAGATTCAAATACTCAAGGAATTTATCTCTATAAATTTTTAACTTATTTAATCCTGACATCGTACGACTCAACTATAAGTCCCATACCGAATCAACCCTTGATTCATGCGCGCTACATTTTCTTTTGGTGCAAATAAACACATTTATTTCACAGTCTAAAGAATATTTTAACATATTACCCTTCGTGAATCTCAGTAACAAGCGAGATAAAAAATTACCATTTTACCCATCTAATTATTATTTCTTTAACTTCTTTATTGACTGTGAATAAGAAAGACATAACAGTGAATTGTCTCATACAGTTCACCATGTCTTATTTAATGATTCGGCCAAGTTAATTTATTCACACACCCATTAATAAAAGAAAAGTATAAGGTGATATTGCTGCATTTGCAATCTCGCCACGAATTTCTATATCTGTGAATCACGTAACTCCAACATAGTTGAATGACGATCCCAACAGCTGAGGTATTGTCCGACAATTTGAACTCACTCATTTGGCGTATCAAAGATTGTAACTAACTAAGTTAAGTTTCGTATTCACCTCAAGATTAAAGTAGTTATGAAAATATCCTTATAGGTGTAACAATTAGACTTAGAGTTTGATAAATGACTTTGACTAAACTAATTGGTTACTGGTCTATTCAACATATTCCATAACATGTTTAGGTCAACCGTTAGAGTCTCCACTCCCATGCCCCAAGACCGACATCCTTTGGTTCAACCTAACAGTCATAATCAGACTCGGTTGCCCAGTCGATCCTGAGACTGTGAATAACATTCTAAACTATTTCAGAAGAATGTGTGTAGGCACGTAGAATATTACAAGACGTGTTTTCTATCTCTAGATGTTCTCAACGCATGAAATCTAGAGATTTATTGAGAATGACTTTTGTGAGATGATTCTCTAAAATAACGTGATGATTATGTTTTTCGAGATTTGATTAACTTTTAATCATAGATAAAAATCACTCTGAGCAATTGTGTTCACAACTCAACGCTCTGATTGATCAATTAATGATCAGATAAACTCATTCATCAACTAAGGTCATTCGAATAAAATCCGTATCTTATTCTAGATAATGACCTATCAAATATTTAGAGATAATTAAAATTAAAAAATTAATATTTAATTTCAAATTACCCAATACAGTGGGACTCACTGTATAATGGTGCACAACTGCAGTGACACATGGCACTGCAGTGTGTCGTGAGGTAGCACAGTACCTCACGACACCACTATAGTGTCATGTGGTACTACAATATTACACCCCTACCTCACGACACACTGCAGTGCCATGTGGCACTACAATATTACACCCCTATTACTGTAAATGCCACGTGGCGCTACTATAATGCCACGTGGCGCTACTATAATGCCACGCGGCGCTACCGTAATGCCACGTGACACTACTATAATGCCATGTGGAACTACCATAATGCCACGTGGCACTACCGTAATGTCACCTGGCACTACTGTAATGTCACGTGACACTACAATATTTCATGTCAATATCTAATACTCAATCAATGATTGACACGTGACAATTACTGTAAATTAAATATTTATTTTAATCAGATAAATATCTAGATATCAGTTAATTCAAAATTAACATATATGATTATCTCTATCAACTAAATTATCTGTTATTTCACAAATAACAAATTTAGTTGATCCAAAATATTATCGAATAATAATTTAATTATTTAATTTCATAAATTAGATATTCTGTCTCATTTATCGATAATTATTGATATATACATTAATTCTGAAAACTACATATATATATATATATATATATATATATAATTTAATTAATTAATTAATCACATATAATTATCTCATAATTATGTACTTGCCCCAAAATAAACTTCTTTTGTGAGTTAGTCCTTTTCTCATGTCCTGAAATATTCACATCCTAAACCGTGTAGTATAGATGTGATTTGGGGATTATAGACCTATAATCCTAAGCTCCAATATACCATATTTTTAATTAAACTCTTTAAGTAAATAATCTTATTTATTAATTTATTATTACTCCAGTATAAATATGGAATTAAACTCTTAGTGATTATAAAATATATTTATAGAGTATTCTCATGTAGTCCCCTGATATAATCAATTCATGTAGTCCTGTCCTCCAATTATTGGTTCGTAAATTAGAACTGGTCAAATTATCATTTTACCCTTCTAATTACCTCTTGATCCTTAAATATCATTAATCCACTAGTGAATGACTAATTTATAATCTTATTATAAATTTGAGCTCAATAACAATTTAGTTCTAGAATTAACACTTAAGAGAATCAATATACGATTTGTTAGGAAAGCTTGGCTTCCAAATCTTATAAGATCATGTTTACAGCCATCCACATCACTGAATCTCTAATACAAAAATCACTAGCCTGTTTTATAAACAAACCTAGCGAGTGAATCAAAAGATCTAGTAGACATGTATATGAGTTCATGACTACTTAAGATTCAGACTGATCTACATATGATCATCGAATTGATGTGTATTAAGTCTTTATTATAAATGACACGTTGATAAATATATTAATTCATATCGGTCCAGTCATATATATTCTCATTATATAAAGTACATTCACTAAGATGTATATCCACATTAAAGATCCGGATTTAGATTACACGCATTCATAACGCTTAGTGAACCATACTAACAACCATTCATTAAAGATTTTATGCTTTAATATGTTGCTGACAATTTTATTCATTATCTATGATCATAATTCTCTCGTACTAATACAAGATCATATTCTTATTAATGAATATATAATTTTCAGATATTTATAAATTATTCAAAAATAATTCAAAAGAACAATTATAAGACAAATGTAATCCTCATTAAGTTTCATATCAAAATGTCAATACACATGCTTTGAGTGTATAACCCCCCAACAATTACACCCTACTTTATGGACATAATTCTAACAATTTGGTCTTATAAATGCACCTACTACATTATGTAATTTGATGAATGATGTGTTGTATGAATTCCTTGATTGATTGTTGTGTATTTGGATGATATTGTAATCTATAGTTGTACTTTAGATGAACATGTTAGTCATCTTATTTCGGTGTTCTCAAAGCGTAGAGAATATTAATTATATGTAAAAAAGAAAAGTGTGAATTCTATCAGTCTGAGATCATGTTTCATGGACATTATGTTAGCAAGGGCCAGATTCGCATGGATGAGAGAAAAGTCTTAGCAAGCGTAGATTGGCCAGTCCCTAAAAAAGTTCCTGAGTTGCGATCGTTTCTGGGTTTGACAAATTTCTATTGGAAGTTCATCAAAGGATACTCCAAGAAGGTGAACCCACTCACTGACTTACTATAGAAAGAGAACCAATGGCATTGAGATGAAACATATCAGCATGCCTTTGACAAGCTGAAGGAGGTAGTATCAACAGAGCTTGTGTTGAAGTTGCCTGATTTTGGGAAGCTTTTTGAAGTACATACTGATGCCTATGATCGTTTTATTTGATGGGTCTTTGTGTAGGAGCGACACCTGATTGCCTAGAAGATTCGTAAACTCAAAGATGGGGAGCAACGATACTAAACGCATGAAAAAAGAAATGAAGGTTGCGATACATTGCCTTGACACTTGGAGGCACTATTTATTTGGTACAAAGTTTGTAGTATTAAAATTGTGGCTAACACCTATTTTAAAACTCAGAAAAAGTTGACACCAAAGCAAGCATGGTGGCAAGAGTTTTTGGCAGAATTTGACTTTACATGGGTTCATAAGCCAGGGAAGTAGAAGCATGTTGAGGATGCATTTAGTTGAAAGGAAGTGTAGGAATATGTTGCAATGCTTTTAATAATACATTCTACTCTCTTGGCTAGAATCAGAGAACAAGCTCAGAATGATAATGCCTATGGGAAACTACAACATGAAATCAGGCAGGGGTTATTTATAGGTATTGGCTTGATGATTACTTAATATATGTGCGAGGTGGTCGCTTATATGTACCTCTCAGTCTGGACGTCTTTTAAAGGTGATTGGCTAAGGAAAATTTCAGTTTCGAGCCTCAATGTCTTCGGCCATCTTTGGCCAGTAATACGAGTGGGATAACAGTTTTAACATCCTTTCAACCCTAAGGTATCATGCCCACTATGTATCATTACTTGAAGAATACTTGAGGCATTTTGTTACAACATACACCACTCTTCTTCAACAGGTGTGAGTCCCGCCGAGGTAACCATATAAAGGAGTGGAGGTGCTTGTCCCACTACCTATCGCTTTGCTAGGAGCAAGCAAGAATCGATTGAGGAAGCCAAGTACAACCTTTCTAAGTCACAAAGACGGATGAAAAAGTATGCAGATTGACATTGGAGATTGTTGGATTTTCAGGTTGGGGAGAAACTATTGGTAAAACTTACTCCACAAATTTGGAAGAAAATCAGTAGCAACACAGTGCATCATCGGCTCATTCTGAAGGGTGGACCATTTGAGGTTCTTAAGAAAGTGGGAAATGTTGCTTATCGGTTGAAGTTTCCGGATAGGTTGAACATTCATCTTACTTTCCATGTTAGCTTTTTGAAGGCCTTTCATGAGGATTTGGTGGATGGGGAGCAATGACAAGCAAAGCGTGCTCCCTCTGTGATTAGAAAACAGTTCAGTGCAAAGGTTGAAAGGATTTTGGACCATCGAATTTAGACAGAGCAAGAAAAATTAGACGACAAATTACCTGGTACATTGGAAGGGGTCTAGTGTGGCAGACATGACTTGGAAAGGGATGTTACACTATGACAGTTTGAGGAACAGATCCATGACTATTGGGCCATACATCCGTTGAGGACGCCAGCTTCTTCAAGTTAGGGTGGTTTGTTAGACCCTAGATAGTGAGTTGGAATACACCAAGACATGGCTTAGTCTTGGACCATGTCAAGATCATGGGGTGTGTCAGTATTGGACACACTACTCAATTAGCAAGGCGAGGTGTAGCATGGCATGGGTGTAGCCCAACATGCAAGGCGGCATGGCATGGGGAAACTTAGCATACTCAGTGTGTGAGCGTGGCATTAGCTGCTGCTCAGCGCACTGGATGGCTACAAGCAAGCAAATAGGGCTAACATTTGACTTGACTCAAGGTGGGTAGGCTGGTTCAGACAATGGCATGCACCCGGGACTGGGCGCGCACTTGGGCAGTGGACTTGATAGTGGAATTCAGGCATAAAAGGCGCGCATGGTGCTTAGTGGTGCACGCTCACGACACTTGACGAAGCATGCACACAATGCTCAACAGGCGTGTGCATGCCGCTCAGCAGGCGTGCGCACAACGCACTGCGAGGCATGCCCATGATGCTCAGTGAGGCATGAGGCGCTTAGTGTGGGGCGCTTGGAAGCAAAGTAATGCCGAGGCGTGCGTGCGTGAAAGCGTGGGAACTCAGTGGCGCATAGTGGACAACAATCACATACACGTGGGCAATGGAAGTTAGTTACTCGAGATGGTTTATGATGCTTACGAATAGACTTTGAGAGACAGCTGACCATGACACGTGGAGGGCTCTTAGGTGTGGCAGCAAGGCATGGCAGTTACACAACTGCCATGCACATATGGACTTTTCCTAGTGGTTGGGGATGTCAACCACATCTCGTCTTAGATGGCATGTGATGAGTGGTGCCCAACACGCACCTAGTAGTGGGGATGTCCACTGCATGGTCATGTGGCCAATGTTAGTTTGGTGTCAGCAACCCTAGCGGCAATTGGGGGTGTCAATTGTCAAGTTTTGTTTCTTAAGAAGCCCTGTGAGACCGCAAGCACATCATAGGTTCTTTGTGGTGTTCCATCAAGGGTTAAGTGTTATTTCCTTTATTGAGAGTAATAACATAAGTTAGGGAGGTATTCTTCCCGTAATTGTTGGTGCGCTTGTGTTAGACATGGCGTGTGCTTTTATGTGTGGTGCATACTAGTGTTGCTTGTGTGCGTGTTGGGTTGGCTAACTAAGTGACTGACTTAGTGCCATCACGTTGGCGAAAAATTTATGGAGATTTGAGCCCCGTGACAATTACCACAATACCTTTGACACGCGTATGACATGTTATGTTCCCAATCAAAAGGTAAATTATGGGACTAGATCATTTTAAACATTACTAAAATAAGGGCCAAAACTTACCCACGTTGCACAAATGGCTGTATTTAGTATTGGTCGAGTAATAAACTAAGCATATGAAATTACCCCCCAGTTTTTACCTCTCCCTTTCCAATTTAATGCAAATAGAATTTATCTCTACTCAACATACCATAACATACTCAGTTGCTACCCACCATAAACACATTAAAATGTCACGCCGTAAATAGCCGTCATGCATCACCGTCCTGTGTCAACCACCAATGGGCGTCCGTTAAGCAATGAGCAACTTCATCAAGTAGCTCATCATTGTCGTTCGTCAAACCACCACAAACCATCATCGTCGTGTGTCAATCATCACAAATCAGCGATCTTCAACCAGAATGTCTATGACAAATCTTAGCAAAAATAGAGATTTAGAACTGAAACCTAAAACAAAAAATCAGAATTATGTCTTCAATATACCATTTATTAGTGATTTACACTCTCTTTTTTCTTACAACTTCCATATTTCTTTATTTTAACATTTATCTAGCTTCAATTTACCTAGTTTTACTTTGTAAGATAAAGAAGTTATCAAGGTAATCCATTTCATATACTATGCATAGTTATTTAACCCATTTATTTTTTAATTTACTGTAAACAATATCTTTTATGAATGAAAAGGAGAATTATGACAGAAATGGTAATTGTGCTTGTTGATACATAACTTCAGTTTCCTTGATTTTAATCTTGAACCAGGATGAACTTGTAGCTATAGTGTTGAACAACAAGTTCTTATCAGATATGGTCTTCATTTCTAGCCACATGCTTACTAGCAAGGGACTCCGAACTGCATCTTTCTAGTGGTCATACCTTTGTAGTCTTACTTTTGTGGTCACTTAAATTCAAAATTTCAAGTTGGCTAGTAGACAGTTTTGGATCACATCTCAGTTTCCTTCCCAGGCGTGAGATTGATTTCATGGTCATCACTTCAAAATATTCATAAGATCAAAGTATCAGGATCAATTCCCTATAAGCATGTCGTGTAAAGACTTTTTTGCTAATTAATTAATAGAGTGTTTTTTCTTTCAATGGTTGCATGCTGCATAAATGTACATGAGGATAATGTTAGATACTTTATAAATATCATGAAAACTCCATGTTTATTCTATGTAACCTACAATATTATAGATAAGAGTTATATACATGAGGATAATGTTAAAGGATAGTAATGAAAATATTCATAATTATTAATTGAAGTTGAGATCTTTAATTTATCAATGATTACAAGTACAACTCATTTTCATTAAGAAATGAACAATCTACATTGAAATAAGGATACTTTATATAATGAGATTATTTAGAATTTAGACACGATATATTTGAATATATAAAAATAGCATTAGCATATAGAAAATAAAAAATTTATCATATTGATGGTCACTATAAAACGATCTCAATCTTGCCATTTTTATAACGTTGTGTTTTTTATATAACTAGACTCATATAACTCATCGAATTCAATTCCTTGTATCTTGAAAGAATAATGAAGTAAACAACTGGTAATGTTAATTTACAAAGTAGAATCTATTACTTCACAGTGAAGTTAAATAAATAGTTTCTTTGGGTGTTGAACAATGAATCAATTTATGATAAGATCATAAATTTATTATTCTTTAGAGAATCAACAGAACTCAAGGAGAGAAGTAATTAGAGAGGTTAATATATTATTTACCCAGCTCTACTTATGAACTACTTTTAGAGGATTGGTCTATATCTATGTGTAGTGATTATATCAATGAACTATTTAATTATTTGAGTAATTAACATATAAAACTTCACAGAGTGGAATTTCAAGTTTATAGTGGAATAACTTTGTAATTAGTAAAATGATATATTAACTAAAAGATTTAATTAACTATTGATTTTATTGGAGCTTGAAATTATAGGTTCGTGGGTCCTCATGTCATCTATGTTAACACTAATTGGACAAGTGAAATTTTTTATATATATAAAGTTGTTGGTGAAAAAAATCAGTAGGTGCACTAGGGCATTTCAGCTAGGTTGACACCTCCGTAACACCATCATCATTTAACCCAACCCAACATATTATTAAAATAAAATAAAAGAGTCAACAAAAGGAAACATAAAGAAAAAAAATTAGCAGAACCTAAAAGAATGCATGTCACAAATATCATAGGAAACAAATGAATAACTAAAATTCAGAGCATTCCACCACCAAGTTAGAGTAACTATACGAGGGCCATGGATGCCAAATAATCTGCAATTCGATTACCCTCCTGATAAATATGAGTGACTACAAGATCCATCTGATCGATTAAATTTAGTCATCTATCCCAAGCAATACGTCAATGCCAGGGAATCTTTCAAGATCTAGAATAAAGAAGGGACACCACATAAATAAAATCACTTTCCAACCATAATTGTCTCCATCCAAAGGTCGAAGTATAAATAATCGCATGAATAACACTAGTCCACTCATCCTTGAAAGCAAAACATACGCCAAAGTGAATATCGTAACAACCCTTAACAAATCATCTAGACGATCGAAAAAAACCTCCACAACCTGCAAACCCAAGGTTATTGAAAGTCACTCCATCTGTAATCACCTTAATCCAACATGATGGGGGAGTATGCCCAAAAACTTCCAAGATACACGAGGCTCTAGAATGACGACCCGAAATATGAAACTGTTGAAGTGTCAAAAGCTCATCAATTGAACTCTACATCGACAAATCTTAAAGGAATTAGCTTCATGAACTGAACGCCAAAGCAAGGTAATAGCTTAAAAAAGATAGGTTTTATACTCTTAAAATTGACTTGATTACGAAGGAACCACACCACCCAAAATACATTAATAATGGAAGTCTGTCATAAAGCTTTCAATTGCGTGCTAAACGAGATCTTCATCACCGTCTGCCAAATATATAAGAAAGTACTGTCAAATTCAATATCCTTCCAAAAAATACTTGACACGACATCTCATAGTTCACGAGAAAAATGGCATTCTATAAATAGATGACGTATGTCCTCCTCCATAGCACAACAAATACGACATCAAGAAGAAAAAATATAACCATGAGCACATAACGCAGAGTTAGTAGACATCTTTCCATATAACAAATGCCAAGTAAGGATAGACTGAGAGGGTGGTATAAATGTTTCTAAATCTACGTATCCCAACTAACAGAATTCAAAACCTTCGTATGAAAGGCATATGCAGATTACAATAAACAACACCATCAAAAAAGCGTGTCCAAACTAATATATCTATGTCAGAACTGACCATCATTCCCTTAATCTTAGAAGTAAGAGTCGAATGAGAAGAACGAAAAGATATAGGGAGACGCAGACTCCCAGGATCAGTGTACACATCTCTCACAAGGAACTCCAAAGGAGAATGTAACAAATGATGATCATCAATCACCGATGTTCCCAACCAGTTGTCTATCTAAAAGTGAACTTTAGAATGACGACCAATCAGCCACCTAGACTCAAGCATCAAAGGAGTATAATGACATTTCAAGCTAGGCTAGACATAAGAAGAAATATACCATGACTTCGGTCAGTGATCTTATGTGAAGTAACGGGCACAAAGATAACTGAAAACCATAAAGTCCTCGGCCAGTAATCTCCAAGTGAGTTTTTTCAACGTTGTCTTGTTAAAAATGCAAAGATCTTTGATACCAAGACCACCTTCCTCTTTAGGTTTGTAACAAAACTTCTAAGACACTAGAACTGACATACGAGTATCAACTGAACATATCTAAAAGAAGTTTCTAATAGCAGTATTTAAATCTTTCAAAAAAGAGGAAGGCCAACGATAAATTTGAAAGGAATGTGTAAATACCGTATTTTATCTGGTCTAATACATTAAATATACATAATATATATTTTGGCTCATATAATAGTCTAAGACTATATGTCTAATACTAAAATAAGAAAAGTGGTCCAAGGACTAAAAAGTAAAAAGTGAGCAAAAAAAGACTAAAAGAAAAAAAGGCAAACCCTAATTTTGCCTATAAATAGAAGTGATGTCTTCACTTGAAATGGGAGATTTGGGGGGAGAGTGAGGAAGATGAGAGATTTTAGAGAGAGAAATAGAGGTTTTGAGAAAATAGTGAAAAAGAAAAAGAAGGTAAGTTTTCATTTCTATTCATCTTCCATCTTCTCATTTTCTTAAGTAGTTAAAATCTCTTACATTTTAGCTTACAATATATTTTGTTCATTCTAATTAATTATCTCTATTTTTCATACTCATGTATTTGATATTTCTTTGTTTCATCTTCCATATATAGGTTTGTTTGCTCATTCTTTATCATTTCTCCTACTTTTAATCTTAAGTTTTGCTTTCATATATTATTTATCTCTCTACAAGTTTGATGATGAGATTTGTTTTTTCATCAACTCAATCAATGAGAATGAGGATAAAATTTTGAGGGGTGTAAAATTAAGTCAATGTGAATCAACCATTTAATGGGTTGAAAGTGTACATTTGATGAAAAGATCTCTTATGATAATTTCTCATACATAAAAATGCATAAAATAGAGAGTAAAACCCCTATACAAGATTAGAAAAATATTTTAAGCCTTTGATTTTTTTTATGTTCTTACAAATCTTCTCTTCTTTTCTTTTTAATTTTTTTACCATCATTTTTTGTGACACTTGTTTAAACTAGTTACCATCCATGATCATTCCTAGCAACGAAGGAAGAAAGGAAAAATAGTTGTTGGTGAACTAAGTAGTCCAACAAAAAAATGGTATATTTATATCCCAAACAAAAATTATTTTATTTTAACATTTTTTATGGATTTCTTTAATGATACTTGTTTAAACTAGTTATCATCCATTATCATTCTTAACAATAAAGAAAGAAAGGAAAAATGGTAATTAGTGAACTAAGTAGTCCAATAAAAAATGGTATATTTATATCCCAAACAAAAATTATTTTATTTTTGAAAGTTTTATGGATTTTCTTTAGTAACACTTGTTTAAACTAGTTGCCATCTATGATCATTCCTAGTAATGAAGGAAGAAAGGAAAAATGATAATTAATGAACTAAGTAGTCCTATAAAAATGGTATATTTATATCCCAAACAAAAATTATTTTATTTTGAAAGTTTTATGGATTTTCTCTAGTGACACTTGTTTAAAGTAGTTACCATCCATGATCATTCCTAACAATGAAGGAAGAAAGGAAAAATGATAATTAGTGAACTAAGTAGTTCAAAAAAAAAATGGTATATTTATATCCTAAACAAAATTATTTATTTATTTTTAGTGACACTTGTTTAAATTAATTATCAATCATGATCATTCTTTTGCTATTTGATTAGCATTGGGTGAAGAAATAAAAATGATAATTAATAGATCATGTAGTAAAAAAGCATGGTCATGCTAATCATGTATGAAATTAAGCATTTTTTTCATAGATTAATTTATTTCACACATAAAAAATTTATTATCAATTTATTTACTAAACAATTATATATATATATATATATATATATGTAAAAAAATGAAAAATTAAAAAAAAAAAAAGACAGAAGGTGGCGTCACCCTCTGTCACTTAACAGATGGTGGCATCAGGCAAACGACTCGGGGGTAAGCATCAAGGCATAAATAAGTTAATCGAGTGGGACAAGAATGAACAAATATTTGAGCTTGGATATAAATCGACCAACACTGATAAAAGAAGAGTGGAAGCTTAAATGAAAAAAAAAGAGGATTGCTAGGCTCGAAAAGTAGAAGACCCTGAGTGGCATGTTGATGATTGGGCCACCCACCGAGTGTGAAGTTGTCATTTAACAAGTAAAAGTTATCTGATTATCTTGTTTATTTTAAATTTAAAAATCTAATTTTGAACTTCTTCTGATATGATTTATATGATATGATTTATATTAAGAAAAAGTGAAAAAAGTTGGTAGAAGAAAAATGGGTTCTAAGAAAAAGTGAAGAGGTTCACGTGAAGTAATTTTTTGCCTAAGAGAGTAAATAGAGAATAGTTATGTTCTCTCTATTCTCATTTTCTCATGTGCTAATCAAATCATAATGGGATTCAAAAGAGTGAGTGTGTGATTAATCTCTATTTTATACGACGCTCACACATTCATCCATCTAGTTAGGTGTGAAAAATTTAATAAATCAAAGTAATAAGATTCGTGAAGTGTTCGAGCATCAAGATAGTTTTTGAAGAGTATGAGGAGCCAGATCTTTCTTAAAGAGTTCGATGAATCCATCAAGTAAATTTATCATAAGGTAAGTTGTTGTTTATGTATTAAATAAATAAATAAATATATATATATATATATGTATAGTTATAACCGACAATAGATTTAAGAAAAGTTTTGTTTCTGCCAATGATACGATGGTAGAAGCAACACTTTCAATGCGACAATCCTGATTTGGTCTGTGAAATCAATACATAACTCAATCTTTGAGTGTAAAATATTCTTTATTTTCCTTTTATTATTTTTTACTCAAAAAACTTCTCCGTCATTTGCCCCCTGTGTTCTTATTTTTTGGCTTTATTTTCATAAATAAAATATTTGAAAAACGTGTTTGTTGACATATGAGTCAGTAGATCCCAACATTTGTTTAGCTAGTATGAACATGCTACTATAATTCCTTCGTGTGTGCACTTTAATTGTCTGTACATAGCCATTTTCTTTCCTTGGTATTTCACCATTTTTTAATCATTTTAATCAAGTAGCTTTTTTGTCGACTTGTAACTTGTGTAGGTGTTGATATGATGAACTTGAGCGAGAATACAAGTAGGACATCATCAATTTGCACTTGAGTGGAGATCGTTAGAATGGTTGTTAAACTTCTCTATTGAAAATCAAATTTTGTGTTCTAAATATGAATCACTTTGAGTATACTTCATATTATTTCTTGGCATTTAGCCATTTAGCGTGGTGCTTTGATACTTAGCTATTGAATTCTTTTCTTGCACCTAGCCTTTTAATGTTTGGCTATTCACTGGTGTTGTTTGGCACTTAGCCATCAACTATTCTTCTAGGTACTTTGCCTTCAACGTTGTTGTTTGGCACTCAGCCATTAACTTTTGTTCAAGGCACTTAGCCCTTCAATGTTGTTTGCAACTTAGCCATCAACTATTTTTCTAGACACTTGGCCTTCAATTTTTTTGCACTCAGCCCTTCAATTTTATTGATTGACACTTAATCATCAGCTACTGTTCTAGGCATTTAGCTCTTCAATGTTATTGTTTGGTACTTAACCATCAACTAGTTTTCTAGCCACTTAGCCTTCAAAGTTTGTCGTTTGGCACTTAGGCGTCGACTATTATTCTAGGCACTTAGTCTTTCACTGTTGTTGTTTGGCACTTAGTCATTAACTATTTTCTAGGCATTTAGCCTTCAATGTTGTTGTTTGTCACTTAGCCATCAACTGTATTTGCTCTAGGCACTTAACCCTTCAATGTTGTTGTTTGGCAATTAGGTGTCAACTATTTTTTTAGGCACTATTAGCCTTCAATGTTGTAGTTTGACACTTAGTCATCAACTATTTTTCTAGGCACTTAGCCTTCAATGTTGTTGTTTGCTACTTATCCATCAATTAATCTCCAATGTTGTTGTTTAGCACTTAGCCCTCTAATGTTAATCTTTGGCACTTAACCTCGGCTACCGTGTTCCAAAAATTAGTCGATGTGTTAGCACTTAGCATTTAGCCATTTGCTTAACAATCGCCGTCCTCTCAGTAATACTTCATCATCCTGGCACTTATCTTGTTTCAAGACACTTGACCTCGTTATTTATCAGAACTTTGTTATTTAATTTGACCTAGCCATATATTCGGCTTTTTACTTCTTTCGTTGACTTGTTCTGCATGACCTCATAGTAAAGAATTTCATCAGAGTTATATCATTGTTGTTGTTGGTGATTCTTCAAGTCGAGACATATCAAGGTATTGAGAATTCGTCAAATGGTGGGCGCCAATTATTGATATGAACTTGAGTTTCCTTGATTATAATCTCGAACTAGGATGAACTTGTACCAATAGTGTTGAACAATAAATTCTGATCAGGTATTGGTATTCATCTCCAGCCACACGCTTCCTAGCAAAAGGCCTCCAAACTACTTATTCTACGTACTGATTCCAAGCTAATACCTACAAAACAGTACTCAGAAGTTAGGGTGTCACTTTCACCCTCCAAAAATCAAGGTAGTCTTCAATGTTATGTATTTTTAGTTTTTCATCTAGCCTTTATGGCTCTCTCTAAATTATTCTTTTAAAATGATCTCTCTCATGTTTTTCATCTAGCCTTTTATGTCTTTGTGTCTTACCTAGGGTACAAGAAAAAAACCACCTAACAGACCAGACCGACCGACTAAACAGAACCTCATCAGTTCGTTCGATTGGCTCTTCTAGGTGGTTCGGTTCTGTTCTCTTCTAGGTACGTAGTTTCTACAAAGAAATTGAGCAAAAATCTCATCGAACTGAAATACATAAATAAAGATCAATTTTTATACGTATATATAGTCCCTCCCACTTTCCTCTCTAATCCCTATTTCTGCGACTTTCAAAACCTTAAAGCTGAGAAGTGAAAGACGCGTTCTTCGTTCTCATCTCTGCATCTGCTCGTTGGTGCGTGGTGTTCTGGAAAGCTGAGAAACCTATGCTTTTCTCCAAAAGCTTCTAAAATCTAAAATCTAAAGGCTTAAGTTTCTCTCGTCTCGAGTTCTTCCTTCACCGCTGCAACCTTAATCCTGCTTATTTTTCATCTCTCGTCTCACTCCCCCCATCCTTGTTTATATAGACCACACTCTGGAAGAATAAAACGACAAAACTCACTTTCGTAATCATGTATACTCTTATTCAACCTACAAAAAACCCATAAAAAATCTAGCACACCCATCTCAAATCGTCGAGTCTTAAACTGAATGAAGGAAAAAAAAAAAGAATTCTTGTGGGATCAGCAGATGATAAGAACCGGGTGCTGCCTTCCCCAAACAGAGCGTGAAAGAAATCCACGAGATTCAAGAGCTCTCTTCCCAAGCCCAAGCTTTTTTGAGTTTAGACACCAACTCCCTCCCTCCCTCCCTCCCTCTCTCAGACACCCGAGAATGACTTCTTGAACAAAGATGTCTCCGGGAAAATTGAAGCTTGTGCATTGTTGCTAGTGGGAAGACCATGTATACCGTGATCATCGATTTTCCTATTGTTAGTGTTATTTCATTTCAATTATTTTATTGATATGCTTCAAGTCTATCTTAGAGTAAATTTCATGTGGATGTCCTTATTCTCTTCATTGACCTAAAAGGTTCAGAATTGCATTTTATATTTTTATATTGTGACCGTTTAGTTGAACCGTCGCTACAGAGATGTTGGTTGGTCTAGTGATTTACGATGGTTCGACCAAACCGTTGCAAAGTTCTTTGATGGGTCACTTAAAGGGTGACGTTTTATTATTTTTTAATCATTATTACTGACGGTTTTTGTAAACCGTCGGGAATAGCCTATATGGCGACGGTTTATTGAACCGTCACCAAAAGAAACCCTAAATTAAAGACCCCCGAGTATTCATCCCCATTTTCACACTTTCCCAGCTCTCATATAGGCGCGCGATTTTTCCCCTTATCCACAGAGATCTCAGCCTGTGGTCCTCCTCGCCGTACGTCAGCCCCGTGGTCCTCATCTTCCCCATTTTCAACAGAGATCTCAGCCATGTGGTCCTCCTCACCGTAGGTCAGCCCCATTGTCCTCCTCACCATAGCTAGGGCCCCGATCTGCTCCGTGGTTCTCCTCTCCATAGATCAGCCTAGGTATCTTTATTTTGTTGCCCTGTTTTATTATCCTTGCATCATTTTGTTGAATTTTTTACTAATATTAGATTTGCACTTGGCTGGGAAAAGAAGTAGCGTAAAACAATCCTCAAATATGTAGTTAATGGATGTTCAGCTAAAAAATTCATATTTCTCAAATCTGTACAAATGCATTTTTATGTTTTGTGAACATATATTTTTTTTATTGGAAATAAATATCATTAGTGAAAAAAATATACAAACAAAAGGATGTGAGAACAATATGTACTTGGAAATTGAAATTTGAGAAAGAAAACAAAAAGGATAATTATTCTATAGACTAAAGTACTACAAAGAAACAATGTCTAGACTTAACCTACTTATATAATCACAAACAATCATCACTAACCTCATACGGAGGAGGTTACTTGATAGAATGAAGTATACAAGTCCATATTATTAAATCAGCTTTTAAGCCTTTTCTTATACAAAGCTTTAGTTTATGATGATTCGTAAGTTAAAAGTAGGATATAGGCTTAGCAAAATATAGAAACATGGAAGACAACAAAATTGCTTATTGATACCTGTAATTTAATTATGGGCGAGTGTAGGCTAAAATGTGTAGTATTAGTTTTGATTGTTCTGTTTGTTTGGTATTCTTGCAATGGATGAGAGTTGGATTATAAAATCATGATTTAACAAGGCATATCAAGATGGAGTAAATCAGTTTCTGAACTTTGCCTTTGAGAGAAGATCGGTTGATGGATATATATCGTGTTCTTGTAACCGTTGTGTTCATTGTTATCGTAAGACTAGAGACGTTATCCATGAACACTTGATATATAATGGGTTTAGAGTTGGAAAGTGACATCGAAATTCATCATAATGATGAAGTTCTCAACGGACAAAATCTAGAAAAAGCGAACTTAGTTCGAGTAGATGTTGATGGTTTAATTTTTGAAGACATGTCATATGATTACAACAGTGACCATGATAACAACTTTTCTGAATAATGTGATTAAATGTTTCATAAATAGATATCTTTTTATATTTTCTAAGTTATAAAATATTTTCTAAGTCAGATATAGTCATAATGATTAACATGTGCAAACTTACACCATGAGATCATTGAGACGCCAATCATCACGTTTAGATACTCAATTGGATATTGACTCTTCTACCAAGTTTGGAGGATCAAATCCACATCATGACATGGATATGGAAACAGAAGGTTTGTTTCACTATTATTCAAGTTAATTGAAATAATAAAGTAGTATTTCATTTTATTATCATAATGTTATTCAATAATTTGTTAAATAGGACCATCTAAGTGGCGTACGCGTGGAAGAATACAGTTGTCATCTATTTGGACCAGATCAAGCGATGATAGAATACATGTGTCTTTCAATGAGCTTGGTCAGACTATTGGTGGTAATAAAGATTAGTTTGC
Organism: Datisca glomerata; assembly: GCA_003255025.1. NCBI lineage: Eukaryota > Viridiplantae > Streptophyta > Magnoliopsida > Cucurbitales > Datiscaceae > Datisca > Datisca glomerata. The sequence goes on along the minus strand of QANY01004802.1, from coordinate 816,697 downwards.
AAGCTTTTGTGGTACCGTTTCTAGGCGACATAACATTTTACCCATACAATATGATTGGAGGCATGTGTCATGTTATCATGAAGATCAAGCGTGGGAAATAGTGAAGGTATAGTTATTTGTATGTTTATATATATATATATATATATATATATAATTACGTATTAATCTTTTGTAGTCAAAATATCTTGTTGATGAAAGTCATAAAGCATACGTTTTATCATCCTTAAATCACAAATGCAAGGATGAGAAGAGTAAAATAAAGAATGCACATATGGAAAAATATGAAACGGAAGAAGAGGCATTGCAACACTGGAATGATACTATTCTAAAAGAGAGTTTTGTTGCAATAATTCGTAGATGGCACGGAAGAAAGAAATATATGATTTTTTACTATACATCTATGATTAATTCTATATGAAATAAACTAACTTTTATTTTTCTTTCATAAATATAAAAGCAAGTTGCAACTAACGGAACATCACGGAGTAAACTAAACCACACTCACACATTGAGACGTACCATTTTAGCAATGAAAAAGGCATTAATGGTAAATTCTAAACTTTATAATTATCTTAATCAATTTTATTATAAGTGTATTTAATCATATATTCTCATTTGATAGACAGAAGTGCTTCCAAGAAAGCCCTCAAGAACAGAGCAATTTGTAGTCTCACATGAATGGAAAGATAGAACTTATATAAATGAAGAGACGACAAATGTTGCTGTAAGTATAAGTTATAATATTAATACCAAATTTTTAAATAGTCATTATATGTTTACTCATAATAAGTCTTAATTTTATATTATAGGTGAAACTTAATAACGCATGAGTCAACTTCCGGATGGTGGTTATGATCCAATTTCACTAAACTACCTGCTCTCACAAGTATTGGGTCTGGAGCATCTCGGACGAGTGCGTTCATTAGGAGTCGGGGTAACTCCATCTACAGTCTTCTCGCATTACCGTGGGAAATCATCCACGCAAGATTCTTCTCATTTATCAACTAAGTTAGAATCCCAACGTACACGAGTAGCTGAGTTGGAAGTTTAATGCACAAGGGTGCCTCAGTTAGAGGCTGAATGTTCATGCGTGAGAAATATGAACGGGTGGAGTCTGAATGTTCAAAGATACGTTCTCAGCTAAGATTACTTATGAAGTTTATGCAAGACTCTCGTAAAGCTTAGGGTAGGCTTTTTATGAAATTCTTTGTTTTCATACTTTGAAATCATTGGACAATTTGTATTGATAATCTAATATAGGATATCTAATTAATGATTTGATATTTTATAATTAAGCGTCATGTAAATATGTAGAATGATACTGCTGACTGTTATGAACATATATAGGATGTTAAAGTCATTATATATGCAGGAATTTTTAGGAACATGCGGAAATAAATAGGAGGTAGTGAAAGCAGAGCTTTTCACGATGGTTTATGAACCGTCATGAAAAATGCATAGGATGTTTGTTAAAATAGCGAGGGTTTCAGAATCGTCGTTATTAATGTGTAGACCGACGGTTTAAAAAACAGTCGCTAATTACTGGAAAATTAAATATGACGGTTCTTTAATCTACCACGACGGCTATGCAACCGTCACTCAAAAACTGAAAATTGTAGAGCAAGTGCGACGGTTCTAATTAACTGTCAATATAGATTCTATGACGACGGTTTATAACTGTCATAACCAATCATGAAACCGTCGACGTATCATCATTTATAGTGACGTTCCTTTGACAGCTGCCAAAATTGTCTGCAAATCAAGCCTGACGGCGGTGACCCCTACGGTTCGTAAACCATCATTGTTGCTCTTGCGATGGTTAGAAACCGTCACCATAGATACTATAATCCATCACCGTAGATAGTTTTTCTTGTAGTGATGGTTTCACGGTCATTACTTTAAATCATCTCATAATATCATAGCTCAATCTTTGATTAGGGAATAATTTTTATTTTCTCTCTTTTATACTTTATTCAAAATTTCCCTCCATTAGTGGTTATGATGACTGATGTTCTATTGACTATTATGTTCAACAATAAAGTTTATATTTTGTCAACTTATTATGTAGGATGGTGATAACCATGTGCCAAATTTTCCACCCATTGAAGAAGGACCCGAAGAAGGAAATAAGACAACCACTGAAATACGTACCTGTGCAGGTAATAATCTAAATTGAAAACTATTTTGAAACTAAATTGACATAGAAGTAACTATCCATTATTTGCATGTAATCAACAAAGGAAACAAAAAGAGGAGGCAGCTCATAAAGGCAACAACCACTAATATCAGGAAATCCAAAGAATCATGAAGGTGGGGTAGAATTAGCAATCACATAAGGAGGCAAGTCATGAATACAACATACCAAGCTTCATCATCTTATCACAACCTCTGTAGACAATATATTGGATAGTTAATGGATAGTTGGTAATTTAGTTTATGATTGGATATATGATACTTCACTTTATAGAGGTGTTAAAAATGTATTGAATCGAATTGAACCAAACTAAACTGAGTCGAAAATGACTGGTCGGTCAGTTCTACAAGTTGTCACTACTACAATTTTTGATTTAGATGACAGCCACATCTTTGATACAATGACAGCTCTCTAAAACCTGTCAAAGGAAAATAGTGTAGAGTGGGGTAATTCAGGTAAGATAACAACTCAAAAATTAGCTGTCATAAATGTGTTCTCTACTGTGACAGCTAATTTTTGGACTGTCAATATAATTTCTTATTATGACAGTAGAAAAAAACCTATCATTATTTTATGGTGTAAAAAAATTTACTATTTTTCTCAAAATTCATTTATTTATGAAAATGCCACACTATATAATCAATGTAAACCTAATTTTAGGTTTACTTTGTCATTTTTGTCTTCTCATTTTACAGAGCGGCGACTATCTCTGGTTACTCTCTCTCTTCCTCTCCATCTCTCTCTTAATCGAAACTAGAATTTCTCACCAATGCCAACTTCGATTCAGACATGAAGGCCTCAGTTTTGAAACCAAGCCATCAGATCTGCCTGGAGCCCTGGCCTTGCCTCTCAGAAATGCCATAGTAGCTCTGATTCAGACATGAATGCCTCAGTTTTGAAGCCAAGCCGTCAATCTGTCCCAATCTCTCTCTCTCTCACACACACCTGAAGCTCGTGAAGCTACCATTGAATCTGCCCTAAAGCTTACGTAGCTTCCCGCAAAAACATGCGAGTTGTGAGTTCTCCTTGTTTATTTCAATTATTTTCTCTATTGGTTCCTTTCTTCCTCTATTTTGTCTTTAACTGTCATTTTCAATATTTGGATCTGAAAGATTTTGAGAATTAGGTTTATATTTTCTAATGAGTTATGGCTGGTGAGTTTCCTGAGTTGCTTTCTAAAATTTATGGTGAAGGGAATGCCAGGTTTCAAGATGGATTTGAAAGGAATATGTTGTAACCCTTAGTATTCCATTGAACGTGAGTTGAATTTTTATCAATTTGTTATAGTGGTTCCGCGCTCAGTAGTTTATAAGGGTGGCAATGTGGAATCCCATGGTTGTGACTTGGTGCTTATACATATGTATGATAATTCAACAATGGAAGATTATATGTAGATTCTTCACGGGAACTTTCAGTAGTTTTAACATTTTCCCATCTATTGCCCTGTAAGTATACTTCTTCATGAATAAATACTTATTTTCCAAGAAAGTTAGACTCAGTTTTTTTTTTGCTTGGGAAATGAAGACTCATATTTGCCGACACTCAATTTTTGTTGCTCTATTTTTTTAATGTTCAAGCATACGTCTCTACCCTAGCATCTGGCACTTATAGGTTTTCCATGCTAGTCCATTTCCATGGATCTATATCGCTACCTTTTTTGCAGTGATATAGTAACAAAAGATTTAAGTTTCTACGTTTTACTATTTTTCTATCATTTTCTCATTATTATTATATATGCTTCTGGATTGTTGGTCTATAAATTGTTGATTACAGGCCTTGACTTTTTAAATTTTCAGTTGCTTACTCTGTGGATATTGAAATGTGCAGGAGATTAAGAAGGAGACGTGGGTTCTTACTAAGTTGGGCAAGACCTATGCCGTTGTCGGGTCTCTGAAATGCAACTATTCCTAGCTATACCCCCCTGAGGGCATCCCAAAAGAAGAGTTGCAGGTGATTACTTCTCTTCTTTTAAAAATTAATGGATTGCATATTAATGAATCTTGTAAAAAATTATGTGCGATCAAATATAGTGATTTATGTCTAAACTAAATTTGTGGTGGTACATGGGACTGAGGTTTTCATACCAAAATCAAGCCTTTTCCACCTTCTGAATTAGTATTAATATGTAGTATATATGTGGTATCTTATGGTTGTCCTCTAACATCTGCTAAAAAATGCATATATCGGTGCAGAAAAGATTGGACCCCGCAGTTTTCAAAATTGATTGTGCCCAGGCAGCAAAAAATAGATGGGTGGACATGGGAAATCAACTAGTATCTAGAAAGGTGAGATGCTTCCCCTGTGGCTATGCATGTAATTGAAATTTCTAGTTATAATAATATATTTTTTCTTGTCAAATTGCTAGGTGGTTTTATACTTGAACATATTTTGGTCTATCCTGTATTTTTCCCTGAATATCATCTCTGAAGCTCTTATCTTTCCTTGTAATAACCACATAATTCTTTCTTGCTGTAGGTCTAACATGTCGATGATAAGGTCAATTTTCTTAGTGATTTTAGTAATTAACATCGTATTTCTCTTATCTGAAATGCCTGTGCACCTATATCTTTTGTAAACTTTTTCAGTTTTAAGCTTCAATTGTTGATTGATTCTCATGTTTTTAAGTAGGATGTTATTGATGTACATCATTAGCAACTTTACATGTGTCTCTTGTAATGCTTTAACAATACCAGAATCAGGCGACAAGAAAGGTGGAACTGGTAATTTTACTATTGTAGTTATGTATATGCTATATAAGATGATATATTTTTTAGAACCACAATATGATTCTCATTACAAAATTGGGTACCTAGAATGGAAATAGATTATTGGTTAAATAAATAATTGGAAGTCGTGCATCGCATTACTGAAATATGAAAATTAAGTTGATTAGAAGATCATAGGTTCAGTTTCCTATGGAAAAGTAAGAAGATCTAACATTTTCTCACTTGAATTATGAACAATCACATTCTGAGAAGATTAGAATTATAATTTTTGAAATATATGTTTTAGAATTATAATCATTATAATTTTTATTGTATAATACGATGATTTTCTCTATCATGACCAACTTCATCTATAGAAGCTCATAACAAGTAATTTTGGCCTTCTAATATTTTTTCCTTTAAAGGTTTCAATTATATAATTTTCCTATCAATTTTACTACAGTTTTGCAATGAATTTGATTCTATACTATATACTTAAGTAAAGCACTATTTTGATCCATGGTTCTATATTAAACTCAATGAAAATTAGAATGAGTTAGCGTATTTGGATTCTGTTAGTTGATGAAAATTTGAAAGAAGAAACTTTGGGATGGCTATTTTTCTATACATTTTCTGATAAAATTTTTGTTAAATATAAAAGGGAAAACATCTTCTATTTGCCGACCTTTTATTTAATTAAATAATTACATTATTTTCTTAAACCTTAGATGATGGAGATTTCCCGTCATCTATTTACTTTTAGTGGTACCTAAGATGACGGGGATTCCCCATCATCTAAAGTCTACATGGATCAAGGATCGAATCATAATACAAAAATTTTGACTTTTTGGGTTAATGCATCAAATTTATGATTTGTATGTTTGTTCTAACATATATTAGATTGTTTAATAACTAGATTTTAAGATTGAGACAATTTTCGGATGCACCAATACTTCAATTGGTATTAGACCCCGTTCTAGATCTATTTATTAGATGTCTATTGTTGAACGAATACCCTACGTAGAACTCTAACTCATTTTTGCTGGATAGTTTGATTTAATCTCCCTTGCTTAACTATTTATATTTTACATTTATTTTTTTATTGGTTATGTAATTAGATTTTACATTTCTTGTAAACTTTCCTCAAAATAATTTATGATTTGTATGATGTAGTTATTCAGACCACGTTGGAGATCAGATCAATGCAAAAAGGTAATCGAAAAATCAAAAGAAGACTCACAGATGCGCAGCAAGTGGCCACACAGTGACAACTCCAATATTTTGATTGTAAACTTATGATCTCATATCAGAATGAGACAATTCAAAAGCCTCTAGAAAGTTCATGCAAAGTCGGATAATTTTATATATGAATAAGACCAAATTAGGATGTTTTCCTAGTCAAATTTGAGGTCGAAGTTGGAGCTGGTGAATGACTGGATTTTTCCAGTTTTCATGATTTGGTTCGTTTAAACAAAATGAACTTTGTGATTCGGCAGTGAGATGTGTGGTGGTGAGCAGCGGTAGACGGTTGCTGGGCCAAAGGTGACTTCTTAGCCTGTTTTGAATATTGTTTTCAATTTTAAATTGAGATAGAATTAGGGTTATGCAATGCTGATGTCATTTTAGATGTTTATATGTTATGTCCAACTACTTTTTCTTATTGTGTTTTATGCCCTACATGCTTAGATAATTTTATTTTATGCATATCACTTTTTAGATACCGTGTGGCTTTAAATTTCTAAAAGGATAAGCTGTGATTGCATAATGAAGATAAAATTAAGCATAATCGATAAGGGGCATAAAATGGAAACACAATAATATAAGCTCGCGTGATTTAGAAAATTAAGTGAGAGCGAGATTCTTAATCAACACCCCACAATCTTTAATATTAGATCATAGTAATGTGTTATGGTATCTCGTCTTTAATCTTAAAGGCTCCTTAAATGAGGGTATTTGAAGCATCATATATTAGAAGTACGGTATTCATAATGATCACCTTGATACGTGAATAACTAGGAACGACCTTCCCAAGTAAGAGTTGTCCACTTGTCACAGGTCTGAGGGTGAAATGATGGTATATACTTGACTTGTTTCTATAGTATCTTGGCTACGCGATTCTTATTACTTATTACGAGAGACCGAAGCCTAGCTTTAGTTATTTATTAGATATTAATATTGGATTATTAGGATTACTAGATATTAGTATCAGATTAGTAATTAATGAGATTAGACTATCTTACCTAACTTTTACATTTGTGTTCTGGCTTAGCATGCGTGTGTTTATGAGAGTTAAGATATCGTTGCGTACATTGCATGTTTATTTTTGAATTTTTATTTTCATGTTATCATATAGCTTAAATTAGAATGTGCATATAATAATTAAGTTTTTATTATTTTTAGTAATTAAAATATCATCCATGAGCCATTAGCATCCATATCCAAAATTATGTGGACTTAATGGCTATTAACTAGGACTTTTAATCTAACTGTGAAAAGAAGCAAGTATATTCCTAATTAACGTTACTGCTAGATCTTTCTTAAAGTTTCATTCAGGAGAAAAATTAAGGTCGACTATAGAGAGATTGAATTTTAGCTCCATGCCATATATTGTCTTTGTATGGAAAATGTGTTGGAACTATAGTAAATTCATTCTTCATGGAAGCTTGTATAATTATCTCTAATAAGATGTTAAAAAGGGTATTTGTGAACATTAAAATGGTAAATGAAACTCTGGTCAAGGAGCATATACTTATGGTTGGTGGTCTTTGAACGAGTTAGAGATTCCTACAACCAAAATCGATGGGGAAAACCTAGATCCCTACAGCCTTGATACCTAAGCAGATTCTTTACATCAATTCATGATTAAACTATAGTATATGCAGAAATGTTTAATCAGGCTGAATTAAACTAGGAATTTCATAGGGCTAAGGTAATCTTGAAGACATAATTTGTGTTAAATGTGACCCAGTCCACTTCTCATTTTGGGCTTAGGCTTAGCCCAAATTAAATGAAGAGACTCTGAATAGTGTTAACTTATAGTAAGAAATGGGGAGCAAGTTCTAATGAGAAGTGCTTCTATTGTGGAAAAACTGGATACAAGAGAACCTATTAAAAAGTTTTTTTTTAATTATAAAGAGTTGAAACGTGATCTCATTAAGAAGTGACATGTCACTAATTCTACTGTGTCCTGGTGTGTAGACTCTAGAATCACTAATTACATTCACAATTCATTATGAATGTTCCAAGAAACTAGAAAGCTAAATGAAAATGATTACATGTTGTTTTTTGGATAGAGGCCTATGCACTGATTTTGAATTATATATTTACTTCTATATCTTTTTTGCATTATATGGAGAAAATAATGGTATATGTAGTACATCATAATAGAGAAAAGTTTCACAAGCTAACTATATACCTATGACATATGTCATGGTCATATAATTAAAGTAGGATTGAAGACTAGTAAGAGACAAGCTGTTGGATCAGTATGGCACCCTCAGAGCAGGTGTGTGTTGTATTGTTTGAGTTTTAAGAACGAATAATCTCCAAGAATAAGTAGAATGAATCAATGCAAGAAAATATATGTAAAGAGATTAAATAACCATGCAATAATGTAAAGAGGATAAGGGGAGAAGAATCGAACATAATTTTTACGTGGTTTGACACTCCTTACCTACGTTCACGTTCCAAGGATTTCCTTGAAGTTTTCATTCGAATCAAAATATTCTTCATGGGTGAAGATCAAACCTTTACAGCTAATTGATTTCATGAGCACCAATCACGCCTCTCACTTCTCTTTTATACATTAAGATATTATAATCAAAACTCTCTCAAAGAGTAGATATATAAATTTTCTCTCACAGTATCATGAAGATTTCTTCTCATAAAGTATATGAATTTTGTGCTTAATTATTGTATCTTCAAAGATCCAAAAGTCCTTCTATTTATAGGTGTAAAAAAGTATAGCCATTGGGGCCTTAGAGCAGGGAAAAGTCGATCGCTATCTTGACCAGTCAATTGTCAGTCCGTTAGAGATTAAAAAATATAGTCGTTGAGAAAATACAATAAGGAGCGGACAACCGTTGGTGATGGCCAGACGTCCACTCGTGGCAGATTGGCTCCAATATTCTTCTAACTTTTTATGGCTTTTTTGAAAACCTGTGAAACGGATTTTATAGGGTTTTCTAAAGCCTTAAAAACTCTTCTATGTTTTTACATCACTTGACATTATTTTTTTCCAATCTTTTACCACGAACAATTTTGACAATATATCTCAATATGCTTCAAATATCCTAGGGGAATTTCTTAAACAAAGACCGAGACCTTATGAATAGTTGCTTGAAGTCTCGATATCCTCCATCTTCATACTTCATGTATACATCAATACTTTATAATTTTCTACAACTTGATTATAAATATTAGTACACATAAATTATTTTGTTATAATCAAAATAATCTCTATGAGACATAGAGTTAACAAAGGCTTCATGACCTTTTGATTTAGAACTCTTACAGGTAAGTGAATCCATTATAGATAAGAATATGACCAAGAGTCATTTTAAGACAAAAGTTCATTAGTGTTGGAGTATATTACTTGAGCGTACAAGTGAATGTCCAAGTGCAAGGTGGCTATGAGTGTATTGTCAATTTTGTTGACATGTACTCTAGATACGACTGTGTTTGTTTTTGCTTCTCGAGTCTGAAACTTTTAAGAAATCAAAGATTTTATAATGGAGGTCGAGAAGGCATTAGAGAGACAAACTAAATCTCTTCAATTTGATTAAAGTGGTAATACATCTTAAGGACATTCATAGACTAATTGGTAAATATTAGGATTGCATCTCAGTTGGTTACATCTGGTTCACCGACAGATAAGTGTAATAATAAGAGAAACAAGTCTCTTTTGAACATGATGAGATCCTGCATAGTTATTGAATTGGCCTATATTATTTTTTAAAAATAGCCTTATAAATGATATATTTTAAATCCAACAATTGTAGAATGGTTCTAAACTTGGTTTGTACCATCTCATATATATGGATGTAAAGCATATGTGCTAAGGGAAAATACTGTCAAGATAGTTAATAGACAAAAATGATATCTAATTATAATACATGTAAAAAGAAATGTGTGTTATTTGTTTTAAAGTACCAAGAATGGAAAGTCTTTGTAAATACAAATATTATGTTCTTGGAAGATGACTATATTTCAAAAGGAATATCTAGAAGCAACTTAAACTTAGAAGAATTATGCGATAATGCTTGTTTCATGCAATCTAGTTGGCAATAGATAAGTCTAGAATTTAGTGAGAATCTAGTTTATCAACATAAAAAAGAGTGAAGTATTTCCTAGTTCTACACAACATTGTTGTAGTGGGAGTGTTTCCTATTTGTATAAGAAATAGTTGTTCCTAGCATAGCGGGTATGGTAATCATGACAAAACGTGAGCTGAATCTCAATCACTACGTTGTGGGGGAGGGGATTGCAGTCAACTAAGAGATTCATATTCAAGAGAGAGACTTCTGAGTCCATCTTAGAGAAGCATGACTCAGATCCCAATAACTACATAGAGGTTATAAATGATGCAAAGTAAATCATTGACTTCAAGCAATGAAACTCGAAAATGTTTACATTAACTCTTATGGAGTATGTAAGCTTGTAGTAGCCCCACCTAGCTCGAGGATTGGGTGACAGAGATTTACAAGCAGGAGCGAGATGTAGATGCAAGGTCAAGCCTTTCAAGGCTAGGCTTAGTGTGAAATAGCATACTCAGATATAAGATATTTAGTATAGCAGATCTTTTCACTATAGCTATGCTTAATGTCTTTAAAAATATTGTATCCATTGCAGCTCATCTCATTTACCAGTTTTAGAATATAGATGTCAAGAACATTATCTTATATGGTGATCTTAAAGTGGATGTCAAGAACATTATCTTGTTAGTCAAGGCCAGGCATTATGATATAAATGATGTATTAGTCCAGTTGTAGACTTAAGCAAACTTTTGATTTTGATCAAAGACATAATGAGCCATATGAGTACAAAAGAAATGAATGAAACATAATAGTTTTCTTAGAGCTTCATGTAGATTGTGTCATCAAGAATGATGTGTAGAGTTAAATGTCAACAATAAATCTATGCTTGTTTGAATTTATGATATAAGGACTTTTGAAAAGCACTATTCATTCTAAGAATTAAGTTCTTTTGAAACATATATATTAAAAGATGTGCTTATCTTGAATAGCGTAGGTAATAATATGTTGCATAAGCGCAATGCAGGATTCCAAGAAATGGTTCGCTTCCTTTTTAAATTAGGACACATGTATCATATCACTACCTTAAGACATGGGATAAAATAAATAACATGAAGAAAGTTCCCTTACTTTCAATAGTGAGAAGTCTGAAGTGTGTTACATCGTATACCAGATCATATGTAATATTTTACAATAGGCTTATCCAGTAGATATTAGTCGAATCCAAGACGAGTCCATTAGATAGCTATAAAGTATATACTCAAGTTTCTAAGGAGAATGAGGAATTATGTGCTTGTAGATCATGGTGAGAATCTCTTACCAGTTGTGTATACAGATTCAAAATTTTTAGTAAGATTACTTCAGCAAAAAAAGTAACACACCTTTTTATGAAGACTTTATCCACAAATGTCTTTGAGTCACATATAGAGAACATGGGGTTACATTGGTTGTAGACGTGCTTTAAGGAAAGTAGGAGATTGTTAAGATTGTTTCCTAAAAGTATTGGAATTATATTATATTTATCGAGATATTTAATTCTGATTAATAATAAATAGTTTATTCTTATATCATGTGCAATACATTCTTGTGAAATGACCACAAGCAATACTTTGTTCAAGAGTTCTATAGAGTTTAGCTCATTGGAACAATGTACTTAACCGAGAGTTCTATATGACTTGTAAATTCTTATATTTCAAAGTCTAGTAAAGATTGTGTTTAGTAATATTTAGTGTAGTATATTAACTCTTCTCATGTAGAGTGACTTACATTTGTCACTAGGTGAAGTACGTAATTAATGTGCTAGTGCATTTAGAATGCATTAAACGACTAATGAGATTGATTTTTAGTAAAATTATTATCTTAAGAAAAGCATAACTCGACATTATGCTAAGAGTGCTCTTAATCTTGAGAGATTTATGAACTCATATTTAATAGTTCAATTGTTTGGTCTACTATGATTGAGATTTTACAAGTCAATATATTTGTAGATTGGATGACTGAGTTGTTAGATAGTGATGATGCATATATTCTCAATTGTAGAGTCCATAGACACTTTTAAGTAAGTGACATAATATCCCTAGTCAGAATCCATTATGTGATTATAGCAATCTAAGTATGAAAATTAACATAATTGATCAGTAGAACGGGATTTGAAACTTGATGAACAAGAGATGTATATTTTAGTTAGATAGTGCTTTATCTAATTATACATGACGCTATATTACAGAGGGGCAACACATAATGAACAATAGTTTCGATGATAATTACATCGAGTGATATAAAATACAAATGAAGTTACATTACAATTTATATAGTGGAAAAAAATGTAACCAATAATTAATAAATCTGATCATGAGTTTTGCCTGTAGATTTTATTAATGATTTGATCATGAGTATCTTTATCTTTATGCTCCCCGAGCTAGCCTATGGATTATAGGTACTGTCGTAATAGTAATAAACATGTATGACGTGATAGTCAACCAAAGTCAGTCCTAGTTTTAGTGATGAAATATATTACTTAAAATTTAATTAGTTTTAATTAAGAGGTAATATTGAGCCAATCCTGACAGTTGAATTTCACTATAAATAGGAGGCTTCACTCAATGATTAAGGCTAAGCCATTTGCACCATTATTGATTGAAGAGAAACCTTATGGAGAATTTTCTCCCTAGTTAGAAATTAGAGAGGGAAGAAAGATTGGAATTTTTCTTCCCAGTGCCAACACGCTAGTGATCGGTTGACGACCCATAAATATTGAGGAAGACCTTGACGTATCGATTCACGATGGTTCACAGAAATTCTTGGTGATTTATGACAAAACAAAGTGGTCGGTGGTGGTAGTCTGTGGTGGCTAGCGTCGTCTCTCGATGGCCTGGGAGGCGGCAACTTTCTCACAGCTTTACAATTTCACACGTAGATGAAGAACATGATTCACGCGTAGATCGAGGATTGAATGTGTGATTTTTATGTTCGTTCTAACATATATTAGATTGTTTAATAAAAAGAGTTTAAGATCAAGACAGTTCTATGGGGCCAGTCACTTCACCTACGTTGTTTTAAATCCGTACGTAAATTACCATACCACATACTAAACCTACACCCTTTTTAGTACCTATGTATAATTGACATTATGGAAACACCCATTCTTCTTATTCATTTGGCAACCCACAACCGATATCCTTTTCTCTCTCTCTCCCTCCCTCTCTCTCGGTTCTCCGATCTTCTTCATCTCTCTCTCTCTCTCTCCNCCCTCATTCTTCTTCATATCTCTTGTAACATCCCATAGCCACCTTAACCCCTATCTCGCTTTCACTTCTTAGTCCCCCCTCTCTCTTACTTCACAGCCCCATCTCTCTCTCTCTCTCTCTCTCTCTCTCTCTCTCTCTCTCTCTCTCGTTTGAGCCCCCTCTCTATTTATCTATCACTCTCTATCTAAATCTCCACCTACCTCTCAAGTTCTCCCCTTGTCGCTCTAGATGGAGAGTTTTGAGGTCGATGACTCCAATTGTTTCTAGCAAAGCTACCGACGTTGTCTAGGCATTGCCTATCAAGCTTTTTACCTCTAATCGATGACTCCTCTTGTTGCTAAATTCTGGTTTTCCTATTATAAATCAGATTATATTCTTTTCATATTTTACTCTTTTTCTTGCCTGTTTAATTTTATATGGTTATTAGGGTTTGTGATCTTAAAATGGTTATTGGATTTGGTATATTTAAATAAAGTAAATCTACCTGACCAAGTTATCTAAATCATTCATAGATCCATCTAAAAATTATTTTAATGAGTGATAAAATATTAACCCATAAATAATTGACAACACATCACTTGTTCAACTGTAATTTAGTCTATAACTTGGTCAATTTAGAATTTCTCTTAAATATAATAGATTTAAGGTTTGGGTTATGATTTTTTTGGTATTCTAGATTTTTCTCTTAAGCTTCGAAACCGTTGAAGCGAATCAAACTGAACCAAAACTTCCAGTTCGGTTTGATCTGGTTAATTTTGCTTTCACCGGTCGGTTTAGTTTTCTATGTAGCCGAATCAAAAGTTTTAGTTTAGTTCAATTTTTAGCTAATAACTGAATCAGACTGATTGATATATTGGATTTTTTTATAATTGATGGATAGATAGATTGGATAGTCAGTGACTTTGATGATGGAAAGATAGGTTGGATAGTCGGTGACTTTGATGATGGATAAGAAATTCTAAATGCTTGATATAGATTTATGGTAAAAACTGATGGTTATGTAGTGTTATTCTGACGCATAGGTCAATTTTGAATGATTTCGGAATTAGAATGTTTAATTGGGTAACTGATGGGCAACCTATATTGTAAATGATTTTGTGATGGCACATATATCGTCATCTTTCTTTTCACAATTTGATAATTGCAGTTGGAATGGTGGAAATACAATTTTGATCTATATATTTTATTAATGTTTATACAGGTGAGTAGAAACGTATACTATGGGTATATAACCTCCCATAGTATTCAGTTAGTTTTACATCATCATCCCAATAGATACTTCAATTATTTTTATGAAACACTTTCTAATGAACTTAAATTTCTATTCAATATGAAAATAAGTACTAGTCGAAATCAGAGAGAAACGGTTCGGGATTGTATGTGTGCCTTATAATGAACAATGTTATCTGACGTGTATAATATTATACTATAAGTATTAAATCTATACTAATTTGTATATTAATATATTCTATATAAATACTAAAGATGACTACTTTTCTTAGAACTTCCTACTCTAATCTAATTAAAACCTAAAAGCATTATACATAGCATGAAACTAGAAAAACTGAATATAGTGCTTTATATAGAATAAAATCTTTCTATCTAAGACAATTAGTATACAAAACTTTACACTCAAATTAACACCATTAAACAAATCATGCCAAATATACCTTCTTCAAAGAGCCACCACAATACCTTTATGGCGTTCTTGCAGGACTTCTTATAATGTCCTAATCCACCAATTACATAGAATGTGATGCATCTTGAGCAACCAACAGTGGTAAGCTTATAATCAACATAATTTCTCCGTTCATCCCATCTTCTATAATAAAAAAAGACTAAGGGAATATTAACCATTCGGTACTTAAGACAAAGAAAGAAAAATGTAACACAATTAGTAAGTTAATAACCAATTTTCAAATGGATATGCTAATTTACGATATGATATAATTGTTGATATAACATTTGTATAATAATTCTGAATATATGTTGCATGTGATAAATTAAATAATAAAACTTCTATTAATAGTATTTTCAAAAGATGAAAAAGTTCTAGACGTACAATACTTAACCATAGGTGCAAAAAGAAAGTATATAGAGCATTGTATCTTTGTAAAATTCATAAAATTTATTAGATTCCATTCAGAAAATTACATTGGATTGTGTGTAAGTTATGTAATGATTTGATTCATTTTTTACGCAAAATAAATCATGGGTCTTGTTTTCATTTCATCTATGCTAATGTTATTATTTTGATTGAATTTAAGTTATACAATTGATAATTGATTAAGGACAATTAAAATTTCATGAAGTAGAAGAGACAGTTTCCCCCATCATATATGCTATAGATATACATAAACTGTATATACTAATATATTATATAGTAGATGATAATAATGTATGATATTTCATACACAACAAGAATTACAAAAAAAATTGTGGAAAAGAATAAAACATAGCTAAATTTTTGCCAAGAAATTTCATTTGAAATTGGCCGAACATGAAATTTTTGCCAAGAAATAGAGGAGAGCTTCATAGTGCGCGGAGAGAGAAACATAGCTAAATTGCGTGCAAACAGAGTGCTCATTCCTTTTCTGAAAGACTTTCAGGAGAGGGAGAACCTCTCCTACTGTATGAATTGGTCATCCGTGAACTCCCCCATCTATGTATCTTAACTCTCATCACGGTTTTTGAAAATTGGGTGTTTTTACATCATTTCTATAGATTAATTTTGGATAAATTTTTATATGCGACCTACTATATAAAAGTGTAAGATCTTTGAAGATTTGAATTCCCCTCTGTGAGTACATTGAGATCAACTATTAATTTTTTAAAATTAACTTTTGGATGAATGAGAAATTATCTTCCAACCTGAACTAAATGAGAATGAAAAAATAAGTGAGAATTGTAGAAATCTCATATTGGAAAATGAGAAAAAGTTAGACTGTTATATATAGAGACGTTTGTATCTAGAGGTGGCAAATGGGTCGGTTTGGCCTGCAAAACCAATGAATCGATCCATTATAATCTGGTCTGGCCCATGAATCCACTCTTTTGTCTAAAAAATTGAACAATTATGCATGAAATAAAATTTGAACCATTGACCTCTCTTATAAATCAAACTCTTTTCCAATAGACAAAGACAATATTTGTTAAGTATGTTGTTTAAAATATATTCTTATTGTCTTTTAACACATTTTATAGAAATTTCAAATAATATACTTTTGAGATAAACGTATTTAATTAAATAAAAAATAATGTTTTTTATTTAAATGAAAATTTTATTCAATTAAAAATTAGATTCATGAAAACTTTAAAAAAATATTGGTTTAATATTCTTAATATTTTTTGTTGTGTTAATGAACATGAATTATAAATTAGTTATTAGTTATTTATTATATTTTTAGATTTTACGTGAATATAAATATCACTAGTTTATGAATTCAATAAATAAAATGATTATTTTATTTATTATTACAAATTTTTCTATTGAAGTTTTAAAGTAATAAAATAGAATAATTATAAGAATATAACATGACTTCCATATAGCTTAGTAGTACTCCTTACACTTCATTTATTCCCCACCAAGGTTCAACTCTCCATATCTATATTTTTTATGAATTAAATCACATTAAAGGGAGGGAAAACGGGATGGCATGGTTATTTAATCGGGGCCGGCCCGTGAACCAGCCCGGCCCGTCACAGGCCGGTTCAACGGTTCATTCTAGGCCACCCTAAAATTCCAGCGAGTTAGCCCGGAACCGGCCCTTGAATCGCCTGGAAAGGCCCTGGCTCGACTCGTGAACCGGCCCGGCCGAGCATTGCCGGGCTAGGCCGGCCTGGCTGCCACCCTTATTTGTATCAATGGTGGTAACTTGATAAGTATAAATGCTATCTCTATATGAGTCACTCTTATATGAATCATCTTTTACCATATTTATTTTTTCTTCTCAAAAGAAGCTCAAATGTCATTAGAATCCGAAATATTCTTTGTAAATAAAGACCCAAAATGTTTTTTATTTTTGTAAATTAAGATAAAAATATTTTTGGGTTAAATGGCCCTTTAATGGCTTAAATACCCTTAAATACCCTTAAAATGACGTCTTCTCCTCATCATTTTTCACACCAAGAAAGCATTAGCTATATTCTTTCTCTCTTTTTTGTCTCTCCACGTTTTGACTTGATTCTTCAAGTTTTTCTTGGTTCGATTTTGGCTCGATCCTGGTCGGTTTTTGATTCGGTTTACTTCCAGTTCGATCCTCGGTTCGCTTTATTTCTGGTTCAATTGTCGGTTCAACTTTCTGTTCCAAGTTTTGGTTTTACGACGTTACTCTGACAATAGAATTCTAACAAGTCAGTTCGATCAAGGTAGTGAAGTCGGGTGTTCTTCAACTGTCTTCAACCATTTTATCTTGAGAAACATACGTCGTTATAAACCTTAGTACCACAAGTGAGGGGGTGTAACTATTTTAAGGAAACTGTGAAAACATGACTCGGTTTGATTTCTTACTTTATTACTATTACGCAGTCCATATTATTTTACGTTGGTAACAACTTTATTTACATTTCATAATTATTATGTTTATTTACATGTCTTAATGAATGTATTTACAGTATTGTTGTATTACCGTTATTTCCATTTAATCTTATAATGCAATAAACTATCTCCAACAATCTTAAAATAATTACTTATATACATGTTATTGCGTTATAGGATTAATTTTTGAAAATTAATTTGGTTTTCAAATGTTGACAAAAATTGATTTTGGATATTGATTTGGGTATTTCAACCTAAAAATTTTTATTTTTAGTATTCCCCAAAATTTTCAAACTGGATATAACTATACTAAGAAATTCTATCTAGGAAATTGGAATTTAAGAGGATTTGTCCATCCAATTACTAGGGAGTTGAATACTATTGAGAGGGGTGGTTTTGGATTGGGTCTTAAAACCCCTCCAGTTCATCTTGACGATTATCTATAAAAGGACTATTTGGTTTGTTTTGAAAAAATAGCATATTTTCATCTTCGTGAAAATAGCATAATTTTCAAAGTGTTGATACAATTCTGGTTTATATTTTAGGTAAGGAAATATGACAACTGAAACCAACAACAATGTTGTAGCGAACTATACTGCTGAAAGCCAAGGGCAGAACCTTACTGTTGGGGCTCAAATGCCAAATTTGGGTGTGCAGAACCTTGCTGTGACTCCTTTGGCACCGATGCCTATGCCTATTTCTCATGAAAAGACACCTAAGAAATTTGTCTGAATTTTAAAGGGTGGCAACAAAAGATGTTATTTTACCTGACTACGCTGGATCTGGCAAAATGCTTGACTGAAGAAGCTCTTAAGCTCAATGAAGATGAGTAGGATTTCCAAACGATCAGTGCTATTGATGCTTGAAGACATTCTGACTATTTATGTAGAAACTATATTATGAATGGTCTTGTAGATTCCTTCTATAATCTTTATTCTGACAAGAAAATAGCAAATGAACTATTGAGAATCTCTTAAACGAAAGTACAAGACTAATGATGCGGGCGTTAAGAAATTTATCGTGGGACACTTTCTGAATTTTAAAATAGTGGATTCCAAAATGGTGATCAGCCAAGTACAAGAAAGATTAATGCTAAGGGAACGATGCTAGGTGAATCATTTCAAGTGGCTTATATCATTGAGAAATTGCCTCATGCGTGGAAGGATTTCAAGAATTATCTCGAGTACAAATGAAAGGAGATGAGCATCGAGAATCTTATTATTCAACTTCGAATAAAAGAAGATAATAGGTTTTCTCAAAGAAGAGGGCCAAACCCTATTTCTGAAGCAAAGGCTAACATTGTGGAGCATAGTCAAGTTTGCAAAGCCATGCAGACCGAAAATAAAGGGAATGGTCCAAACAAGCTGTGACCTAAAGGAGAGGTTTCTAAGAAACCAAAGTTCCAAGGAAAGTGCTACAATTGTGACAAGCTGGGTCACAAATCTTCTGAGTGTAGATTGCCTAAGAGAAATAAATAGGCTAATGTGATTGAGAACATTGCTCGAGATGTTTCTAACATCAACCTCTCAGCGGTGGTTTTTGAGATTAACATGGTTGGATCAAATTCAAAGGAATAGTGGATTGACATTGGAGCTACCCGCCATATATGTTCTGATCATCGGATGTTCTCTACCTTCGAAGCTATCGAGCATAGAGATGATGTTCATGGAGAACTCGGTCACCTCTGAGATCAGAGGTCAAGGAAAAGTGGAGTTGAAGATGACTTCTAGGAAGGAATTGACTCTGAATAATATCTTGTATGTACCTGAAGTCTGGCAAAACCTTGAGTCTGGTTTACTACTGAATAATCATGGATTTGGTATGGTGTTTGACTTGAACAAAATTGTTTTGTCTAAGATGAGAATGTATCTTGGTAAGGGTATATAAGTAATGGAATGTTTAAATTCAATGTAATGACTTTGGTCAAACTTGATACTAATAAATCTAGTTCTTCTACTTACTTGCTTGAGTCTTCTAATTTATGACATGGTAGATTAAGCCATGTTAATAATGATCATTTACGTAACTTAATTAACTTGGATCATATACCAACATTTCATATTGATTCCAATCACATGTGTGGAACTTGTGCTGAGGCAAAATTAACGAAGTCATCATTCCAAAGTGTTAAAAGAAACACAGAATCACTTGATTTAATTCACAGTGATATATGTGATTTAAAATTTATACAAACAGGAGGTGGTAATAAGTATTTTATTACTTTTATTGATGATAGCACAAAATACTGTTATGTATATTTACTAAAGATCAAGGATGAAGCTATAGAGAAATTTATTCTCTATAAAAATGAAGTTGAGAATCAACTTAATAAGAAAATTAAGGAGCTAAGAAGTGATCGAGGTGGTGAGTATGAATTATCATTTGTTGAGATTTGTGTTTAACATGAAACCACATCACCTTATTCACCTCAGTCCAATGGTGTTGCTGAGCGTAAAAATTGTACCTTAAAAGAAATGATGAATGCATTGTTGATCAGTTCTGGATTATCTCAAAACATGTAGGAGTTGTTTTGACGGTTAACTATCTTTTAAATAAGATACCAAAAAAGAAAGAGGATAAGATCTCATATGAGCTATGGAAAGGTAGAAAATCTTTGTACAAATACTTATGAATATGGGGATGTCTCGCTAAAGTGATGGTACCTATACCTAAAACGGTGAAGATAGAAACAAAAACTATCAATTACATTTTCATTGGTTATGCAAATAACAATAGTGCATATTTATTCCTTGTGTACAAATCTAGCAATCCTGATATTCACAAGAACATGATAATAGAGTCTAAAATGTATCATTCTTTGAACATGTATTTTCTTACAAATCCAAGGAAGAGCCAAGCTCTTCAAAAAGACATCTTAAGACTATTGATGAAGATGATAGTCAGGACCAAGATGAAGAAGTCGAGGTAGAAGCTAGAAGGAGAAAAAGAGCTCAGAGAGAAAAGTCTTTTGGTCCTAATTTTCTAACATATATGATTGAAAATGAACCAATAACTTTCATTGAAGCTGTGAACTCCAATGAAGGTCATTTTTGGAAATAGGCCATTAAGAGTGAAATTGATTCTATTTTGTAAAATCATACTTAGGAACTAGTGCATCTTCAACCTGGTTATAAACTTTTGGATTCCAAGTGGATTTTTAAATGAAAAATGAAAGTTGGACACATTTTTCCAGTGTCGATAATAAACTCCATTAGAATGGTATTTGCAATCGTAGCTTTGCAAAACCTTGAAGTACATCAAATGGATGTGAAAACAACCTTTTTAAATGGGGATTTAGAGGAAGAAATCTAAATGGAACAACAAGAAGGTTTTCTGCACTTGGGTAAGGAAAGAAAATCTGTAAATTAGTCAAATCATTGTATGGTTTGAAACAAGCACTAAAATAATGGCATGAGAAATTTGAGAATCACATAATGTCAAGTGGATTCAAAATCAATGAATGTGATAAATGTATTAATGTTAAAGATATATAAAATGGATATGTCATTGTGTGTTTGTATGTTGATGACATATTTATCATTGGTAGTAATGATAAGATGATCAAATATACGAGAATATATTGAAATCTAGATTTGATATGAAAGACATTGGACTTGCTGATGATAATGGGAATTAAAATCAAAGGAACATTAGATGGACTTATTTTAATCTCATTATATAAATTCTATTCTTGTAAAATTTAGCAAAGATGACACTGGTGAATCAAAAACATCGATGGATACAAGTGTACATTTGTCTAAAAATAAAGGTGAGAGCATCTCTCAAGTAGAGTACTCTAGAGTGATAGGTAGTTTAATGCACTTGATTAGTTGTACAAGACCTGATATTGCTTATACAATGAGTAAACTTAGTAGATTCACGTGTAATTCTGGAGGTGAACATTGGAAAGTCATTGTGACAGTACTGAGGTACTTACGATATACTCAGAAATACAGACTACACTATTCAAGATATCTAGCGGTCCTAGAAGGATATACTAGTGAAAATTGGATATCTGATAAGAAAGATACGAAATCTACTAGTGCATATGTCTTCAGCTACTGTAGCATGGAAATTCTCTAAACAGACTGTTATAGCTGGATCCACTGTGAAATCTGAGCTTATAACTTTGGACAAATGTGGGGAAGAGGCCTAGTGGCTACACCACTTCCTAGAGGATATTCCAAGATGGACAAAGCATGTGCCCCCAATCTGCACACACTGTGATAGTCAAAGGGCTATTGGAAGGGCACAAAGTAATATACATAATGGTAAGTCTAGACACATTCATCATAGACATAATACCATTAAACAAAGACTTCTGATAGGGGTTATCACTCTTGACTATATGAAGTCAAAGGATAACATTGCGGATCTGTTAACCAAAGGGTTAAATATAGAGTTAGTTGAAAAGTCATCGATGAGAATGTGACTAAATCCCATGTAAAATTAAGTTGATATAAAAGAAACCCAACTTAGTTTACTGAAGATCTGAAGATCTAGGTTCAATGGGGAAACCTAATTGTATAAACTTAGCCAGATCACTGTGAGGATTTTCCCTATCCATTCCTATGATGAAAATAGTGATATCCGTTGGACATTAGGTTAAGCTAAGCTTCTAATGATTCTTATGTTAGAATTATGTCCATAAATTAGGCTATAATAACTATTTATGAGTATTAAGTTATTTCTCTGACATTTGTATATTACTGAATTTTATGAACTAATGAAAATTTTTCCTTCAATTAAAGTGTTTTTATAATTTACTTAAGTCCTGAAACTATTATCAACATCAGAAGAGTAATAAAGTCATAGGGTTCTTCCAGAAAAACTCTTCTAAATAGTTCAGAATATTGTTCGCAATCTTAATATTGACTGGGTAATTAAGTCTGATTACAACTGTTAGGTTGAACCAAATGATGTTGGTCTTGGAGCATTAGAGTGGAGACTCTAAAGGTTTACCTGGACATGTTATGAAACATGTTAAATAGGCTAGTAACAAATTAGTTTACAGTCTAACCGTTTATCTACCTCTAAATCTAGTTGTTACACCTTAAGGATATTTTCATGATTACTTTAATCCTGAGGTAAATACAAAACTTGATTTAGTTACTTGCGATCTTTGATATGCTAAATGAGTGTGTTCAAATTTCTGGACAATACCTCGACTATTAGGATCGTGATTCAACTATGTTGGAGTTGCGTGATTCACAGATATGAAATTTGTGGTAAGATTGCAATAATAACAATATCACCTTATATTTTATTGATGGGTGTGTGAATAAATAAACCGGGCCCAATACCTGATGACATGAGTCATTGAATAAGACATTGTGAACTGTACGATACACTTCACTGATATGTCTTTCTTATTCACAGTCAATATAGGAGTTACAAAAATAGTTACTAGAAGGTTAAAAATGTAATTTTACATTTAACTCATGTTAATTATCTTCACGAAGGGTAACACATAAAATATTCTATGAACGGTGAAATAAATATGTTTATTTACACCAACAGAAAATGTAGCGCGCATGATTCGAGAGTTGGTTCGAAATTGAACCTATAGTAGAGTCGTACGATGTTGGGATTAAATAGGTCGAGAATTTATAGAGATAAATTAGTCGGGTATTTGAATCCTTTAGCTTTATCATGTGAGTCCATTCGGCCTCAAAAGTAGCCCATAAGGACATGAATGAGAAACAACATCAGTTGGACCAAAAATATGTTTTGGACCAAGATACACTTCCCGAGCCTATATGTGATGGGTGTCATCACTAAATTAATGAAGAGTAGAATTAATGTTCAAATTAATTAATTTTTTTATTTTTTAATAATTGGATAATTAATTTATCACTTTGGATTGGTGAATTTGAACACAATATTTGCTCTATGGGAGATGTAAAAATCGTAAGGAGCAATGTAGGGATATGTTTAATTTCAACAATTTACAATATATAGGTATATGTGTAAATTATGTAATCATTATATGAGGGATTGCAATAGAGTTGCATCCTTAACCTAAGATTAACCTAATCACAGTGTGTGATTATTCAGAGTAAGAAAAAGGTTTTCTCCCCCCTCCCCATTGTTGTCGCCGAATTCATAGTGATGAAGAAGAAAATTTGTTTTTTCATTCTCAGTTGTTTAAAGAGCCCACACTCTATTCCTGACAATATTTTTACGAGACATACTTTTGAATCCTACGAGTGGTTGTTGGTGTGAAGATCGATTGAAGTTCTGTGAATTTCAAGAATGAGGAACGAGAGACAATAAATTGGATCTCGCAAATTCAGAAACTCTCCATTACAAGAAAAGGTAAAAATTGTTTCTATCTCTTATCGATAAGTTTATCTAAATATGTATTATCATTGTATGGTTTTATATTTAATATGATTAAATATTTGTTTTAAAAAAAATTATATTCCACCACTAACTGTTCGTGGTTCATTAATTTTTCATTAAAAATTTAAAACTCAATTCAATAATTAGTATCAGAGCCTTGGGTTCTTGATTATACATTTTTTGTGATTAAATGTATGTATGGATGGATATTGATTCCAAGTCCAAACCAATCCCTTAAAATTATTTTTATTTAATTTGGCATTTTTCAACACTAATTAATTAGAATTTATTTTATAAATTATTTTTGAAAATAAATTAATTGATTAATTTACTTGGTAATTTATTTATCAAAGTAAAAATTGTTGAAAATTTGAATTTTGAGTTTTGAGAATGGGACTGGATCTTAATAAAGAGTTACTAAGAGGTGAGACTTCTTGAAGGAGAATGAGACAATTACAGACGATATGAAGACTAGTATTTAAATTATTGTAATTTATTTATTATTCTTTTTATGGGTTATAATTAGAAATAAGCCATAAAGAAGTTAATTTTGAATGTATGATTTATTATTAATCTTGTATGATCATATAACATGTCATATAGAAATAGGGATATGTCAATATCAAAATGTCATTAACATGTACATGCATCATTGTAGTTTAAATTTATAATGGGTTATAATTTAAATACATAGTGAATTTTATAAAAGTTGATAATTTTCAATACTTGTTTTTTCAAATTTTTAAAGAGTTATGAATTTTTGAAAAAGCAAAGAAAACTCCATTTTTTAAACTCTAAGTGGGAGGGTCATTTACGTTGCAACGTTCCGAAGGTCCTCAATGCAAACTTGGTCGTGGCACGAGAAATGGTTTAGATCCACCCTAGCGGTCTTCTCTTCAGTGGGAGAAACTTTAGAATCGTGTCATTTTGAGTCATCGAGTTGTTTGAGAAGCTAAATCTTATAAAGGAAGTGTGAGGCAGGACCGTTCCTAGACGGACTGTTAGTTCATAGCAACATTTAAAGCCAATGCGTTGGTCAAAGACTTGGACCGAAGTACATTGAAATCTCTCATAGGAGCTAGTCAATGTGGCTAAGGTGACCAATACCATTGTAGATTGGCTAAGCTAGATGTAGTGACATATTGAGAAGCATTAACCAAACAAGAAGAGTCTCGATGCAATAAGAGGTAGCTTAGGCATTGTTCTTAGAGGAGACAAGCTATCGTTGTTTATCGTAACATCATAGAAGAAATATTTTTTATTGGATTTTTAAATTTTTAAGTATTTGCATCATTCATAATATTTCCTAAATGATTGAGTATTTATTTACACCACTTTATTTATTCTTTTTAGTAATCATGTCATTATCCTTACCCCAAACAATCTTGAATGCGAACAAACTTATTGATGAAAATTATGTGGATTGGAAACATAATCTTGATATCATGCTGACGGTAGAAAAGCACAAGTTCATGCTCACCACTCATGTCCCCTTGAGCCTTTAGTTGAATCGACTCAAGAGGAAAAAACATGTTTATGCTTCTTGGCTGCATTCTGATGAGATCGTCAGGTGTTACATCTTGACATATGTTAGCAATGTGTTGCAACAACAACATTAAAACATGAAAATCGCTACTGATATGATGTTGAACATCACCGAAATAAACGAGGATCAGGGTCGTCAAGCCAAACAGGCTGTTGTATGAAAATTCATGAACTTCCAGATGAAACCTAAAACTCATGTCAGAGAACACATGATGTTGATATTAAGTTATCTGAATGAGATGGAGATCATGGGTGCTGAGGTAGATGGCGAGGCTCAAGTTGATATGATCCTTGAGACCCTGTTAGACACTTTTGATAACTTCAAACTTAATTATTCGATGAATAAATTTGGGTACTCGCTTCCGGAGCTTATGGAAGAGTTGCAAACTGTTGAAACCTTGTTTCTGAAGGATAAGAGGAAGTTCAGAGAGGTAAACTTTACTGAAAATAAACCTTCCACCTATGGTGCAAAAAAGAAATACAAGAGAAATCTAAAGAAAGCTAAGAAGCAGAATTCGAAAGTTACAAAAGGCAAGGGCCCTACAAAAGTGGACAAGTCGAAAGACAAGTGTCATCATTGTGGAGTTGCTGGCCATTGGAAATGCAACTACCCGGATTATCTCAAGGAGTTGAAATCCAAAGGTAAATTACTTGTTACTGAAGCCTGTTATGTGGCTGACTCTATATTCTCGTGCATTGTAGATTTTGCAGCCATTAATCACATCTATTGTTCCCTGTAAAGGTTCAGGGGAAAAATGCTTGACGAGGATGAGTTCAGCTTCCGTTGGGGGGAATAGAGCACTAGTATCAGCCGTATCAGTTGGAATTATTAAATTGTCATTTGATAACTTTTTTTTGGTTTTACGAGATGTTTAATTTATCCCAACTTTTGGGAAAACCCTTATTTCAGTAGCTAGTTTGATTATGCAAGGATTTTCTTTAAATTTTATTAATAATGATATTGGTATTTTAGGAAATGATTGCTTGATCACTACTGTACGTTTGATAAATAATGTATTCTATATAAAACCAAAAGTTCCAATGAAATATGACACAGGAGTAAATACTGATTTATAAAATGATAGTAAAAGGTTGAAGTTTGATTGAATCGATATAACCTACTTGTGGAACTTGCATCTTGGTCACATTAACCTAGACAAGATTAAAAGACTTGCAAATGCGAATCCTGTATAAAAGGTAAGATAACCAAAATACCTTTTCATCGAAGGGTGAAAAGCCACTCAATGTCTCGAACTCATACATAGTGAAAGAACCACTCAATGTGAGCCATTGAATATCCAAGCAAGAAGAGGTTATGAATATTTCGTAACCTTTATAGGTGACTACTCACATTTTGGACATGTTTATCTAATGCGTCAAAAGTCTGAAACCTTTGAAAAGTTCAAAGAATACAAGGCTCTGTTTAAGAAGCAATTAGAGAAACAAATCAAAACATTATGATCTGATCGTGGTGGAGAGTACTTTCTATGAGAGTTCGAAGACTTTCTTAAGGAATAATGTATTCTTTCTTAGCTTATAGCACAGGGCACTCCAGAACAGAATGGTGTGTTAGAAAGAAAGAATCGAACTCTGATGGATATGGTTAGATCCATGATAAGTTACTCATCCCTCCTAGTTTCATTCTAGGAATATGCCTTAAAAACAACGGCATATATTCTGAACCAAGTTCCGTCAAAGACGGTGCCTAGTACACTATATGAAAGATGGAGTGAACGAAAGTCATCCCTAAGCCACCTTAGGATATGAGGTTTCTCGGAACACGTTCTAAGACCAAAGATAGACAAGTTGGCCAGTCGATTAGAATTATGCATGTTTGTTAGATATCCCAAGAGAACGAAGGGATACGTCTTTTATAGTCCAACCGACAAGAAAACATTCGTGAGCACGAATGCACATTTTCTTAAGGAGGATTATATAAGAAGTGTGAAGCCGAGAAGTACACTTGTGCTAGAGGAATTATTGAGTGGGAGGACACCGACTCCCCAATCAGGACTTGTTCCCAATTCAATAATGGAACAACCACAACATGAGCTAGAGCCTACGGAGCCTCGACGTAGTTGGGGGGTTGTCAGACAACCAGACAGGTACATGTCTTATGGAGATGCCTTAATAACAGTCTCAGATAAGGATCATGATGAACCTATTTTCTACTTACAGGCCATGGCTGGTCTTAAAGTAAACATATGACAAGAACCCAAAAACGTCGAGATACAATTGATGTACTCGAACGAAGTCTGGAAGCTTGTAGATCCTCCTGAAGGGGTAAAACCTATAGGGTGTAAATTGATTTATAAGAAAAGGAATGGTCCAGAGGGGAATGTAGAGACATTCAAAGCTAGGATAGTAGCCAAGGACTACACCCAAAAGGAAGGTATTGACTATGAGGATATCTTATCACCACTGGCTATGCTTAAGTCCATCCGAATCTTCTTGTCCATTACAGCCGCCCTTGATTATGCAATCTGGAATATGGACGTCAAGAATGCTTTTTTGAATAGCAATCTTGAAGAGCACATTTATATGGTCTCAACTAGACAGGTTCATGGAAAAATGACAAGAGGGCATGGTTTGCGAACTACTGAAGTCCATTTATGGACTTAAGAAAGCATCCCGATCGTGGAATATCTTATTCGACGAAACTGTCAAGAACTTTAGTTTTGAATAGTTAGTGGATGAACCTTGTGTATATAAGTTGATACATGAAGAGATTGTAGTTTTTCTAATCTTGTACGTGGATGATATTATACTCATTGGAAATGATGTAGAAAAATTGTCGGATGTCAAGATTTAGCTTACAAAGCAATTTGATATGAAGAATCTTGGAGAACCTGCCTTTGCCATATGTATTCAGATCTTTTGAAATCAGGAAAACATACAGAAGGCAATGTCTCAAGCATCTTAAATTGATAAGGTGATGGATCACTTCAATACGCAAGACTTCAAGAAGAGATATCTCCCCTTCAGACATAGAGTTAGCCTCTCCAAAGAGCAGTCTCCTAAGACTCCTCAATAAGGGAAGACATGAGAAAGATTTTTTATGCCTCAGCCGTAAGAAGTCTCATGTATGAAATGCTTTGCACAAAGCCATATATTTGCTACGTCATGGGCATGGTGAGTCATTTCTAATCTAATCCTGGACTTGATCATTATAATGTTGTCAAGCATATCCTCAAGTATCTTAGGAAAATGAGGAACAACATGCTTGTGTATTCAGGTACGGACCTGAATATGATGGGTTATACTGACTCCAATTTCCAAGCAGACAAGGATTCCACGAGGTTCACATTAGGATCGGCATTCATCCTGAATGGTGGAGCAGTGGTATGGAGAAGTATCAATCAATCTTGCATTACTGATTCTACCCTGGAAACTGAGTATGTGTAGGCTTGTGGAGATGCAAAGGAGGTTGTCTGGCTTAGAAAGTTCCTAAAGACGCTAGAAGTTATTCCAGATGCTGATAAACCCATGACACTTTATTGCAATAGCAATGAGGCTTAGCAAACTCAAAGGAGCCGAGGAGCCACAAAAGATCCAAACACATAGAACAGAAGTATCATATCATCAAAGAGATTGTTAAGCGTGGAAATATTGTAGCAACACATATACCGACAGTCAAAACTTGGTAAATCCATTCACAAAGACTTTAAGCAGTAAAGTCGTTGATGGTCATCTAGAGGGCATGGAGATACGAGATTGTACACGTCGACTTTAGTCCAAGGGGGAGTTTGTTAGAGTTATGTCCATAAAGTATGGTGTAATAACTATTTATGAGTATTTAATTATTTCTCTGATATTTATGTATTACTGAATTTTATGAATAAATGAAAAATTTCCTTTAATTAAAGTGTATTTATAATTTACTTAAGTCCCAGAACTATTATCAATGTAAGAAGAGCAAAGACAGAGGGGTCTTCTAGATAAACTCTTCTGAAATAGTTCATAATGTTATTCGCAGTCTTAGAAACAATTGGGTAATCGAGTCCGATCACGATTGTTAGGTTGAACCAAAGAATTTTGGTCTTCGGGCATGGTAGTGGAGACTCTAACGGTTGACATGAACATATTATGGAATATGTTGAATAGACCAGTAACAAATTAGTTTAGAGCAAAGTCGTTTATCTAGCTCTAAATCTAATTGTTACACCTTAAGAGTATTTTTATGATTACCTTAATCCTGAGGTAATATGAAACTTGACTTAGATCTTTGATATGCCAAATGAGTGAGTTCGAATTGCTGGACAATACCTCGGTTGTAGGATTCACAGATATAAAATTCATGGTAAAATTACAATATCACCTCATATTTTATTGATGAGTGCGTGAATAAATAAACCAGGCCTGATACTTGATAATATGAATCATTGAATAAGACGTTCTAAACTGTACGAGACACTTCACTGATATGTTTTTCTTATTCATATTTAATATAGGAGTTAAGAAAATAATAACTAGAGGGGTAAAATGATAGTTTTACATCCAACGCTTGTTACTGATATTCATGAAGGGTAATATCGTTAAATATTTTATGAACCGGGAAATAAAGACGTTTATTTATACCAACATAAAATGTAGCATGCATAAATCAAGAGTTGATTCGACATTGGACCTATAGTGGAGTCATACAATGTAGATATTAAATTGGTCAGAAATTTATGGAGATAAATTAGTTAGGTATTTGAATCTCATAACTTTATTCATGTAGGCCCATTCAATCTCAGGAGTAGCTCATAAGGATTAGAATGAGAAACAATATCAGTTGGGCCCAAAACGTGTTTTGGACCAAGATACACTTTCCGAACTCATATGTGATGGACGTCATCACTAAATTAGTGAGGAGCAGAATTAATGTTTAAATTAATTAATTTATTATTTTCTAATTATAGGATAATTAGTAAATTAAAGAAATTAGTTAATTAATTGATGGAGATCATAATATTGGCTCTAAGAGAGAAGTAAAAATCACAGAGAGCAGTGTAGGGAGATGGTGAATTCTGGCAATTTACAATATAGGGGTATATATGTAAATTTTACAATCATTATATAAGAGATTAAAATAAGGTTGCATCATTAACTTAAGCTTAACCTAATCACAGTGTAGATTATTTAGAGCAAGAAAAGGTTTTCTCTCCCCCTCTCCCTTGTTGCCGCTGAAATCATAGTGGGGAAGAAGAAAAATTATTTTTTCTTTCTAAGACATTTAGAGAACCCACACTCTATTCTTGATAATAGTCTTGCGAGGCATACTTCTGAATCCTACGAGTGGTTGTTGGTGTGAAGATCGATTGAAATTCTGCGAATCTCAAGAACGAGAAGCGTGAGATAATAAATTAGATCCTGTCAATTCAGAAACTCTCCATGACAAGAAAAGGTAAAAATTGTTTATATCTCTTGTTGATACGTTTATCTAAATATGTATGATCGTTGTATGGAATCATATTCATTATGATTAACATATTTGTTTTGAAATTGTTTTGATATTCTGCTCACGAACCGTTCATGGTTCATTAATTTTTTATCAAATTATTAAAACCTGATCTAACATCTTATGTGAGTTTACTCTTAAATTAAGATATCACCTATGTGAGAGTAAAGTCAGGTCGCTTCTATAAGAATTATAAGTGCACAATTCTTTAGAAAATCTTGCAGAACCAAGAGAATGTTCATGCCCAAAATGGACATAATCATGAGAAGTGAACTGTGTCAGGATGACTCATGTGTGTAGTATGTCATTATTTACACAAAATGCCAAACAGTTTAAAGACATCAGTCTATTGGTCAGGTAGTACAGTAAACATACTTACACAAGGGAAGGTTCAAAGGGTAAAACAGACATATCTTATCAGGTTTCAGAACATAGAATTCAATCACCATGTATGTCATGTCGTTGGTTGTCAATTTTCATTCATGTGGTGAAATGTTAGAAAAATTCACTACTACGATTGCGCTTTTCGACGATGCGCGTTAAAAAGAGTCATGATGGGGTTTTAATGCCCTCGTCATTTGGTAGTAAGTTAAAGAATAAAATGACAGGGTCTAGATACCCCGTCGTAAAGGAGACATGAAACACATGACCGGGTCTCGGGACCCCGTCATGATTAATTTACTACAAACACGACGTGGCTCAAGACCTTGTCTCATCTATTTTCTAGCACGTCTTTCTGCCATCGTCTCCTTTGCCACTGTCATCTCCTCCCTATCACCATCATCTACTCGCTACCACCGTCGTCTCCTCTCTACCACCGTCTTCTCCTCTCTACCACCATCGTTCCCTCAGCCATGCGCCACTTCTGCCATTGTCCGGGCGGTACTATGGCATTGTTGCTTTTATTTTCTTCTTTCTTTGTTATTTTTGCTAAATCTTTAGTATTTTTTTCCCAATCTTCATTATTGTTTCTATATGATTTCTCTTGTTAGTTCAACCCCCCCCCCCCC